>PVIA01001836.1:0-245353 GCA_004024845.1 Tonatia bakeri
TCCCTCCCTCCCTCCTTCCTTCCCTCCCTCCCTCCTTCCTTCCCTCCCTCCCTCCCTCCCTCCCTTTAAATGCTCTGGCTAGGATTTCTAAAGCAATGTTGAATGGGAATGGCAATAATGAAAAACCTTGCTTCATCACCAATTTTAGAAAGAAAAAGATTTCAATCTTTTCTAATATGTACAAGCCTGTTGATTTTCCTTAGGTGCCCTTGATATGATTAAGGAAATTCCACTAAATTCCTAGCTGAAGACTTTTTGTTTTGAATGGATATTAAATTTTATCAAAACATTTTTCCTTCGCATATACCAAGGAGGCCATTTATCTTTACCCTTTATTCAGTCAATCGATCCTCAAATGGTGAGTCCCCTTATATTCTAACCAGACTGAATTTGGTAATACTTTTGTTAGAATTGGTACATCTATACTCATGATTGCATTAGTTTCGAGATTTTTCCCTGATTGTGTTAGGCAAAGAGCAAAGAAGATAGGTACCTATAGGGAGAGAGTGATTGAAATAATGAACCATAGTACATGGGTTATATAAGGATGTCACCATTCTTATTTTTTATACTTAATATTTGTTTAGATTCACTTAGCAGGTAAAGGACTCCAGGGAAAAGAAGTCAATATATTTTGTGGGAGTAATAAATGTAAAATTTTCTCTCTAAGGTATTAGATGATTAATCAGCCATACAGCTCATTTTACAGTTTTCCCCTTGGTTGGTCTAGGAAACAGAACTTAATTGAAAATGCTTAGTGAAGTAAATTTTAATCTTTGGCTCCCTACTGCTTAGCCATGTGATGCTTTCCTCTAGAAGAGGAAGCAAAGATTTTAATTATTTGCAATTAGAATCTGATTCAGTTTTGGAGCATTCAGAAGCAAGCCCTGTTTAAAGACATCAAGGCATGAGACCTGCTCTCACAATGAGCACAATGCCAGAGAAAACTTCACAAGGATGATGATGGTCCATATTCCTCATTTGGTGAGCAGGATTGCTGCTGGAGTGAGAAGTGGGCCCTTTGCCAGGTCAGGCGACAGATACACTGTTTCGTGTGGAGAACATCCAGACCTCTGGGCCTACCCCAACAGGCTGTTTCCGTAGGCTTTTCTTCCTTGGAAGAAAGCCAGAACGCTGAAGGGAAAAAACTCAGTCTGACCTGTCAGTCTGCAGTCTGCAACTTCTTTTGCACATACACAAATGTGGCTGGATGTTAGATTAACACGGTGTTAAGTAACATTGACAAAAACATTCTTTTAAAAAGCTGTGTTTTATTCTGGGCTGTAGCATAGTATCAAATAACAAAATACCTGCTTGAAAATAAGAGTTCAATCTATCAGTGATCTCAGAGTCTGATTTTCTCCACTTTCATCAAACACTAAAATGAGTGGACTTAATAAAAGCTGGCAAAGCTATATGAAGAAAAACTGAGTCCATAACAAAAATACTAAGTGCTAGTAAGATACCACATTGTATTTTTATTTTTTAACATTTTTACATCTATTTAGTGACTGCCTTTAATTAGACCTAAGTTTTTTAATGTTAAATTTACTTTGGAAAATACCTTTTATTTTTGACAATGTTTTAGGCAGATATTAATAAAGGAATATTTCACATGAGAATTCTATTTTCAGTACAGAACCTGGAGGAGTCAATTATAATGCCAAGAGTAACATTAGAATAAAAAATGAGTTATAGGATAAGCTTAGACTATATTTTAGATTTTTGTGAGTAATAACTTATTTTTCAAAAATACTCAGTGACAAAGCAGAAGTTATAGTTACTAACCTAATAGCAAATGCTTATACTCATTTCAACAAGTTATTTCATGTGGAAAAATAGTCTTATACCAATACTTGAATTCATAGAGCAAATAAAGAGATTACATTTGTGAATTCCCACTTTGAACTAACTTTGCATTTTGGGAGGATTTTAGAGTGCTTAGTACTTAAAATGATCTCAAAGCACTTTTGGAATGATTCCACATACGTGAGCAGATTGTCGGATAATGTGGGACTCTTCTAGCTCTGCGGCAGCTCATGGAAAAGTCTAGAGAACAAAGGGAGTTATACGTTGTTTGTTAAATCGTAGTAAATGGAGGCTGTTTAGAAATGGACTGCCTTGGAGGCTTATCTGAAAATTGCAAGATAAGACAGATAAGGTAGAGTTCTTTACTGTTGTCGATTTTAACAGCATTACACTGCTATATTCTAACCTCAGCAGCCACACACACTTGCAAAATGAGCTCAGTAGGTGTATGTTTAACATGAATTCTGATTTTTCTTTAAAGAATGAATTTATCTCATAGGATTTGCAAACATCTTTAAGAAGTAATAGAGTGGGAGTTTAGAATATCACATGGTCATATGTATAATTGTCCATCTAAATTCTTCTGATTTTTGTGTTACTTGGTTAGTTTGTCGTAATCTCATTTCACATAGAATATCTGAAAACAGACAAAATTTGAAGATGTGGAAGGGCTCTTTGTTAAATGCAAAGGGGTACACAGTTCATTTTCTATACTCTTCAAGTGGAGATTTGGAAGCCCAAAGCTGAAAGGAGACATCTAATGAATATTCCTTTCCACAAAGAAAGAAATTAAAGGTTTTGAATTTATGAATGAATGTGTGCTTATTTTCAACTCATGATCTCTGCAAGAATCCTTGATTTAGTTTATTAGGAAAATCTGTCTTACACATCTTTAGAGCAATCCCCATGGGCTTGCTTCTTGAGAATGTGGAAGAAAGGGTATTTGATTTGTAATACTTGACCAGTGTGCTCTTTGCCCTTTCAGCACACTGAACAGAAGGAACTCGGGTTTCTTGCTGGATGTAGGATTAATGGAAGTAATTTGGGGTGTTCCAGTGCCCTCCTTTTTTTCTTTTAGGGCCACTTGCATAAAAGGAAAGTCTCAGATCTTTCTCAAGTCTATGTATTATAGAGCTAAATGCATTTATGTCCAAATCTTGACTCAGCTCTGTATTTCTGTATTTCTTCTGCAAGGAGAACTAGACCAATATTTTCATGATATGAGTAGCTAGTTGCTCTTTTAGCTTTGTAGGAGATAGCATTTTCCATTATGACCCTGGTTACTAAAGTCTTAGAATTCTATGTGTATTGTCACATATGACCTTTATAAGAGTCTTATGATGTGGAATTCAGATGTAATAATTGATATTTAGGAAATCTGAATTCATTTCTTTGTTATGCCACTTATTCCGTTGGTGGCTGATGAAATTTCATGTAACCTATGTCACATGTCTGAGTTTCAAAATGTGCACTGTAATAGTAACTGATTCAGGGATGCAATGAGGACTAATGATGTAATGACTCTTTTATGTTTCAAGTTTCAGCTGGCCACAGACAAGTCCACACTCTTCTGTACTTAGTCGTAGGTGCAGTTCTAATTATTAACTTGTGAATGTCTTTGAAATAAAGCATTTTATAAACTATGTGCCACAATTCTGTAACAGTGGTTGAGATTTCTAATAATATTGACAAATCACAGAGGTCTGTAGAAATATTTGTCATAGAATAGTACTGATTTAAAAACTTGATAGGTTCTAAATTATATTTTATTATGTGACCATGGGTAGTTTAATTAACATTTCTGTTCTTCATCTTCATGTATAAAATGAGGATAATAGTATACCTACCTTACAGAGTTGTTAATAGCAAAGGGATAACTTCTGTGATGTGTTACTGGTAGCGTGTTTGTTGTTGACAATAGGAGTTTTAGTAACAAAATTGAGTGTTGCAACATATGACACAATAGATCCGGAAAACAGTTTAAGTCATAAGAGGACAAGTTGGATTTCACAAAATATGTGATATGATTGCTCTTTATTACAAGGCACACTCAATTCTTTGAGTTGGGAATCTTGTTGGGCATTTAACAAGTGATTTGAAATGTTGATGATGGTCTAGAATATGCTTCATTTGACTTTATGCCCTTGTTGAGAATGGGTGGTTACATGCTATTGGACAAGTATAAAGCTTGTTTTCTCATCTGGTCAAATACAGAGCAATTAGTGTCAATTCTAGCCCCTGTATGGAAACTAGAGTGAATTTCATACTTGTTATGAGGAGAGTCAAGGCAACCTCTTCATCTTTCGAATTGCTGCTGTTGTACCTTACAATTAGTGTTACCCTTCCTTGAAGTCCTGGTGTGATAAACCTTCTTTTGCCTTGTTCCTCAATATATTCCTTTTTTCCATCTCCCTCCCAACTTTTCATCATCCTTTCTTCCTCATAATCCTTTTTGCTTCTTTTCATGAACATTTATGGAGCATTTGCTAGGGCAGAACGCATTGTCCAACAGTGTTCTCCATCTTTAGAGAATTTATGGCTTGGTGGCGGCGGCAAAGAGTGCGCTTAGTGGTGGGCTGGTGGTGCTCGGGGGCTTGGACTCTGTGTTATGGGTCATGGAGATTCATGGGCATTTTCTGAATAAGGATGAGATAAAAGGGATATTCCTAAAATGATTTTTTGGACATAAATGAGGGATGAATCAAAAGGATAAGAGATTGAAGATGGTGAGACTATTTGGGAGACCCTCTAATTTTGCCTTCATGATTCTAGTAACAGGTGAAAAGGACCTGAGGCAAGGGCATTGTCGACAGCAGGTACAATACTAGGAACATGTGAAGGAGAAAGGGCAAAACTTGGTGATTAGACGCAAAGGGTAAAGACCACCCCAATGGTAGTTGACAGTTTAGTGTGAGTTATAGATATTAGGAGATTATTGCTCATAGTAGTAGAAATAGGGAAGCTGGGAATAGTGGGAAAAAATGACAGATTCAGTTTTGTATACTTCGAATATGAGGTGATGGTAGGATTTTAAAGTAGGATTATGGCTTTCTAAATTCTTTAACAATAATTTGACAAAGCAGTTATTCCCCCTGCCCCATGTATAAAGTAACTATGTTAATGATTTCTTCCCATAATGGTGAGAAGTGAATTTAAGGAATGCAGGAAAACTGTGATAGATTGCCTACACCTAAAATAAGTAACGTTATGTTAGCTATTAATGCTGTCATCAAATCCTTAAGCAGAAACATAGTTAGATTTATACTGTATTCAGTTCTAATGTCAGATTCTAGCTCAGTCCCAGGCTACTGATAGAGAATGAGGCCAAGTTTTGAGTACATCTGTATCACAGAGTACAGTTAAGAATCTCATTTCATGCATTGTAATTCTACTCAAAGTTAGTACATGATCCTATTGTAGCTTAAAGTAATTTGTTCAAGCAGGCCAAACAGACTCCTAGTCTAGGAGAGTGACTGGTAGCTGTTTCACATTATTAGTGGTATGCTAGACCCATGCTCATCAAAGAGTCCATCTGCAATGAGATAAGGAGTTCATACCAGAATGTAAATCAACATACTGCCTTCATTATCAAGAAAGTCTTGCTATGGAAGATTGTCAACTGAACTTAACAGTACAAGTAAACCACCTTTGAACTGTTTATGTAGAGGATCACAAATTTCCAGAGTAAGATAACGAGTGTCCAGTTTCTTTTTTTTTTTCTTAAATAAATCTAGATCTATTTTAAAATTATATTGAACCGCATGTACTAGAGAATTGGTCAAAAATTATTTTTCAAGGTGTGGAACATTTCAGTAGAATTATATGTTTCTAATTACATTATTGTTTAATAATTTTTAGTAGTTTATATTTTTATGGATTATTAACTCTTAATCTCCTTGCACTTCAGGATACAGTATGCAATAATATGTGTCCTTTTCACTGATTATCATTGTTGCATTATGTTCATGATTTGGTGGTTTGTTTTGGTCTAAATTAGTTTTAGGTTGTTTACACTTGTTATTAATAAATGACAAGACATTATTTTAGCATGTGACTTGATGGAACATAAATAGAAAGACAAGCATTCCATAGGAATGATATAATTGAGTTGACAAATAAGCTTTGAATGTGCCCATTTATTTAGGGTATTTGGAAAGGTCACTTCATCATCATTTATTACTCTGCTTAAGTATAAACATCAAAAAAGATAATGAGATTAAATGTTTAACCTGTTAAATAGGTATAGATGATGTTTTTATAAATAATACTGTAATTAGAAAACTATAGAAATAAAACAGTTTCATTGCAGTTATTTAAAAACAGACAACTATACTTGAACAACAATAAAATTTTTTAAAAAGTGCACTGTGATGTTCAAGTGTTTGATAGTTTTGCTTTCCCCCTCTTTGGGTACACCTAATACAGCCAAAAATCTTTGAGGTGTATACTTTCACACTTTTGGCTCACTATATAAAATTTTATGAAGATACATTTGTACATTTACTGAAAGTTTTTACAAAAAGAGGATCATACTATATACAATACTTTGCCACTTACATTTTTTAAAATAAAACTGCAATGTGGACATCCTTCCACAAATGCATAGACCTAATTTATTTAACAGCTGCCTAGCATTCCAGTATTTAATTATTACTATGTCGAGCATTGTTAGTTTAAAAAAGTTTTAAATTGAGTCTCTTGTATTTTTTAGTTATAAAAGCTATTCATCTGCAAAATCACAAAAAGTTTCTAATATTCATGTGGTATATTTCACTTTGTCTTCTTATTGGAACAATAGTGGATGATAGTGAGGAGAGCTGTCATATGGTTTATTTATTTTTAAGTATATTTCATTTATTATGCTATTACAGTTGTCCCAAGTTTTTCTCTCCTTTATTCCCCTCCATCCTGCACCCCCTCTGCCCCTTCCAGTATTCCCTCCCCCTTAGTTCATGTCCATGGGTTGTACATTTAAGTTCTTTGGCTTCTCCATTTCCTATACTATTCTTAACCTCTCCTTGTCTATTTTGTGCCTACCAATTATGCTTCTTATTCACTGTACCTTTCCCCCCATTCTCCCCCTCCTCTTCCCCACTGATAACCCTCTATGTGATCTCCATTTCTCTGATTCTGTCCCTGTTCTGGTTTTTGCTTAGTCTTTGTCATTTTTTAGGTTCAGTTGTTGATAGTTGTGAGTTTGTTGTCATTTTACTGTTCATAGTTTTTGATCATCTTCTTTTTCTTAAGATAAGTTTCTTTAACTTTTCATATAACAAGGGCTTGGTGATGATGAACTTCTTTAACTTGACTTTATTTGGGAAGCACTTTTTCTGCCCTTCCATTCTAAATGATAGCTTTGCTGGATAAAGTGATCTTGGATGGAGGTCCTTGACTTTGAAAATTTCTTTTCAGCCTCTTTTTGCCTGTAAGGTTTCTTTTGAGAAATCAGCTGATAGCCTTATGGGAACTCCTTTGTATGTAACTCTTTCCTTTCCTCTTGCTGCTTTTAAGATTCTCTCCTTATCTTTAATCTTGGATAATTTAATTGTGATATGTCTTGGTGTGTTTCTTCTTGGGTCCAACTTCTTTGGGTGTCTTTGAGTGTCCTGGACTTGCATGTCTAGTTCCTTTGCCAGATTGGGGAGATTTTCCTTCATTATTTGTTCAAATAAGTTTTCAACTTATTGCCGTTCCTTTTCTCTTTCTGGCACCCCCGTTATTCAAGTGTTGGAGTTCAAGAGGTTCCGCAGCCTCTCTTCACTTTTTTGAATTCTTGTTTCTTCATTCTGTTCCAGTTGAGTGTATATTTCTTCCTTTCGGTGATGTGAGTCCCAGTTTCCTTTCCTTCCTTTTGATTCCCTGTATATTTTCCTTTGTACAGCCTTCATTTCTTCCTTCATTTTGCAACCAAACTCAATCATTTCTGTGAGCATCCTGATTACCAGTGTTGAACAGTGCATCTGATAGGTTGGCTCTTTCCCTGTCACTTAGTTCATTTCCAAAAGTTTTGACCTCTTCTTTCACTTGGGCTGTACTTCTTTATGTTGGCACTCCTCTGTTGTGTTGTAAGTGGCAGAGCCTTAGGTATTGCCCAGGAAGGGCCACCCACATCGTTGTGTTTCGGTGCTGTGTGTTGGGGAGGGGTCAGAGAAGCAACAATGGTGCTTGCTTGCTTGCTTGCTTGGCTCTAGCCCCACTTTCTGTCACTTCCCCCACTTCCCACGAGCAGATTGTGCCCTTCCTGATGCTAATTTGCAGGTGGGTGGGCTTGTGTATGTTCTAGGATCCAGTGGGCCTCTCCAGTGGACTCTCCTGTGACACTGGGAGTTTCTCCTGCCTTTGCAACCCTCACAGATTTTTACAGCCAGTGGTTTTGTGGCTTTAGTTTCCTGCTAACAAACAAGCAAGCAATGTATAGCCAAAGACACTGAAATAGAGAATGATCTGACAGTGTTCAGAGGGGAGAGGAGAGGAAATTTCAGGGGAATTTCAGGGGAAAAGGGGAAGAGTTTACAGGAAGAAGTATAAAGGACACATGGATAAAAACTAGGGGTGAGTAGAAATGGGAGGGGAAAGGAGAGGGCTGGGTGGGTGGGTTGGGATGGGAGTAAAAGATAGAAAATTGCACTGCAACAACAATTAAAAATATTAAAAAAAATAAAATTTACTGGAGGAGGAAAAAAGTTTCCTGCTAAAACCCTGGATGGGCAGTATGTCTCACTTCCCAGTTGTTCCTCTGAGTTTATCTGTTCGTGAATGTGGGAAATCCTGTCTGCCAGCTGCTGCCTCACCTGCCTGGTCCACCACCTTGTTGCATCCTCTCTGCCCCAGCTTCTGCCCCTCCTACCAGACTGGATGAATGTCATCTTTAACTTCTTGGCTGTCAGACTTCTATGCAGTTTGATTTTCTGGCATTTCTGGGGTTTTTTGCTTTTAAATTGGTTGTTATCCTTCTTTTGGTTGTGTGAGAAGGCAAAATGTATCTACCAAAGTGTATCTGGCCTCTGCCTGGCTGGAACCAGTCATATTGTTTTCATAGCATTTAGTTTTGTATATTATTGTTTGCTAAGAACTTAATAATATTCTGCATATCATGAATATATGAACCAATATGAAGTACTACTTGAATAGCAAGTGATGTGCAGCCATATAATTCTGCTTCCATATACCCTCTCATTTTGTCTACCTGCCTCTCGGTCACCTGAGTTGACCATCATTCTAAATCTCTTGTTTGTTATCTTTTCACTTTCTTCTTATGTAGTTCATTGTACCCATATGCTTTTGTAAAAATTTATTTTTATTTTAGCTTTTAAACTATATAAAATATGTTGTAATTTGTTGATAAAAATTACAAAATAAATTTCAAAATAAATTATAAAGTGATAAAACTTAGAGTGACTAGATTCATACTGCCCTCTGCTGAAGTGTGAAATTAGTTTTCTTCTAAATTTAGACAAAGAGTTGTATAGAATATTTTCTTATTTCATTTGCTGTAGAGATTAAACTCTTGAGATGTGTATTATTTATACTGTAGTTGTGGTTAAATTATGATTCTTTCATTTTCCCTTTTAACAGCCTTCATTATCAACCTATCTTTTAGTTGTTAAAACCACTGACTCTGGAGCAAGATTCCCAGGATTCGAACCCCAGATGTGCACTTATTTGTTAATATATGACTGGATTTTATCACCCCAATTCTATAAAACTTTTGGGGTTTTTTGGTAGGCAAAATTACACCATCACTTTTATTATAATAAATGATCTATTCAGTTTTATTCCATTTATTTTTCAGTTCCATTAATGATCATTTGTGCATTCTGTAATTTCTATATGTTATAGATTACTCATCTATAAAATGGAATTAACAGTAGTACTCATGCTATACCAATGATTGAACACAAGTAAATTTACCAGAAATGTACTTGACCTACAGTAAGCAATATGTGCTAGATGTTATTTATATTAATGATGCTCTAATGTTGTTTATTTCCCCCTATTTTCTTAGTATTGCTGACTTTCTTTTCTTTAAAATCATACACCTCCCTTTAAAATGGGAAGTTCTGTGGGTATCTGTTTTTCTTTGGTATTTTGTTTATTTTTGAGTCATATATTCACACTTACAGTAAATAACTTAAAAGTAAACAATAACTGTATCCCTTTTGCGTTCAGCTACATGGCCTATGTGCCTTCCTCTCCTGCTGACATTTTTCGAAGTGATGTGCTAATTCTTACTGTTACCAGTGGTACATGAGAAGTTCAGGTATACCACATTATTTTACCATGCCTTATTATTGTCAATATTTTTAATTTTAGCCATTTGAGTAGGTGTATAATCATGTTTTATTGTTTTAATTTGCACTTTTCTGGTTTTCAGTAGTGTTTTGCATTATTTTAACATTTATTGCTTTTAAGTTTTATCTTTGGTGAAGCATTCAAGTCTTGCTTATTTTATTGTCTTTTTTCTTATCCATTTGTAATTATTAATTATATGATCTGTATATAAGTTCTTTGCTGTTTTTACATATATTACAAATAACTTCTCCTCCAATAATTTTTTTTGTTGAACACAAGTTCAATGTCTTAATTTAGTCAAATGAATAGATTTTATAGTTATTGCTTTTTGTATCCTAAGGAATCCCCCCCACTTTTTTTAAACCAAGATCACAAAGATATTCTGTTACAACATATTCTAAAAACCTCATGAAACAACTTTGGGGTTGTTTCCTTCTTTTCAATTGTTTTAAGAGTATTTGAAAGAGTATTGCTCTTTAAATGTTTAGTGGTATATTTGGTGAAGAACTTTTGAGGTTGGATTTTTTTAAGGAATAATTGATTAGGATGCATTTTTAAAAAGAGTTACATAGGTATTTAGACTTCATAATTCTTTATGGGTCAGTTTTGATTGTTATACTTTTTAAGACATGTTCTTGGAAACATTTCTACATTTGTTCGCATCAAGTTGCTTATATCCTATTGTCCATTGGATCCTAATAATTGGTTATTTTTTCCTAATTTTAGTTATTAATTCCTACAGAATTGAATCGTTAAATTTTAAATTTATATATTCTTTTGTTCTAGAGACTTTTTTTCCTGTGCTACATTATCTTCTTCAATGTTTTCATTCCAGTTTGGAGTTCTTATTAATTTCTTTTGTTTTAGCACAGAGCCGGCTATTCTAGCTCACTTCCTGTCAGTCCGAGCCCTCCGAGCCCCAGTGCTTCCTTAATTGGCTTGTGTTCCTCTTTTACTTGCTTGTGTTAGCTGGAGATAGTTGATTTCTTAGCATCCAGGCAGAACAGACTATGAGAGATTTCTTAGACAGTGAGATATTGACAGGCTTTGGTAACCAACCACTCCACTTTAAATGTTACTATTTTAGATGCCTCATAAGTGAAATCATACAGGATTTATGTCGTGACTGACTTATTTTACTTAGCATAATATGTAACAGAATTTCCTCCTTTTTAAGGCTGAACAATCCATTGCATATATATCACATTTCATTTATCCATCAGGCATTTGGGTTGCTTCCACCTTTGGGCTGTTGTGAATAATTCAGTCACCATGGGTGTACAAATATTTCTCCAAGACTCTGCTTTCAATTCTTTTGGATATATACTCAGAAATAGGCTTCCTGGACCATACAGCAGTTCTAGTTGTAATCCTTTGAGATACCTTTATATTGTTTTTCACAGCGGGTGCACCGTTTTATAGTTCCACCAACAGATGGCAAAGACTAGTTTTCTCCCACATCTTCACCAATACTAATTTCTGGGGTGTTTTTTTTTAAGTAGTCATCCAATGGGAGTGAAGTGATATCTGATTATAGTTTTGACTTGCATTTCTATGATTGATGATGTTAAGCATCTTTGCATATGCTTATTAGCCATTTCTATATTATCTGTGTGAAATGTCTATTCAAGTCATTTGCCTATTATTAATAAGGTTATTTTGTTGTTTTTGTTGTAGATTTATTTTTTAACTATGTTCTGGGTATTAACTGCTTATCCATTGTATAATTGCAAATATTTTCTCTCATTCAGTAATTCTCCTTTTCACTTCAACTCTGTCCTTTGTACAGACTTTTAAAAACTTGATGTAGTCCCATTTGTTATTTTCTTTTGTTGCTTGTGTTTTTGTGTCATATCCAAGAAATTATTGCCAAATCCAATGGCATGAAGCTTTCCTCTGTTCCTTTTAGGAGTTTGAGTTTTGGGTCTTACTTTTAGGTCTTTCATTCATTTTGAGTTGATTTTTATGAATGATTTAAAATAAGAGTCCAGTTTCATTCTTTTGTACATGGATATCCAGTTTTTCTAACACCATTTGTTGAAGAGACTGTTCCTTCCACATTGAATTGTTTTGGCACCTGTGGTGAACATCCTTTAACCATATACCAGAGGGTTTACTCGTAA
Source organism: Tonatia bakeri (assembly GCA_004024845.1). Classification (NCBI taxonomy): domain Eukaryota; kingdom Metazoa; phylum Chordata; class Mammalia; order Chiroptera; family Phyllostomidae; genus Tonatia; species Tonatia bakeri. The sequence continues at coordinate 12,225 of PVIA01001836.1, forward strand.
ACTCTGTATTCTGTTCCATTGGCTTATATGCTGTAAAACATTCTTACACAAGTCTTTTTATGAAAAACCTGTATGTTTCCCTTCTCTGAGGTGTATATGTAAGAGTAGAATTGCAGGGTCATGGAAAAGATACACGTCTGACTTCACTTAGAAATTGCCAGAGAGCTTTGCAATGTGGTTGTACCCTTACTTGGTGTTATAGATCTTTTAAATTTTAGCCTTTTGGAGAGGTACAGTCATTTTGTCTCTTGGCTGAATTGTTATTGAGCACTTTAAGTTACCTGAGATTTATCCTTAAATATGTGTTCACTTATTATTTTGTAAGTATAAGCTTTAGGAGGTGTTATTATGTGCCTCAGCTTCTAAATGTTTCCTAACATACAGAAGGTGCTCAATAATGTTTATTTCAAATGAATGAAAGAGATGAGTGTGAATAAATTAAAACTTGAATATTTACTTTTTTCTTGGAAGTGCTGAGAGTTGTATTCATAAGCATAGCTGGGATCTTTTCCAGGGTCTAATAGTTAGTCATGGATATTTTAGTGGTTGAATCACCCCAGAGAAAAGAATGTAGAACAAAATATTACAACTATACACTCAGTTTGCTGTAAGTCCAGAATCTCCCACTGGGAAAAATTTTAAAACCCAAGGGCACAGTAATATTAAATGGCAGAATGTCCTGGATGTATGGATCAGTTGGTTGGAGGCCTGTTTACCAAAAAGTTGTGGGTTTGATTTCTGGGCAGGGCACATACCTAGGTTGTGGGTTCCATCCCTGCCTCAGGGCGCGTACCAGAGGCAACCGATTGATGTTCTCTCTCTCTCTCTCTCTCTCTCTCTCTCTCTCTCACACATACACACACACACACACTCCTCTCTCTAAAATCAATAAAGATATCTTGGTTGAGGATTAAAATAATAATATAAAATAAAAGGCAGGATGGTGTTAGGAATTAGAAAAAGGTATCTGTGCAAAAAAGTCTAAGAACTTTTACTTTTTCATACAATAGGATTTTTCTTTAAGATGAAATAAATTATTTCTATGTAAAAATATAGTCTTATATTTTTGTCTAATTCTTACAGTACAACTAAATATTGATTGCTTCGGTATTCATTATATGGTTTATTAAGTATCCAGGACATTTTATTTCTCCTTACCTGAATATTTTGGTTCATTTTTCTGTTCAAAATATTGGGTTGGCCAAAAGTCAGTTTAGTGTTTTCCCATAAAATAAGACACATTTTTCATTTTCACCAATAACTTTATCGATTTGGATATTTTGAGTGTATTGGCTATCTCCCGCCATTGGTTTCTAGTGGATGGAGACCAGGGGTGCTGATAAACATCTTCCAATGCTTAAGACAGCCTCACAGCAAAGAATAATTTGACAAAAATAACAATAGTACCAAGAAACTTCACAAACCACTTTTGATATATTTGATCAGTCAAAGCACCTTCTCCATATATTACATGAATCTTATTTTGCATTTTGGTTGTGTTTTACCTTTCTTGAAATAATAAAGCATAATACATGGAAATGTTGCTTATTTTCTTCCATCTCAAATATTAAAATGGCTACACAAAAATTCAATTCTGTTTTTTATAAATGCACACTGATATGACATTGTTACAATACAGTCTAACAAAATTGTTTCGAATGAAGTTAAAGATGACTAAGCACTACTACAGTCATTGTACAGAAAAACCAAATGAGCTTTTTGGCCAACCCGATACTTTCACCCTCCAATTGTTAGTAAATTAGAGAAAAATAAGAAAGGAGAGGAGAGGAACAAATCAAAGAAGGAAAATAGGACAAGCTCCCATTCTACCTATGAATTTTTCCATTAGCCTAAATACACAAAAATTTAATCATATGTGGAATCTAATGAACAAACTGAACTAACAAGCAAAATGGAGACAACTCAAAGATTGCAGGATGACAGCTAAGATGGGGAGGCATGGGCTGGAGGGACTGAACAAAAAGGAAAAAGGACTCATGGACATGGACAACAGTGTGGTGATTGTGGGGTGGGGGGAGGGTGTAAGGGGACTAAATGGTAATAAAAAATGCCATAAAAACCATAAAAAATTAGAAATTGTTTCTGGAAATTGCATAGGACTTAAAAGTGGTTGCTGTAATAAACTCCAATATTCAATAATTTTAATGTATTTATGTAAGTGAACATATTAAATAGTCCAGCTATTTTCTATAATTCAGTATTACAAGTTTATGTCAAGACTTGATTTTCTAAGTTTGAAAAGCTACCTATAGTTATATGGGTTGATTTTCTGTTATTTTGGTGCTCTTGACATACTGTATAACACAAGTATGTTTTCTTCTGTCATTTCATCCTACAAAGTGTGATTATTCTGTAGTGAGATTAAATGGCATTGGTAAATTGAGGGCCTAGTTTTTCTACTGAGAAAAACACAGGAACTCCTTGATTTATTTTTATTTTCTATCCAGTAGTTAATATTTTTGAATAGTTATAGCTGTTTACATATGGCTTAGCTACATTTTGTTACTGTAATCTATGAAAATATGAACATTGCATTTAATATGAATAGTATTGCTCATAATGCTGTATAACATAATTCAAAATAACTTTTATCCTTTTATTGTGCTATATTAAATATTTTTGACTATTCTACTTTGTGTCATATTTTAGTCACATAATTTAATGATTGCACACTATATTCTTTTTCCCCAGAAAGTCAAATAAAGAAAACCACATTACAATTTCATAACTACAGCAACATGAATGAAGATATTAATATAAAAAAGGAAATAGTTTTAGGACACCCTTCAAAAAATATATCACTGGAAAATGAAAGAAGTCAATTACATTCCAGGAAAAAACGTTTCTTATCATATCCGAGATACGTGGAAGTTATGGTGACAGCTGATGCTAAAATGGTTCATCATCATGGACAGAATTTGCAGCACTATGTGCTAACTCTGATATCAATTGTAAGTAAATTTAAGTCCTTTATATTTCGTAAAATGTTTGGCATAATAGTTTTCTCACATTTGATTTTTAAAAAGTTTTCCCAAACTCTAGATGTAAACAAATTTATATCTAGGTTTAGGGCAAAAAAATCATTAATTAAACTTAGTTTAGTTAGATGTATAGCAAATATCCTGTTCTGTTAGTTGGACAACTTTTTAAAACATTAAAAAATCTCTGAAGCCACTTAGAGAAAATGCTTGATTCATATGAATGGCTTCTGCCCCCTAGTGACAGGGAAGATCCTAGTAGCATTGCTCTTTTGCCCTTTGAGTTTTAAAAATTTTACCCTATTTTTGCACGGAGAGGAGAGTACATTATTTTTACTACTGATGCATTGGTCAAATCAGAAATCGGTGTGCATGATATTTGAAGTTATAAATATATTTAGGGGGATAAAACTTAGGCTATTACTAATAGAGCTGCTTTAACAAATTTGGGTTGTAAGATCATGAGTCCCTTCTCTGATGGTAGGGTCTGTGTTGTGCTGTGGTGGTGCTGCTATCCACAGAGCAGAATTCTAACGCCAGTGAGGAGCACCCTGCCTGGATTAGTGGTATCACTTTATGTCATATATACACACACATATATATACATACATACGCACATACATACATCTACTGTTGGTATATTTTTAGATCTAGGGCCTGCTGATTTGGAGTAATTACTAAAAGCACCTCCCTCCCTTCATGCTCATAAGTATCCTGGTTTAGTTGATGAATTCTGTGGTCACATATTTATACAGATTCAGGGTATTGGAACATATCTCATGACTGAATATACCAGTATAATACCAATTCACATACAGAAAATTCAGGCCCACTTGGTTGAATAGACTTGTCCAGGACACATCTATAGGCCACTGTAAATTTCCCTTAGAAATCCCCAATTAAATTCTTTGTGACTTAAAGATCCTAAGACCCTGTTATTTTTCTTACATACAATGTTTTATCTTAAATTCTTATCAGTGCTAAGTATACATGGTCTGTGTTGCCTAAACACAGTATCTGGTACAAAGTGGGCACTCAATAAATAGTTCTTGAAAGAAAAAAAATGAACAACTAGGTAATTAAAGTAATACTAGGTAATTAAAGTAATTCCCTAGTAGACAAAAAGAGATAATCCAAAAATTTTCCTGAGATTTGTATAATATAGACATCTACTTGTTTTGTTTAATTGAATTTTTAAAATGACAACAGAGCTATCTATACATAGAAATTTATCCTGATGACACTTTATTTTTACTTCTGATTCTGAAGTACTTATCAAGATATGTAATTATCTAGATGTGTAATTATCTAGATGTAGGTGTGGCATGCTTATTATGAAGGGCTTCTAATGAGAACACTGACATAGAAGATGAATTGATAGGCAGGAAATGGTATCAATTATACAGAACACTGTGGGATAAACTTTGCAATTTTAAATGTTTAAAGGAAATGATACTCTTTAAGAAATTAGGGAGGGGGTAGTGATACTGCAGAAAATATTAGATTTCGTAAGCACAACAGGTTTTGAAGCAGACTAAAGGACATATAACTGGTATCAGTGCTTTGGACATACCAACTAGATGGAATCGAAGAACACAAGGGTAATTTGGGAATAGCTGCACACAGTGATAGTGATAATGTCATCTTCCAAAAAGTTGTATTATCTATATTTTACATTAAACATCAATTAATATAATCACTGTTTAGACAATACTGTGGCATACCTTGAGGTAACTGAAGTTGTCCATGGGAGTTTTAAAGTCAGGGTTTGTCAAGGGCAAAAGCAGACCTTGTGACTTCTGAGGTTGCTTGAATCTCAGAATGCACACACACATTCCTTAGTTTCCGCTTCCTTAGGAGGGGAGCCGATGACAGCTGAAGACATGATGTTTGTAGATGCAGTCAGCTGATTTGTGTTAAGTGCGCATTCACTGGGAGATGGCTACTGCAGCGGGGTTGAGGAAGAGGAGAGCATTCCAGATATAGATGGGGTCGCAGGAATAATCTAGGAGGCTATGTCTCTCTTTGGAGGCAGTTTGGGGTTTGTATATGCTTTTTTCCCTCCTCTGAGGTCAAATTTCAGATGACTTCTGAGTTACCTGGATTTAGGTTTTATTTTTTTTTCATTGAAATAATGTTCAGAAAAGGATATAAAAAAGCAGACTTCAGGGTTTTGTACATAGATGGTTATTAGTGAAAAACTGATCACAGCTAATATTTGCAGATACAAACAAGTTAAAGGTGGAAGTAAACTTGGAGAAAAAGTGACATGTTTTTCCTGGGTCTTTCTCAGTTTTAGTGTTAAGTCTTATGTCCCTGAAAACCCCTCAGTCCTGGTCTAACTGGTACAGCTGGTCACACACTACAGAGAGGCTGCAAAATGTAGTCCAGCTTGTTTTACCTCCACTTGTGGAGTCTTTTCCAAAATTGCTGTAAAGAGGTAAGAGGAATGCTGTCTCCACCTAAGTGTCCCCAGATGTTTGTAGTTGAGGAAGGGGCCAATTCAAGTTTTACATATTCTGTCCTAATTTATAAGAAGGTATTAACTACATTTATTCAAATACACTCAGGGTATTGATAATATTCTCAGTCATAGTAATTTAGGGAAAAAAACCCTAAGAAAATGTTATTTAGACTTGGAATATGATTGAGAGCCATTTATGGAAACATTCAAAGTGCTGAAAAAGTTTTTGTGTATGGAGCTCCAGATATAAGGGAGAATTACTGAATACTTTCAGCATTGAACTAACGAATTATAATTTAGAGAGGCTATCTAGCCTTACCCATCCTGCATGTAGTAAACAATTGTGCTATCTTAAACTTTTTCTTTGCTTTCAACAATTTAACAAATGTCTGAGTGCATCGATGTGTGGGATTTAATCTACTTTTTAGTGTTATACTTATGTTGTAAAAATGGCTTAGTGATCTCCAGTCAGAGGGTTTTGGAATTAACATCAAAATTAACTGGGAAGAACACAATTGTGGTATAGAGTGTATCTAATGAAATAAGTGTGTTAAATGAGCAGTGATGTTCAATTACTTGCTGTTCCAAAACTTCTATCCTTAGAGAATGTAAATGACATTATCACATTAAAATGGCATTTACATATGCATTATCAAACCACTGAAGTATGTATAAACTATGGCAATTACTTTCTTCAACAGATTCATTGATTATCAAATGAATGACTTAGCTGTTTAACAAACCTTGAAAATATTTGTCAGAGACCTCCATGCTCCAATGTGCTTACAAAGTTTGACTTTAATATTTACCTTGTTGTAGATTTAATAATGTAAACTTGAGTATCATGTGATACTCAGGAATCAGTCCTGTCTATTACAAAACAATTACTGTTATTTAGTGGCATTGATCAACTAAACACCCTCACTTGCGTTGCATTTCATTACGATGACTTAACATCATTGCTTTTGGTTGTGTTGCTTTTACTGATGTTCTCCATGATAGGGAAATTTTCAACCACTCCAAAATAAAAACTAATGATTTACTTTCATACTTCATGACCATTTGTGTTACCTTTTCCTTTCTTCAACTCAGTGTACTATTTACTTTGTACATACGAGGAAAGTCTTCATATTCTAACTTGACAAAATGGTCTTTCTGACAGAAGTAGTGATCTTGGTAAGCAAAATTTGTTTACTTATTAAATCAGTTTATAATAGATGACTTTGAAGGTTGTAAGATAAATTATTCCTGGGGATGTAAGTAAGGTACAGCAGGGTGACTATAGTTAACAATACTGTACCGTACATACATTTGAAAGTTAAGAGAATATATCTGAAAGTTCTTATAAGAAAAAAAACCTATGTGTGATGATAGATTTTATCTAAACTTATTTTGTAATATACATATATTTCAAATCATTATGTTGAGATATATATCTCATCCTAAACTAATATCTTATGTCAATTCTCTTAATTTAAAAAAATGGCTAAAATCATAAAAAAATGAAAGTAGCCTCTAAATATATCATATGTAAACATTTGTTGAAACTCTATATAGAAATTATTTCAAAATGATTTGTCAGTATAGTGATAATAATTTTTCATGCTATGCATAAAGTATATTGTGCCTAGAATTTTCCTGAAAATATTTAAACAGTGTAATTCATATCATTTCTATACCTTTCACTAAATACCTCTGAACTAATGCTTACTATTTGAAACCTGAGTAAAAATGAAATGAATGCTATATGCCAGGGAAACACACACTTAAATAATAAAAGATTAAATACATTTTAATTAGGTCAATAAAAATTCTAATACATAGCACTCTCAAATGTAGTAATTACAGTAATAAAACAATATTACATAGCTTTATAGTCTTGTGGTGGTTCGTCTGCCTGATTCATAATTAAGCTTAGTTATTATGTAATAGCATCTTTAAACATCTAAATATAATAAAATACACATATTGAATATGAGCATATAGAATAAAGGTCAATATGTAAAACAATACAGGGAGCATACAATAAAATGAAGATACAGCCTTTTTAAAGAAACATCATTCTAATATAAAGACAAAATACCAGTCTCTGAGGGGTTTTGGTGGGGTGTGCATATAAAAAATGATTCCTATCGAACCACCTGTGTTTGCATCTGTTCCCCCGAGAAGAGTGAGTTAAGGGCAGAGATCATGCCGTATTCATCACGGTGTCTAGTGAGCACCACACACAGTGTCTGACAGGCAGGAGGCATCTAATACACATTTGCAGGAAATAATGAAACTGTTGCTCTTACATCCTTTGCTTTACATTTGGGTGTACTCTGATAACTAATTTGAAACACATGAACTAAAACTAGCATTGTATATAACATAGGCCCTTCATTCTGAAAAAGTTTTGTAAGTAGTATTAACAATAACTAGCATTGACACCTATGACCCAGCCCTCACCTAAATGGCTTTTGTGCACCATTTCATGTAATCCTCATGGCAGCCTGATGAGTAGATATAATCAAACAGTGGTTGTTTGGAACTTGAACCTGAGTCTGTTTAACTTAAAGATTGTGCTTTATAACATTATCTGTATTGCATAATAATTATTTGAATTATCTTTTCCCTTAGACTTGAAGGAAATTTTTGCTGTAGTAACATTTTAAAATATGCTATCAGGACACAGGGAATATGTTTCCAAATTCCAGATTGGTCACTTTTCAATAAAGATGCAGCATCTGTTTCCATCTGGAACTGTAAATATTTTTTGGTTATATGTTTTATGGCTAGTGTTATAACATCCAGCTTGTCATTTGTGGTCACCACATTTGGGGCAATGAGTAGAGAAAGAAGCCATTTCGATAGAGTGCTGCCACTCTTTCCTCTGGCGAAGGCAAATGTGCGGTGACCGGGGACAAAGAGGTCTTTGTGACTATTTTATCTTTAGGGGGAAAAGGCCTTTGTGCATACCTTTGAGATGCGCTGTTTATCTTGTAATTTGACTTCAAAAAGCATCTACTTTTAAACTCACAGAATCGAAGTATAACTCTGAAGTCACAAATATGGGCATACTTTGTTTTCTACAGTAGATATATTTTTTAAAATTGCATGGAAAATGAATATTTATCAATTCAGATATAGATTTCCACAGCTCCCCTTTTAAAGGGAGCAGTACTGCCGTGCTAACAGACCTGCTTGAAATCAACACTCACTTGATTGGCCCCATCTTAACTTCCTCTCAAACCCACTGGGTGACCACCACTCTTGCCAAAAATGCCATTTCCAAAACCAAAGGCATCACTCCAGGGAGAGACGACAAACCTGTGTTCGTGGCTGCACCCCTAAACCAATAGGGAAGGCGTGGGAATGTGTTAGTTAAGCCACGCTGACCCTGTAGAGATGCTTGTGGCCCTGGTACTGGCAGTACTCTGTGTGGCGCTGAAAGCAGCAGAAGCAGGTATGTTATTCATCGTGTTGAAGCAGCTTTGGCTGTTGGAGTTAAAGGGTCCATTCCTGATACTTTTAGCAAATTGCATTCTCCACATCAGTGATCAAGCATGTCTTCCGGCCAACAAAGCAAGGAGTAGATGCTGAGTATTTATTAAATAACTGAAAAAAGTAGCACTTCATGAAGTAATTGCTGTCTTGGTTTGGGCATGGGTCCAGGAGATGGTGATCCAGGTTTCTGAAGCAGTTTATTGCACAGGTAGTCCAGGTCCCAGAGTTATGTCACTAAAGGAGTACAAGTCAGAGGCACTGGCCATGGAAGATGCTCCTGCTGCAGTTGTAGCTTCTGTGATAGCTACAAGAAGAGGATATGAACTAGTGAGTTGGATAGCACCTTAACTATGAGTCACAAGTGGAGCCCTAGCAGAGTGCCTCACAGACTGCATTCTCTAATTTTGGAGACTTAAGAACCAGGTTGTGACCTGTAACCTCTTCTGTGGCTTTATATGATTCTGGATGAATTGATGTCTATGGGTTCCAGTAGTGCTAAACATTAAAAATCATAAGCATAATCACAATTGGAAATATGAAACCATGGCAGAAGAGATCAAACTACCAGAAAAGAATAGGTGAAACTATGTATTTATCATGTAGTATTGTGGGCATATAAATTGTGGATTGTGACACAGAATGAAGCTAATTTCTTGCTGAATCATCCAGAACAGTATTTTCCAAGCTCTGGTGCATATTCAAATTTTATTAAAATATAGATTTTGGACTGACTAGTCCAGAGCGAGGCCTGAGATTTTGCCTCATTCTGCATGATATGGATGCTGCTGGTTATGGACAAACTGCAGTAACAAAGGTCAGGATACTGGTTCTCAAAGGTGGCTTCACATTGGAATCATTAGAAAAAATTTCTGAGGAATTTTAAAAGATATTGATGACTGAGTCTCTCAACTCTCAAGATTCTAACTTAATTGGTAAAGGATGTGGCCTGAGCTTCAGAATTTGTGAAAAGCTCCCTAGGAGACTCCAATCTGCAACTAAGTTGGAGAATTGATGCTCTTGGACTGGTTTCAATTTACTTTTGAAAAGAAATATTCATTTTAGACATCTAATCCTACATTCTTTTACCCTTGCAGGTTGCAGCAATCTACAAGGACTCAAGTATTGGAAATCTTATAAACATAGTAATTGTAAAATTAATTGTAATTCATAATGAACAGGTAAAAAAACAGTTCTAAAATTAGTAATCTTAGTTGTGGTAGGCTCCTAGCATGAAAAAAAATTTATATCTACTATGAAACTTATTAGAAATGAGATACTTTCAATAAAAATTTGTTTAAAAAACTTGATTTGAAAAGATCTTTCTGCTGTGATAGATATAAAATAACAGCAAGGAAGTCACAAATGTTAATAAACAATTAAAGAATGTAAGCTTGAAAACATCCAGAAATTCATTTTATAAACCTTTGGTTGAAAGATTTAAAATAAGGCAATTTTTAGCAGGTAGGTTTTTTATTCTAATTACTGGATGATCATATTGAGAAGTCTAATTGGATTCAGTTTTAAACACAATGTTGTAAGTATTGCTAAAATATGTTTGTGATGTGATGGAGAATGCCACTTCATTTGCTTATTAAAATGCTATTTGATAAATTGCATGGACCCTGACAAGCTCCAAGGGCAAATACACCATGAATGTTTTGCATAATACTGAACTGTGCTTTTTTTTTTTTTTTTTTTTTTTTTTTTTTTTTTTTTTTTTTTTTTTTTTTGCACAGGAAGGACCAGTCATCAGTTTTAATGCAGCTACCACATTACGTAACTTTTGTTTGTGGCAACAGACTCAGAATGTTCTTGATGATGCTCACCCTTCCCACCACGATACTGCTGTTCTTATCACTAGGTACAGTTTTGGAAATGTAACACTTCTATCTGCAATTTTACTTACACTTTTTCTCCTGCATGATCACTAATTTTTCTTGTTACCTTAATTCTTTATCAGTATTAGACAGCAGTGTTCTATGAGAAGTTGTATTACAAAACGTCTTATTGAGTGAAAGCATTTTTCTATCCACTACTTGATTCCTAGGAGATTAGCAGTGTTAGGTTGTTAAGTAATGGTATGACCTAGACAAACTAATTACCTTATTATATTTGTGGCAGAATAAGAGAATTAGGAAAATATTTAGAATTTAACTTAGGAAGCTGAGAACAGGTTTTGTTAATTTCCCCACTTGATCTTTCAGTCACTTGAAAAGAAGAGCTTAAAAGCTTCTTTAATTGTCTGATAAACGTGGTCTTTCTACTTAAAAAATCTTTTTGTTGTTTTGATGCTCAGTACATGTCTTAATTACTAGGCTGCTTTTGCTAGGGTTTTTCTCAAACTTATTTAATTATTTGAAAAATAGCTTCTGCTATTATAAAATGATTATCCATTTTACAAGCACCACTATACATTGTTAATTCATACCTTTGTTTCAGCAACATTGATGCTACCAGCATACTTAGATTCTAGGTTTGTTGGGTGTATTTTGTCAGTTGTTCGAGCAAAAGAAATAAATCTATCTCACTTGAGGGTCAGAGTTGGAGAAATCTCAGCTCTACAGAATCCTGAAATGAAAACTTTTAGTCCATATGTAACTGGAGACACATGATTCATGTGCTTCATGTCTTTGTAAAACTAAAGCAGAATTGGCTTAATGTTATACACAGTCTTCTATTATCAATGTCCATGGCTCTGCCCTGGATAGTAGTTAGAGGCCAAGCAACAGAGACCATAGATACAGCTTAAAGATGGGAGGGAGAAAGGGCTATAAGAGGAGACCATAAGGAAAGAGACAAGGGACTGTCAAGTTAAATGGCTAGCGACTAAGTAAGGAAGAAGCAAAAACAAGCAACTTGGTGACATCTGAGAACATCATTATTTTGCAGCAGAGGATAATCAGTGAGGCTCATAATGATGTTCAGACATTAAGAAAGAAAAGAGTAAATTATATATGCAGTGTAAGTAAAAGCAGATAGGTGAAAAATACACTTAGAAAGCTTTTCAAGGAACTTAATTAAGTTTCATCTATTTACAGCAATCATTTTTATATGTCACCCATTGCTTACTGATATGTACAGTTCTAGGTTTAAACTTGTTGAGAGCTTATTAAAAACTGGATTTTAGAAGTCAGTTTGTGGCAATAGTTAAAGCTTCTGATCCCTGCTTTGACTTGTTGCAAAAATATTTTCTAAAAATGCTTCAAAATAAATTTTTTTTAAAGGGAAGACATTTGTGGAGCACGAGAGAAATGTGACACATTAGGTAAGTTATTTTGTAAATTAAATATAGCCTACATAATTGTTTACTGAATTATTTAAGATGATGTTTAGATTATTTTACCTTTTAATCACTTTGATAAGTTATCTTAATGATTATAGTTGTTGCTATTATTTGATTGTGCTTCTACAAATTTTAAAGTATAATAAGAGCTAATATGTCAGTTATTAAATATAAATTGCTGTGTGAAGTTTGACATATTTTAAAGTGTTTTAATTTATAATACAAAATTCATTCATGCAAAATAATGTTTAATGACCTATATGCAAGTTTAAAGCAAAATAATAAAATGAATAGCCATGGATCCACCACCCGATGAAAGCTCGAATTTTACCGATACTGCTGTGGGTATCCTGTGCTCAGTCCTAGTCCGTCCCTGTGCTTTCCCCAGGAGGGCGCAGTGCAGTAAATGTTGTCTGTACCAGCTCTTCTGGCTGCATGTAAGGTCCTCTCTTTGTTTTGGATAGAAGGAAGTTTTATTAAAATTTTATCTGAATATAGAGTTTTTCCTATTTATTCCGCTTGGAATATGTTGTGATTCCTGAATCTATTGAGCAATATCTTCAACTTTAGAAAATTTCCCACCCTCATTCACTTTTTCTGAAGTTGCCCTGACACTCTATCTGTTCTCTCATGGCACCCCAACTATATTTGTATTAGGTCTTCTCCTTCTGTATCCCGTGCTTTCATTGTCTTCCTCATGGTTCGTCCAAGCAGCTCTAACATGCATTTTATTACTTCTCTCTCTGGCTGCATCTAGTTTGATATTTCAACCATTCTCTAAATTTTCCATTTCAAGATATCTTTCCATTGAGTAGAACCTGATTGGTTCTTGTTCAAAATCTGTGTTCATTTTGTTTGCGTTCTTCTTATATTTGCTCATATTTGTAATTGCCTTTCATGTTTACTCAAACATTTCATTTGGAGTAATTTTATATCCATCTCTGACAGTTCCCATATCTTAAGTAGAAGGCCAAATATGCGGTTTCTCCTTTCTCTTGTGTTGACTTGTTTGTGTGTTTGGCTATCTTTGATTATGAGCTCATATTTACTTAATATTAATTCATGAGTTTAGGAGTGAACTGCTTAAAAAGAATGTACTTCTTTCAGAGAGGATTTTCTGTTTTTGTTTGTTAGGTTGTTTTGCTATTATCCAAAGTGTGTTACAGACCAGGGTCCCTGACTTAATGTGGAAAATCATCATCAGATCCTGTACCTTGCAGCTTTCTCCAGCAAACCCTTAGCACTGGATCATACTGCTTTAATCAGTATTTGCTTTCAGAGTGTCTTCTATCCTTACTATTTATTGCTTACCCCTTAGGGTTTATCTCAGGTGTAAATGTGTGTGGGTATGCATGCATGTTGGATGAGGGGGGGCACAGAAAGAATATGTGTGTTAGATTTGGGGACTTGACCATTCTTGTAAAACATGTGAGGTCAGTATTCATTAAAAAGTAATTTTGTTCATTTAATTTCTTTGTGTTAAGAGAACCCTTTAGAAACTAATCTTCTACAAATGTGGAAATAGATACCTGCTACTCATATTTATTGCAGCAGACCTCATTCTCTTCCTGCAAACTCTTCTTTGGCTTTGTTAGGTCTATTTTATCTAACAAGACTCCATTAAACATATTTCTTACATTAACTATGCCCTGCTGTCACATCTTTGTACTAAAAGTTAAGCATGAATACATCTGCCACATCTTACTATTTTTTAATTGATTTAATGCTAGACATTCTGCATTGATCGTGTGGAAGTGGGTGGTCTCCTAGTCCCCATTATTTTTTTGTAGTTTTCAGCCACCGCAATGCACATAAATCATAGTGACATTTACAAACATAAATTATGAAAATGAAAGTGTTTTTATTATTCTTTGTTGAATCAAGGGTAATGAGAGCTGAGATAGTTACAAAATTAAGTGCTCATAATAATTCTTGTCATTAGTATGTAACATATGCAGAGTGGGCAAATATGGATATACAGCTGCATGTGAAACACAGTTTGTTCTTGTATTAATATGCACTAATTATTGTACTTCCCCTATGAGCAACTGTAAACCTACTTTTGTCCAACCCTGTATTAATTCACTTAATTATTGTGGTAACTGAGTAATTATATCCTCCCTAAAAACTTTAAAATTTAAGGAAAATTCATATATTATAGTGTCCCATGTTATTTTCTTTATTAGTTGTTCTGTTACCAATTTTATTCATTGCTTTTCTTATAATCTCCACTAATGTAGTCTAAAAGTTTATCCTTCCTGCCACAAATATTCTTTTTCTTTTTTTTAAAGAATTATTTGCTCACCCCATATTTTGGGATTATTTTCTTCAGTAAAGGAAACCAAGAAGTTGTTAAAAAGACTTCAACTGCAAACAAATCATTTTTTTTCTTTACCTTATAAAACATTTATGTGCTATTAACAGCCAACTTTGCACTCATTTCTAAGTAGTAATGCCAATGGTAAATACTTTAAAATTGAGTTCTCTGTGAGTTGATATTTCCCCTTTGGATGAAATACAAGTGTGAACTTTTTCAGGTTTAGCAGAGTTAGGCACCCTGTGCGATCCGTCACGGAGCTGCTCTATCAGTGAAGAGAACGGGCTCAGCGCCGCCTTCACCATCGCCCACGAGCTCGGGCACGTGTAAGTGCCGTCTGTCACCTCGGTGCACGTCTTCTGTGCACTCTATCTAGTGTGCCTAAAACTCCATCGCCAGCCAGTCATTAGCACCTTTATGTCTTAAAAATATTTTTAGTGTAATTTTTTATCTCTGAAATGCTAACTTGGGCTCTTTTGTGATTTATGTTAGGTCAGACAGGCTGCACAAATCAACAGCCTAAGCAAAGAACTAGGACTTGGGAATTCTTTTATTTCATTTACTGTATTGGATTACATGACAAGCACTTCTGGCCTCTATACCTTGTTATCCTATACATGACCAGGTACTGTCTACCATCTTATGGGAGGGCCTATAGGGGCTCCTGTTTATGGGCAACTCCCAAAAATATTTGTAATACCAACTTATTTCTTGCTCTTATAGCTCCGAGCCCTAGCAGAGAAGGTGGCACATGGGAATTTCTTAATAATTAAAAGATTAAAAAACTTTTTTTTTCTCCCAGATTCATAGTTTCTTATTATAAAAATTTGGGATTCATTTATTTGTTCCTATATCATTAAAAATTCTACTGGGGCTCTGTTCTGTAAGAATGGAGGCTGTGATTTTCACTGCTACCTTTAAAGCTCCCATGGAAAGCCAGAAACCTCTACACAAACTCATCCTCTGTAAAATGATTCTGATGCACTCCCAGAGCTCCTGGGGTTTCTTGATTAATGGCTAACAAGGAATTGAGTCTTGATTTGCCTCTTAGTTTAACTACATTTATTTTTTCCTGGTCATGCCTTGGCATAATTAGAGTATTCTGCTGGGATAACTCCAAATAGAGATCATTTTTATTAAACGTGCCTCTTTAGTTCCCTTTTAGTGTGGTTATATCTCATGAACATTGGCAAGACGCACATGCAGATTTTTAAGTTTTTTCTTCAAGTGGGAGGTTAGGATCAGGAGCATAACTTAGGGCCACAGACACACTGCAGTGACATCCGAAAAGCACTATTTGTTGGTTTAGAAGACTGTTCTTGCGGAGTGCACCATCTTAGACATTAATTTTCTCCCTGAGAAACTCTTTAGGTGTCTTTAGAATATGGGTAAGTAGATGAACTAAAGGACAGATTTTAGAACAAATTTCAGCCTGAAAAGTAGTTTCAACATTCCTTTTAATTGTGAGTTTGTATTTGGGTCCTCAAAAAAAATGCATAGGATCAGTTGCTAATCAGTTAATTATTCAATATTGCTCTTGTTGTGAAGATTTCGTTGCTTTTCAGGAATGTTTTTATTACTCTAGTCTATCAATCATCACTTATTGATTATAGATAGAAACTTAGACTGTTTCATATAAAATAGGTAGACATTATAGAATGACATGGAATTAGTGATTAAGGAAGCCCTTTTGATACTGTACCAATAATCAGTGGTCTGGAATTTAGTGTGGCATTGCCTTTACCTAATCTTTCCACACATCTAAGATATGCATGTTGAGAACTGCCAGTATTTTTATATGAATACTTTGTTCATATTGTGATGAGGTGAGTGAGAATACAAATATTTTATTGTTCAGATTCAGATACCTTATTAGACTGCTAATGATCAAATTTAGCATCTAGCCTTTCTCAGAGGTCATGTGCTTCTTAACACGAAGATAACCTAGTGGAATAATGCTTTGTGAAGAGATCAAGCACACAAGTTCAGATGTATCCAGACTTTCCAGCATTTTATATTATAATACAAGTTTAAGAGATCTGTTAGTAATGTCATATACATATTTTAGTATCCTTTTTTAAGTGTCTGCTTTTATTTTTTAGATTTAATGTTCCCCATGATGATAGTTTTAAATGTAAGGAAACTGGAATTAAACATCAATATCATGTGATGGCTCCAACTTTAAATTACCACACAAGTCCTTGGACCTGGTCCAAGTGCAGTCAGAAATATATCACTGAATTCCTAGAGTAAGTCCGACTTCATGTTACTTTAGTTCAATTACTGAACATTTACTAGATTATAAAATTTGAAATTTGTATGTTCTCTTAAAGGGGTTCAATTTCTGTTTAGTTTTTCATTGTTTACATTTGAGCTTATCTTCACTGTACAAATGGATGTTTAAAAACATGGGAAGAGAATTGTTTACATTTTACTCCTAAATTTTTTTTTTTTACTTGTTGCAATTCATATCTAGCATTTCCCCTGCCATTTACCACTTTTAAATATATCACGTACTCTAACAACAATTTGCGAGGTAGATATTATCACTCTTAATGTACAGATAAGGAGACTTAGGGCTCGGGGCGATCAAGTGACTTGTCTGCAGTCGTGCATCCTGGGAGGTGGTGGAACCAAAAACCAAGTCCCAAAGTTGCCCTCACTGACTCTGCGTCATACTCCTTTCTTGAAAAACCTCTTTGAGGGGGAGATGGCATAATAATACTTTTTGAAATTCCTTTGTTTTGTTGTTGTTTAGAGCTACAAATGTACTATCTCAAATAATTTGAAAACATTTTTACATTTTGACTTTTAGATGTAAGGTATTACTGTCAGATAGCAAAGTAGACCAAAAGTATAGTATGGTCACCATATGCATGTCTGTTTCATAAATTGTATTCTGATGGATTTGTCATGGTTCTTTTTAAAAAATTGTACCTTCAAGGCAGTAGCGGCGCTCCAATAAGAACAAACATATAAGAAGTTTTTTGTAAATAGTGAGGGTTTCTTACTGACTTTAATTTGAGCTGGGTTTTAAATTATAAAAAAGTAGCGATATTCTCTTTGGAAGTGCAGAAGTAGAGAAGAAGTGACCAAGGAATCTTGTACTGACACGCGTCTATATACATTCACAACATTTTACTTTTTGCCATCGGCACAGTACTGGTCATGGGGACTGCCTCCTTGACAAACCAAATGGAAGAATCTATGATCTGTCTTCACAACTCCCTGGACTGATGTATGACGTAAACAAGCAGTGTGAACTCATGTTTGGTCCTGGATCACAAGTGTGTCCATATTTGGTAAGAAAAATTTTGTCCTTTTGTTTGAAAACTACCATAAAGTTGCAGTTTGAATATATTTATAATTATATATTCTCTTGAAAAGAAGGTAAACTAAATATATCTTTTTTTAAGATTTTATTTATTTATTTTTAGAGAGAGAAGGGAGGGAGAAAGGGAGAGAAAGAGAAACATCAATGTGCAGTTGCTGGGGGCCACGGCCTGCAATCCAGGCATGTGCCCTGACTGGGAATCGAACCTGTGATGCTGTGGTTCGCAGCCTGCGCTCAATCCACTGAGCTATGCCAGCCAGGGCTAAATATATCTTAAAAGTTTTTAAGTGTTAGAAACATTTGGTGTTTTTCAGAAAGAGGTTTAAAAAATGGCAAACTATGGCAGGTACTGGGTTAGGTATTTAAAAATTATCTTTGCTAACTCTCACAAAATCCTGTGAAGTATTTCCGTTTAGAAATAAAGCCACAGAGAGGTTTTAAAAATTAAAGGGCTTTAAATATTTACTTTCAATTGATATTATTTGGGGGATGGGGAGAAAATTAGGTGAGACATTTTTGTATTTTGATAATGAGCTGTATTAAAAGACACATGACTATAAGACTACATTTTAATTTATATAGATTTGAATCAAGAGGAATCAGATTCGGGGCCTGTTGTTAAGTGTGCATTAAACTATCTAAAAGTTAGGTTCAGAATTTTTGTTAGGTTAGATAGTGGTGAGAGTCCTTGGACCAGAAATGCAACCTTAATTATTCATTTAAATAAAAATATATCCCCAGCCCTGGCCGGCGTAGCTCAGTGGAGATATATATATATATATCCATCCCCAATGTTCAGTTAAAGATCTGCTACATAATAGGTGCCATAGAATAAATGCTTGTTGAATGAAGGAAAGAAAGTTACTTAACAGTGAGTGCAGGAACATACAAAGCATACTCCACATAGTGAATGCTGTTCCTAACATCTTAAATTCATGGTCACAAACTTTAATAAGCCTTTTAACATCCACTAGGGAGGGTATAAGGTTCACCTTACTTATTTTCTTTGCATAAAAGATACATTTCTTTCTCTTTCCTACCTGAGTTAGACACTAAATAAACTTTGAATTTAAATTCAGAAAAAGAAAGGATTATCTTGGGGATAGCTCCAGTGAGCTTCCATGGATTTGTTTCTTGTGAAAACTTCAGAACCCTTTGTTCAAAAGTTGAAAGTCTGCATTATATTCACAAAATAGGACACCAGTATATATTATACAGTATTTCTATGCACATTATTCATACATTCCACCATTGGATCAAAGAGGGCTTTTGGAAACTCCTTGTGAATAACATTTAACAACAAAAAGTCCTTTAGAAAAATGTCTTGCAAAGAGAGAAAAATGTCTCACATAATTTTGG
The DNA here is from genome assembly GCA_004024845.1 of Tonatia bakeri. Taxonomy (NCBI): domain Eukaryota; kingdom Metazoa; phylum Chordata; class Mammalia; order Chiroptera; family Phyllostomidae; genus Tonatia; species Tonatia bakeri. The sequence continues at coordinate 31,467 of PVIA01001836.1, forward strand.
ATATTTCCACTCCAATTCATCTCTCCCATTGTTCAATGTATAACAAAAATCTAAAAGTTTAAAAAAAAAACTACTGTTATTTTATATACTTAGAGGAAAATCAATGGCTAGAACTTACTGTGTAAAGATATTTTGCTGATTATTTCCAGCTCTGACCATGAAACCGAGAACTATGTAAGATCAGTTTCTGAGCTGTGTTATCTTGAACTGACCCGGTGGTTGTGGCATTACTCTCACTCTCGCTCCCCTGCCCTGTGTTACTCTGCAGAAACAGTGCAGGCGTCTCTGGTGCACAAGTGTAGAGGGCGTTCACAAGGGCTGTCGTACGCAGCACATGCCACTGGCAGACGGCACCAGCTGTGGTCCTGGGATGGTAGGTTTTCTCCAAGGGTGAGTCTTGTGTCGAGATTACCCAAGGACGTGACGCTCTGCATCAGCACTCTTTGTCGTTTCCTGTGACCTTTTGTTCCGCTAGTTGATTTAATGTTATTGCCATGTTTTTTTTTTTTTTATGTACTATGCTGTCTAGTGAATTAAAATGATAACTTTACCCACTTTTCAAGATCTAGCAGGTGAATATATATTAAAGTTATGTATAGTTATCATGAAATAATTACATGTTTATGTAGTTATTTAAATATATCACAGGTTTTTTACTAAAAATGAGCATAGACATAAAGGTCCTAAAATTTCAGCAAATTCCCAAATTCAAGGGTGTTACCTTTTCATACATTCTTTTCCCCATAAAATTCAGTTAAGTATAACTGAAAGTTTAAAGTGTCTCCTTTGGATCTTATTAGTTCTAAACATATATTAAAATATATATTATATCCCTATAATAAACTGCTTACCATACTACATCTTTACCATTCTAACGTCATTCATGAACTTATGTAAATCTGCCAACATGATATGCTGAGTGATAGGGCTCACCATGATAATGGTATGTGCTGTACTTGGTACTGCAGCGTGAAGGCAAGTTATTTTGGCCTTGGTAGCAAATATTGCCTCTACTGAATACATGTTAGTCTGTTAGCCTCCTCTGAGCTACCCCAGTACAAAAGGAACACTTCTTAGGAATGGGTTGGCTAGTGCAGCGTAAGATCACGTTAGGAAAAAGTAAAAACTTAACGTTAAGTTCGGTTTCCTAATTGAACTTATGTCTTTACCACTTTTTGTGTAATGTTTGAGTTGAAATGTTTGTACCAGCCATGCCCTTTCCTTGCCTCACTTTTCCTTCAAAAGGCATGTTTTCCATGGATTTCACTCACATCACAAATTAGTTATTAAAGTTTTATCTGGAGTTTCAGCAGTTTTTGCAGTTACTGAAATACTCATTGAACCAAAAATCTAGTGGAATTCTTCAGTTTATAGATTTAAGCTAGAACTGAATTTTATTTTATTTTTAAGATTTCACTTATTTTTAGAGAGGGGAATGGAGGAAGAAGGAGAGAGAGAGAAACATCACTGTGTGGTGCCCCATCCTGGGAACCTGGCCCATAACCCAGGCATGTGCCCTGACTGAGAATGGAACCGGCCGTCTTTTGGTTCACAGTCTGATGCTCAATCCATGGGGTCACACCAGCTAGGGCTGGAACTGAATTTTAAAATTTGAACTTCACCTAAGGTTTCTATTTGGAGAGTAAGAATTAATTATTAAAAAGAATTTTTCTCAATTATTGTGACTAGTACTTGTAATTATTTTTGTTTTGAGGGGGGGTGCTGTGGCATTTGTAAGAGTGATTGATGATCTGAGGGTAAGAGAGAAAAAGACCTCTCTGAATATTAGAAGATTTGCTGCAAGATATTCACCTGATTCAAATTTAGGATTGGGCCTGAACGCCTTAGCAAATTTTAAAGTTACTTTATCCCATGGACATTCAGGCTAAAATAGTAACTGGTATATTGATAAATATTAAGAGATACACTGTGTGTAACTAATTTATTGAGCAACCTAAGTCCAGTTTGGGCATAAACATTTTTTAAAAATTGAGATATTTGAGTAAAATGCACTTACCTTAAGTATTGCAATTTGACGGGTTTTATTGAGTGTAGATGCACAGATAACCCTTCCCTGTTGAGAAAGTTCAGTCTTGACTCTCTGTTGACAATTTCCCTTCTCTCCAGAGAGAGCCCCTGTCCATGTTTCCATCTTCATACATTAGTCTCTCTGTTCCTGATTTTAGTGTAAAGGGAACTATATAGCATAGCGTTTTGGGGAGAGGGGTAGAGTAAGTGAAGCTTCTTTTGCTCAACATAATTTTGAGTTTCACCCATATTACTGTGTGCATCAGTACTTCATTCCTTTATGATGTATAATTTAGCTGTGCAAGTGCACCGTAATTTGTTTACTTAGTCTTTTGTTGATGGATATTTGGATCATTTCCAGTTTTTGGCTGTTATGAACAAAGCTGCTGTGAGAATCTTTGTACAGGTCTTTTTACGGGCATATGTTTGCATTCCTCTTGGGTAAATACCTGGAGTAGAATTTCTGGGTCATAGGGTAGGTTTATGTTTAACTTCATGAGAGTGCCAGACAATTTTCCAAAATATGTGTACCATTTTAGACTCCTGCCAAATATCTGAAAGTTCCAGTCATCCTGCATTCCTTGCCAATATTTGATATTGTGAATGATTTAGCAAAATTTATTCTAGTGGCCATAACATGGAATTTCATCGTGGTTTTAATTTACATTTTCCTGATTATTACCAATCTTAAGCATCTTTTCATGTGATTATTTGCCATTTGAATATTTCCCCAATGACATTATGGTGGGCATGGATTTGTCAGAATTAAAATAAATGTGACAAGTACTGAAACCTACTTTAAAGCCATGTAGATTGAAAGCAGTGGTGGTGTTTGGGGTAACTGCAAGTGAATCCTGATAGATACAATTTCCCTTTTATAATTAATTGAAAGTAGTGAGCTCTTATGTTGCATTAGCATTAGCAATATCCCGTATTAAATGGATCTTTTACTCAATGGTGAACAGTATTACATTTTATCTTTTTCATGCTCTGATTTCACACACAAACCCATAAGTGCATGCAGGGACTATTGAAATATTTCTGGAAGATGCCAACAAAATTTACATATGCCTAGTACATTCTATTCTAAGAACTTGTTTTTATTCACTCCTAACATGGCTTTCTTATGTTGAATGATTTGTTCCAGTGGAGGGCCCAGAGCATTTCTTCTTCTAATAAACTTGCCTATAGAATTCACTCATTCAACAAAGATTTATTAAGGGCTGCTACATGATTAACTTAGATCAACTCAAGAGATTTTGAGGGGCAGGGTAGGAGTTTGATTTTGGGTTTCTACATTTGAAATGTTTATTAGACATTCAAATGAAGATGAGGAATCAGCTGTCCATGTAGTTTGTAGATAAGGAGAAAGATCTGGGCTGGGAGTGATTATTGATAGAGAAGAATACAGGGCCAGGGCCTGAGCCTGGCAACATTGGAACATTTACATGATGGAGTATTACACAGCAGTAAAAAAGAAACTCTTACATTTTGTGACAGCATGGATGGATCTGGAGAAAATTATGCTAAGCAAAATAAACCAGTCAGTGAAAGACAAATACTACATGGTCTCATTTATATGTGGAATCTAATGAACATAATAAACTACTGAATAGAAACAGAAGCATAAATACATACAAAAGACTGACAGTCTCTAGAAGGGAGTGAGGATGGGGCACTAGATGAAAGATAGTGAAGGGATTAACCAAAGGACACTTATGCATGACCCAAGGACATGGAAAATGATATGGGGATTGACTGAAGGAGGGAAGAGGGTGGGGTGGGTGGAGGTGGAGAAAGGGAGAAAAATTGGAAACAACTGTAATTGTATCAACAATAGAAAAGATAAACAAAAGAATTTGGAAAGAAGGAACATCAAAAGAAACTGTAAAGAAGAAGGAAAACCAAGAGTATGAAGCCTTGGAAATTGAGAAAGATAATTAATCAAGAATAACCTGGAGAGCATTATGCTAAGTGGGAAATAAGCCAGGCAGTGAAAGACAAATCCATGTGATCTCACCTATAGCAGGAACCTAATCAGCAAAACAAACAAGCAAGCAGAATAGAGCCAGAGACATTGAAATTAAGAACAAACTGACGGTAACCAGAGTGGGTAGAAGAGGATAACAGGGCAAAGAAGGGGAAGGGTCGTCAAGGAACATATTAAGGACAATGGGGAGGGGAGGATTGAATGAGGGAGGCGTGGGGGTGGGTAGTAGGGGTAGAGCAATGGGGACAATTGTAACTGCAGAACAATAACATGGAAAAAGAGAATAATAATTAGCTCTGTCATATATTTCTAAGTCAAGGAAAGCAGACTGAGAACTGGCCATCAGTTATACACTGCAGATGGCTGCTGGAAACCTACACATGAACAGATTCATGGAAGTTAGGGTATAAAAGCTTGGCTATGGTGGGTTTATGAAAAAATAGGCAGAGAGTTAGACAAAGGACATAAAGAACCCTTTCAAGGAAAAACAGGACAGCAGCTGGGGAGGAAAGTGAGATCTAAGAAAAGTTGTTGATTTCTGGTGGGAGAAACAAGAATATGCTTATACGTTGGTGAGAATATTCTGGTGGAGTATTTCAAACTGTCTCTAGTAAAGGACCAGTGTTCTAAAAATTTCTGATTGTTTTTTGCTATAAAATGATAAAAGTGATTGACTAGCACAATGAAATAAAAGAAGACATCCAAAATGTAAGCCACATTTTCCTATAGAAACAGTGGCAGTTCTTCAAAAAAATTAAAAATAGAATTATGATATGACCCAACAATACTACTTCTGGGGTATATATCCAAAAGAATCGAGAACAAGGTCTTGAAGAGAGATTTACACACTCAATGTTCATAGCAGCATTATTTACAGTGGCCAAGAGGTGAATCAACCCAACTGTTCATCAACAGATGAATAAATAAACAAAATATATAGTATATACATGCAATAAAATGATTTAGCCTCCTTTTAAATTCAACATATTGGGGTGACATTGGTTAATAAGATCATATAGGTCTCAAGTGTACATTTCTGTGATACATCATCTGTGTGTTGTATTGTGTGCCCACCACCCAAATTCCATCTTTTTAAAAGAAGGAAATTCTGGCACATGCTCTGTGTGTGAAACTTGAAGACATTCTGCTAAGTGAAAGACACTAATCATAAAGACAGATACAGTATGAGTTCAGTTATATGAGATATATCTAGAGTAGTCCAATTCACAGAAACAAAACAGAATGGTGGTTGCCAGGGGCTGGGAGGAGGGAGGATGAGGAATTCTTATTTAATGGTTACACAGTTTCAGTTTGGGAAGATGGAGATTTCAGTTTGGATAGATGGTTGCATAACAGCATGAATGTACTTAATACCACTGCATCATACACTTGAAAGTGGCTAAGATGGCAAACTTCATGTTAACAATGAAAATTGAAATTAAATTAAAAATAAATATAAGCTAATCTTTAAATTACTAACTTTAATAAACATAAAATTACTCTGTAAACTCTTACAAAAGTTTCTGAATGCTTACTGGGACAATGGTGCTGTTGGGGAGGTGAGAGAATTGCTGGGTGATGTTCTGAGTAATGAGAAGGCCTGCGAAGTAAGTGGATGGGTGGAGGGGTTGACCGTGGCTAGGATCCTGGATTGTTCATGTATACAAAGAGGCAGAAAGGCTGACTATTGGGCAAAGACACTGATGAGCGGGTAGAACGGGCGTTGGGAGATTGCAGCAGATTCTTCTGTAAGTTTCCATTTTCTTGATGTGAGAAACAAAATGTTTATTGAGACTTTGGATTAAATAGAGTAGAAAGTTCACTAAGAGAGTGAGAAAATGATAGATAACTGCATGAAAACAGCAAGCACGGATATATATTGTATTAATCTAATATTTGCTTCTTTTTAGAAAAATCTTTATCTTACTAAATTTTTTTTTTCATGTGTGTAGGTCTTCCTTCCCCTAAAGAAACTAAATCTCAAAGGCAAGGGACAATTTTTAATTCTTTTTGCATTCCATAGGTTTTCTTAGTTAACTCACTAGATACTCGGTAAATATTCATAGCATGGTGCTAAATGTAATCACATCTGAAATAACGTTTTGCTTTAAATTGTATACATTTTGTTCTTCTATTCACATCTATGCTGCTATTGTAGTTACTATGGTGTTCTAGTTAGATATACACGAATCACTTCTTTTTGTGTTACTTTTGTAGCATTGCCACCATGGCCTATGTGTAAACAAAGAAATGGAAACACGTCCTGTAGATGGTGAATGGGGACCATGGGGACCTTACAGTTCTTGTTCAAGAACATGTGGAGGTGGAATCAAAAGCACATCCAGACTCTGTAATCGCCCCGAGTATGTCTTTTTTATGTCACTGTAAATTAAGATTATCTCAAGGCACCAGAAACTAAGCATCAGTTTCATTCACTTCTAAGCTGGAGGTCAGTCTGTACGTTTCTGAGATGCAGAAAACTTCGGAACACTTTAAGTCATAGTACTTTATATCTTGGTAGATTCAGACCTTAAAAAAAACTGAATAGATAAAAATAATCTCTAGAATCTGAGTTAAGAAAGCCAATTTTTCCCTGATTTATTGCATATTGAGAAATAGCTATAAATAATGACAGTAATATAATGGTATTTTTACATTTAACTGTGTTTCTATTGAAAGCTACTTTCTCCTTTTAACTATGTTTTGTCTCTCCTGGTCAAAATATGTAGTTTCATTACCAGTTTTGGGGTTTTTTTTTTTGTAATTTGACAAGTCATAATTTCTGTCTTTGCTTATGTTATAGATCCACCCATGTGTTTAGCATGAATAAGTATTGAAGCTTATCTCCCCTCAATATTATTTAAAAGAATTTAGGGATTCCATAAAGATTCTTAAATGTTTCTATTGTTATATGATATATATATTGGTAAGCGGTAATGACATGTTTTACTTTCAGTCTATTAACAAGAACTTTTAATGCAGAAATATGACATTCTGAATAAAATCTGAGTTCATCTGAATTTTAGAATAACTAAGTTATGCTACAAGTCTTTATATTAAAAAATGCTGAGGAAAGAGTTTTTATTTTCCAGCATAAATTGAAATAGAGATGGTTGAATATAGATTGATGCCATGAAACTCTTTGAACTGAGTGATAAGTAGAATAGGTATGACAAAGACACATCCGTATTTCTTCTTTTATTTCACATGGTGTTATCTTTCTTTGTTATCATCTTTGGTTCACTATGTCTTTTTTTCCCCCCAGAAAATGAACAAACCACTTTTTGAGGTTTTAAAATAAATTCCCACCATAGTTCCCTATTAGTTAGTCAAGTGATGGAGCAGGTACCATTTCTGCCCTCCAGACCACAGTGTCCACTAAGATGGGTGTTTTTAGTTGATTAGCCATAGACTTGCTTAAAAACCCTGCTGCATCTGTTACATACGCAGCGTTAGTGGGGCATCCTGGAAAGGAATGGAACAGTTTTGGAAGTAAATGGCCGGAAGAATGTTGTACTGATGTGCTTTAAAATGTAATGAATTTGACTAGGCCAAGAAACGGAGGAAAGTACTGTGTGGGCCGCAGGATGAAATTTCGGTCATGTAACACTGATTCATGTCCAAAAGGCAAGCAAGACTTTCGAGAGAAGCAGTGCTCTGATTTTGATGGCAAACACTTCAACATCAACGGTCTTCCTCCCAACGTGAGATGGCTTCCAAAGTACAGCGGGAGTGAGTCATCAGAATATTTTTGATGTGAATCTTGTTCTGAGACAGGAATACACAATTGTTTTGTTCACCAAAAATTCAATTTTTTTTTTTTTTTTGGTACAGTTGCAATAAAAGATCGCTGTAAACTCTATTGTCGGGTTGCTGGAACCACTAACTTCTACCAATTGAAGGACAGGGTTGCCGATGGCACCCCTTGTGGAACTGAAACTAATGACATCTGCGTCCAAGGCCTGTGTCGGGTAAGTAGACTTACACTGAAAGTGACTTTCAGAAGACGATTGCTTCCACTGTTTCATGATACTTCCTTGTGGATTCCTTTGGTGACAGTCATACTGTCTGCAGGAGTATCATAGGACACTTTACTAGGTGATTTTCTGCCATCAACAGTAACTCATGAAGCATTAAGATAAGTGTGCCAGTTTTTTGTGTATGGTACTCAAAATCAAGACAATGGATAAGGTCAACTTTCTGAAAAGATAATGTTAGGATGCAAGTGTTCTAAAACCATTTGATCCTCCAAATAGACCTTCTGTAATGACTTTTTTACCTGCTCTGTGTTAAAAGCAGTGAAATCCTCCCTCCCTCTTTCCATTATCTTCTCTTACTTCTTGGGTACCCATATCAAACATTTACTGAGTACCTACTAGGTGGTTAGATAAAGGGATGGAATACTAACCTCCAAGGTGGTCGCAGATTTGTGAGGGAGATAGGCAGATAGACAATTATAATGCAGTGCTGTTGAGTCATGGGCAAGGTGGCTAGGGGTATTGAAGGAATGTCTTATTTATGGGGGGGGTGGGTAAAGGCTTTGGAGACTGCTTATGGAGCATGTGAGGACTGAGCTAATTATTGAGGTTGAGTAGGTTTTAGAAAGGTGAGGAAGTAAGGGAGCAGGGTTGGAAGCAGGGGCTAGCTGGTGGTTATTTTATGCACTTTTTTCTTGAAGTTTTTGGAGGTTCTTAGAAGGATTTGGATTGAGTAAGAGATGTGATTTGATTTTCATGGTAGAATGTTTAGAATGTACTGGGGTAGGAGAAGACTGGAAGTAGGTGGGCCGTTTAACAGGATTCTAGGCTAGCAGCTGAGACTCTGAATTAAAGCACACACACACATTGCCCCTGGTAATCTTAAAAACGGATGATGAATTTGAAACCTAGGATAGTGAATGCTGTCTAAAGGATACAAATGTAATTTTATGAACTCATTCTGTGGGTTCAGTGGAACTTGCTAGGGCCAATTCTCCCAATAACCAAACATCTAATACCAGTTACCCAGGTGATAAAAGGCGTTGCCCACAAAGTACTAATGAAATGTTCCAAGGAACGTAAAATAACTTGCACATTGGAATACCTTAAATACTAGAAAAAGCATACTCGGTGGCCTGAAAAACTTGTTTTATCTACATTATTGGCAGAAAGTCATATAAAATGAAAAAAAAATACAATTACCTGAACATATAGATGCATACTACTTTCAGAAAATACCTGGTTGAAATTGTAATTTTGGAAATATTTGCCTTGTGTATTCATTACACAAGATTTTCATTAAGAAAATCTGGGACTCTGACTTCCTAGGCGCCACCCCATGTGATTTTGATGCAGGAGGTATGTGGATGGCCCTCTGAAAAATACTGCGTTTTCAACCATGGAACAGACAGGTGAAAATACTGGTATATAACAACACTAGTAGATATTATGAAAAAAATCCTGCTGTCTCAAATCTCCTATTAATCAAACTTAAATAAATTAGAACCCAATTTAAGTTCTGAATAAAAAAGATCATTTTTGTAAAGCTCCGTGTTTATCATTAGTCATTTTTATAGTATTAATTTTAATTTTTGTATTTTGAAGCAAGCTGGCTGTGATCATGTGCTAAACTCCAAGGCCAGGAAAGACAAATGTGGAGTGTGTGGTGGGGACAATTCATCATGTAGAACGATGGCAGGGGTCTTCAACAGCGCTCATTATGGTAGGCTGTGTATTTGTTTCCAGTTTTCCCTGTATTTGATATAATAATGGTGTATACAGTGAAGATATACTAGTCATGATTGTTATTGCTTTGCCTACTCTATACCCTTAGTTAAAAATGGTTGTTAAAGAAAAATTTCCTAAATATGAAAAATTAAGTCTTATACCAGATGTGTCCTTGAATTAATGAATTCACTGGCTCAAGGTAAATCCAATTTTTAAAATATATTAGGTGCTTTTATTAGAGTATATTCACTGCTATTTCATAATGATGTTTGAATAGGCCCCCCAATTACTGATGTGTTCTTACTGCTGTTCCTGTCATCTGTAATGCGTATATTTATAACATCTCCTGGAAACTTGCTTCGACTTATTTTTTCACCATTGGAACAAACTTTTTTGGTTTGACCTGTCCTATCTATCTTGTTTCTTATTGATGATATATTGAAAATGTTGACTGAAGGTGCAGGATAAAACCATTAACTTAAATGTGGATATAGAATTATTATTACATTTGCTCTTCTAAGAAGGATCTGGATGACAGAGTTCATTGATATTGGCCGTGATTTAATTTCTCTTCAAAATTGTTAGGAGAATATAGCAGCTATTTTCCATTCTAAAATTTTCCAGGAAGCATTTTTTCTTTTCACGGTAATAAAATTTTAAAGAGCTTCTTTAAAATTTTCCTGGAAAAATAAAAATGTATGTTTTACAGTTTTAGTGTTCAGTTTTAAATTACATTCACATGTGTTTGAGACCATTGTTTAAGTTGGTGTGAACTGCTTCAATTAAAGCAGTCTAATTTAAAACAAAATTTACTAGACTTATTAAAAGTCTAGTACACTTCACACTGTGATGATGCTTATGAGTCTTAGTTACTAGATGATTTTACGTATTTTGTTAGTTGTTAAGGTTCATTATTCTACAGGAGCCACACATATCCGATCCTTTTTTTTTTTATAACTAATGGCACACATTTATCAAAGTCGAGTCTATATTCACTGAAAAAAATATTTTTTCCTTTAGAAAACCACATGTGTCAAATTAGTATTATATATTTAACCTTGCCAAATTGTACTATGAATTAAACAGTTTGCAAATGAAAAACGATGTTAAAATCATTGGCAGGGTCTGAATAGCATTTATCACATCACTGCCCCCTGGTGGTAGCCTTCATCTTGTCACTTTTGCCATGTCTAGGAATTCCTTTCTTGAAAAACAGTAAGTAGGCAAGACAAATAGTGAAGGTCATAGGAATATTTTATAGTTAAAAAAATCATGAATTAAAGTTATTCTTAATTATTAAAATTACTGATACCTACAACCATATCCATATAGTGTATACAGAATCATCAGACCATTTATCACCTTGTATCTTAATGTGATGCTTTAAATATAAATAAGGCTGCTCTAAAAACATGCAAGGTAATTTCATACTGGCGTTGCAAATTTGAGCTCTTTTAAACTTCCTCTTCTTAAATTCATTCCATATTTATCAAAGTTAGTGTACGAGGAAAAATTCAACTGTTTAATTTATCTATTAAATAGGGGAAAAAGGAAAAGGAAAAACTTGGAATTAATATCACTAGAGCAAATGAGAATATTTGGACAACTATATGACATGAGTATTTTTTAGCATAGTGAAAACTTTCCATTATTTCTTCATATATGGTTAATATAGTTTTCCTCATCTTTTGAGCAGTGCCTGTGTTGGTGAATTTTCATAAAGTAGAAATATTATTTTCATTTCTCTCAAGTAAATGCTTACTTTTCTCTGGAGAATTTGTTAGCAGACTTAAAAATAATGTAAAATTTTGGAGATAGCTATAGGGATTTCTGCTTACACTAGAAACTAAAAGCTTAAGAAAAATATGTTTCTCATTAACTCACATTATTTTGCTGTTTACTAAGTCTCTGTGTACACATATAGCAGTGACTATTTTGATGTCTTCTTGATTTGTGAATAGCATTTGGATTCCTGTATTTTTTAAAAAAACCTTGAAGAAATATAAAATGTAAAAGCAATACAAATTTAAAAAAGATATGGGTATTAAATATATCAGGAGCTAACAGAGTAGCTGTATTCTCATTCTATATTCGGAATTTTAGAAATAAGAAAAATTAGGAAATGTGCTTTAAGAATTCCAAACCGTGTACATTTCTAGATGACAATCACTTTTTCCTCAATTCTTAGTAATTTGTATAAAACATTGATTAAAAATGAATAAGCTTTGGCATCACTTATCAAAGAAAACATGAAGTTGTCTACACTCTTGAAATGTTTCTGTCATTCGGCAGTAATAGCCTCTGGGCCCTCTGTTTTTGGGGAAAGTTAACATGTATAAAATTGTGTTACAGGTTACAATGTTGTTGTAAAGATTCCCGCAGGAGCAACAAACGTTGACATTCTGCAGCACAGCTATTCTGGAAAACCAGAAGATGACAATTACCTTGGTAAACACTTCTAGTAAACAGCACCAATATGTGGTTTGTGTGTGATTTCATGGAGGTCTGCGGTTGATGTAAATTCTTGGAAGGCAAGAAGAGGCCTTTCAACAGCATGCAACTTCAGTTCATACTGAACTGGAGTCATCTGACTCCCAATACATGTTTTCTTCTGAGCTATATACTGTATCCTGCTTGACAAATATAAAACTAAATTCTGAAAAGGGAATTTGAGTTTATTCCCATGAGAGCATTTTAGATAACCAAAGGTTATAGTCAGCTAAAGTTGCATGTGTATTTACAACAAATCTTCTATCTTTTAATCTAAAATTAATTAGAGACCTCTTTGGGGTTAGATGTTTTAAAGAATTGTCTTAATTTTTTGACCATGTAGCAAAAGTATTTAGAGTTTTTAAAGAGCTTTTTTGTTAAAGACAGAAAAAGAAATATAGGTTCATACTTTTAGATGTTAATGATTATAGTCATAGCAACAGGGTAGGGCAAAAGTAGGTTTATAGTTGTGAGTATGCAAAACACAAAATTGATCTTGTATTAATATTTATTAATTATTGTGTTTTTTATACACACAACTGCAAACCTACTTTTGGCCCACTGTATAATGTCTTTTAGCTATTTGTAGAGTTAGAATTCATTTCTTATTTATATTTAGAAATTAGCTTCTAAGTTTAAGGAATTTCTCTTAAGCCCGAAGATGAAGAGAATGTTTACAAACCTGTTTACAAAGTATTATTCTGCCTGAATAATACTTTGATACTGACCTATGTGTAATTCCCCACTCTAGAGTATGTGGTATAGAGCTGAAATTAAAAGTACCTGCTTCATATTAACAAAATTCGAAATATTGGCTCAAATAACCAATGCTTATAACTGAGGGTTTGCATCTCTAGTGGACAGTTTATCTCAGGGATTACATTTGGCATGATAGTCAAATGTGAAGGGAACAGCTGCTTAACGGATGCAGTATTTTTGGGGGGGAGCGATGAAAAAGCTTTAGAACTGGATGGAGACGACGGTTAGAAAACATTGTGAATGAACTAAATGCCATTTAATTGTTCACTCTAAAATGGTTAATTTTGTCATGTACATTTTACCTCCATAAAAATGCAAAGAATTCAAATTCTTAGAGAAAATCAAGTGTAAATATTTTGATTATCCTTTTACCTTTAGTTTGTCTGTCTTAGGTTCCAGATGTAGATATTTGTGTCTTCTTAGGAATGGAAAACACATTCTGCCCAAGCTTAAAAGTTAGAGATGCTCACCAGTAAAATATCAAAATGCTGAGTAAGAGAACCACTGGTGACAGGATCAAAATCTAAATTAAAGTGAGCAAAATAAACATGAAATCATTAGAAGGGATTTATAAAACATATTTATGAGGTTTGCTTTGGTAACTAAAAGTAGTAAAATGTATACAGTTTTTCTCAGTAAGGTTGTGTTTATTTCCCTTAGTTTTAATACAACAGATACTTTCTTAAATAGGCCTATCCACTTTTGATAAAGTGCAGATTTATGTAGAAGAATTTACCCTTTGTCGGATAAATGTAGAACTTCATTGGTCCTTCATTGAATTCAGTGTAGTGTTATATAAAGGTGGCCATAATTGTCCATACAGACATCATAATATCAAACTTATTTGTCAATAATTGCTTGAAGGTTGCATTTTCAAGGGGTGTAGCATTTACTACGAAGCTCAGCCATAGGTAACTTGTGTGCCCTGGGTGGGGTTCCCTGGAAGACCAAACAAATGCTTTCCAAACAGGTTGCTGTTCCACTGAGAAGTATAATGTAAGAAAAGCAAGCAAAAAGTATTTGACTAATATGGGGTTTTTATTAGTATAAAATTTAAAATATTATATATCCCCTTGAAAATTAAAGAAGCACAGTGTTTTACAATTTATGTACAGTAATAGGATGGTTCTCCAAGGAAGAGATCCAGACATTTATGTAGAGAATCACGTAGTCATCACATGCCTTTTCAAATACTGACCCTAGAGTTTAAATTTTTTAAATTATTTTTCTGACCCTAGAATTTTAAGGCTTTGTACTTTTTTTCTAAATTAAGTATAAATGGAATATTGCCACAGTCTAGCTGCTCTTTCTTTCCTTGCCACTGATGAGCAGGATTGTTGTAGCTGATGTGTCTGCTGGGTCCATGACTTCCTTCTGTTTTCCCAATTCCTCTGTGTCTCCCGAAGCTGCCCGTTTTGGGGAGGAAGACACCCACCTCAGATAGAAAAGTGTAGGGTGAATTTATTTTAGTATCTTTGGCTGATATCCTGAAGTTTCCCTATTTATGGGTTATATACCACACTATAGCAAAATAAAGTTTATTGTCTTAATACTAATTTACATTTACATTTTAATTTCAAAAAGGGATTTGAATTTTAAAAGTTAAAAACTGTTTCTGTGCTGGTGACTGGTTTTCTTATTTCATGAGTCCCATTCTTTTACAGCATTATCTGACACTCAAGGGAACTTTCTTTTGAATGGAAATTTTGTTGTAAGTAAGGCAAAAAAGGAAATCAATGTACAAGGAGCTATTTTTGAATACAGTGGTTCAAACAACTCTGTTGAAAGAATCAACAGTACTGATCGGCTGGAAGAAGAACTTGTTTTGCAGGTAAGTTCTCAGTAGTTGTTAGTAAGACTTAGGTTTAGTCATATTAGTAAACTGTTATGGTTAATTGCTTTGCATTTATTATTAAATATAAAATGATATCTTGTAAGACTATGTCTTTTATGAATTAATTGTGTGCTCCTTTGCATTTTTATTGAGGTTTTGTGTGTAGGTAATTTATACAACCCTGATGTGCGTTATTCCTTCAATGTCCCTGTGGAAGAGAGGAACGGCCCGTTCACTTGGGATCCACACGGACCCTGGCAGGACTGCACCAGAATGTGTCAAGGTACTCTGGTGTCAAAAGACACTGAAGGTCGTGCATGCAGGTGTGATTGCGGGTACTTTTCAGTCCGGCTTCCACTGTCTGGCAGCATCCTCCCCACTGTCCACGCACATGTATACCACACACACTGCACAGCTCTCCTGTCCTTTTTCCCCTTCCTCCTTTTCTCCCCACTCATTCTTTCTCTTTCTTACACTTAACAGCCTCACTTATCTTTACCCATTTCAACATTCTGCATTGCTGCCTCTTTCCTTTCTTTTCACACTTTCTTTCTCACAGTCACAGAAACTGTCTCTAACTTGGACATGGTGTCCCAGTGAAATAATAACTCCCCTCCACATGCTTTCCTAGCCACCTGTCTCCTCCTCCTAGTGTCGGAGGACCAAACATTCATTCTTTCATTGTCCTTCTGTGGCCACAGGAGATACATATTTGTACTGATGGCATGAATTACTGAAAAGGGCGTAGTGGGAAACGAAAAGTTTACAGTAGGGAGAGAAAATGAAAAGACTGGAGTCTTTAATGATCTGTAATTATGGATACTTAGATGTATAATACTCTTTGTTCACAACAGTAAACATTTATTGAGGGACTACTTTGCTTCAGGTTATTAATGAGGACCCCATTCTGAATTCATTTTAAAGTCTAGCAGATGAAACAGAGTCTGAATAGACTACCTTAATTTTCAAAGACAAATGCAGTGCTGCCGACAGACACAGAGAGGACCACCAAAAAGGCAGAGGGAGCCATTTGTGAGGAGATTAAATTTGAAGATATAGGGAAGTTTGTATAGAATGGAAAAGCAGTTCCCATGGGAAGCAGAGAAAAGGTTTGGGAATTAGGGAGCAGTGGGTCAGAGGAGAGGATGCTACCCAGAACTGTGGAAATGAGCTGTGAGCAGGTGGATTGCCAGAAGCAAGGGCCACAGAGGGTGGGAATGTGAGGCACAGTCTAACCAACTGACCTCAATGTGCCAAGAAAGCTGTGGCATCCCATTCAGAAGAGGCATGGACTTGGTTGTGTGATGCTGGTACAGTGGTGTCCAGAAAGACTGTGTGGGAAGCAGGTGTTCTGTTTGGGTAAGTGTCTCAAAGGAGGAATGCTGAGGTGGCTGGTGCAAGGCCAATGGGGATAAATGCTAGGAGTAGGAACGAAGAGCTTTGAAAACACAGGAGGGGGAGTAATTCATGTTCACAGAAAGACCCAGGTATACTTAACATGAGAGAATGGAGGTTTGGGAGCTGGGGCCAGCTTTTGAAGACTGAGTAGGTAAGTAGGTCTGTGGCAGTGGACATGGAAAGCTAGGAACATATCTGTGGAACAGGAGAATGAAGGAACATTCTGAAATGTGGAGAACACATCAAGCAAAGGACAACAAGATCCAAAATGGAGGCTGGGAATAGACGTGGTGAGATGGTTGGGAGTCTGAACCAGGAGAGGTCTCAAACAACTGTGTGCACGGCAGAGGGAACTACTAATTCTATTGCCGTATGGTGATACTGTGATTAATATTCTGTGTGTGTGTGTGTGTGTGTGTGTGTGTGTGTGTAACTTTTGGTTTCTCTAAAGTTAAAATTCCTCAGTTTTATTTGGTTACTTCTTTTTCTGTACTGAAAGTAATTATTCCTCAGACTTTTGGTGAGACCTATGAATTATGTCTATGGTTTAATCAGTTTAAATTTTTCTTCATCTATTGCTACCATGGCCCTCTTTCTCTTGCTCTGATTAATGTTGCATTTTTACGCCTGTTACATGGCTGTCATCTTGTGCTTTCCTTTCATTATTATCCAAGGAAGTCTTTTCAAGTTTCTTTTCTGTTGAATTTCCTGTTTTCTAAATCCTATGAATTCCTCTTTTTTAAAATTTTATTTCCCCCATTGGGTGGAATATATCCCCCAATATTTTCCTTGAAAAGAAAAAAAAAGTAGTTTTTTGAGACTGTTTATATCTGAAAATGGAATTATTCTATTTTCACACCTGAGTGATAGTTTGGCTGGTATAAAATTCTAAGTTAGATTATTTTCCTTCACAATTCTGAAAGCCTCATTTCCTGATTTCCTGGACACTTTTTTATTGTGCAAGTTTTGTGGACTGTCTCTACTTCTGGTGGTGTGAAACGTCAGGACAATGTGCCTTGATTGGGTGTGTCTTCCATCTGGTTTCCTAGGTTATTAGGATGCTATTCCAATTTGGAAACATCATTTGACTTGAGAAAATGTATCACATCATTTCTTTGATAATTTTTTCACATAAAGTTTCACTTCCAACTTTCCAAAATTTGTATTATTTGGATATTTGATCTCCTGAATTGATCACTTATTTTCTAATTTCTTTTCCTTATTTATGCTGTTTTGTTTTCTTTTTTTGGGGGGGGGGGCTTAACCCTATGCTTTTAAAAAGTTATTATTGTATTTTTTCCATTATCATTTATCCTGCTTATACCCCTCACTGCCCCATAGTTATCACACTGTTGTCCTTGTCCATGAGTCCTTTTTCCTTTTTGTTCCATCCCTCTACTCCCAAACCACCCCCAGAGCTGTTAGCCTGCTCTCTATCTATGAGTCTGTCTCTATTTTGCTTTTTAGTTCAGTTTGTTCATTAGATTCCACATATGAGTGAAATCATATGGTATTTGTCTTTCTCTGGCTGACTTATTTCACTTAGCATAATGTTTTCCAGGTCCATCTATGTTGTTGCAAATGGTAAAATTTTCTTTTTTATGGCCAAGCAGTATTCCATTGTGTAAATGTCCCATAGTTGTTTTATCCACTCATCTACTGATGGGCACTTGGGCTGCTTCCATATCTTGGTGATTGTAAATAACACTGTAGTGAACATAGGGGTGTTTATGTTCTTTTAAATTAGTGTTTTGGGTTTCTTCAAATATATTTTCAGAAGTGCTATTTCTGAGTCAAAAGGCAGATCCATTTTTAATTTTTTGAGGTATCTCCATACTGCTTTCCACAGTGGCTGTACCAGCCTGCATTCCCACCAACAATGCAAAAGGGTTCCCCTTTCTCCACATCCTTGCCAGCACACAAGAATAAGTTCAAAATGGATCAAAGACTTATCTGTTAAACCTGAAACCAAAAAAAAAAAAAAAAATCCCAGAAGGAAACATAGGCAGTAAAATATTGTACATCGCTTGTAGAAATATTTTATTTGATACATCTCCTCTGGCAAGGGAAATATAAGAACATAAACAAATGGGACTACATCAAACTAAAAAGTTATTGCACTGCAAAGGAAGCCATCAACAAAAGAAAAAGACAACCCATGTAATGGGAGAACATATTTACCTATACATCTGATAAGGAGTTAATATCCAAAATTTATAAAGAACTTATAAAATTCAACACCAACAATCCAGTTAAAAATGGGCAAAGGACCTGAATAGACACTTCTCCAAAGAGGACATACAGATGGCCAACAGAAATATGAAAGGATGCTCAATGTCACTAATCTTCAGAGGATGCAAATTAAAACCACAATGAGGTGGTATCCCACACAGGTCAGAATGGCCGCCTCAGTAAATCAGCTAACATTGTTTTCTTAATATTTCTTCCCACAAATCTTGCTTTTGTTTCATGGATGTAATATCTATGTCTGTGAGAGTATGAAACATAGCTCATAAGTTGTCTTTTGCTTCCTGACATACCTGTTTCACTTTAGTTCTATTTTGTTTTTAATTTGGCCTCTTTTGTGCTAGTGGTTTTCCTAAAATATCTGCTGATTCTTTCCTGCTTTTTCACATTTATAACTAAAATGCTGAAAATCCTGTGTGGGTCATACAAGTTAATGAGAGGCCTCATTAGTGAGTGATTAGGTCACTAAGTAGCCTTTTTCATGTGTCATTGGGGGATAAGCCCAAATGTCATTGTCAGTTGTTCTTTTCTGTTGGGCTGAAGAGACTACCAAGAGGGGAAGTCTCTCATCTTCTGAAGGTCAATGAGAGGCCCAGGGAACCACACAAGTTGGCCTGGAGCTAGAGGGAAATGAAGAGAGTCCAGTGGGCCTGGATCTCATCATTCAGTATGAAGACTTTTCCTTGACCCCCCCCATCTTCAGCGCAGTGCTCCCCCAGCTTCTGCCAGCTGTGTCTGTGCCCTCAAGTTCACCTTCTGGGGAGTTGTGTTAGCCTCTGGGCGCATGTGGCTACTCTACAGAAATGTGCTGTTTATGAAATGTACAATGGATTTTGAAGACTTAGTATATAAAAAGAATATAAAATATATTAATAATTTTTATGTAAATAAATTAAGAATAATATATTGTAAAATATGTCATCAATGCTGATATGTTACATTGATCATCTTTGGATATTTAGAGACAAATATAAATATATGAATTTCTCCAATATCTTTTTGCTTTACTGTTGTGAGTACTAGAACATGTAGAATTGTGTATGTGGCTCACCTGCTGTTTTTATTGGCCAGTGCTGCTTCCAGCCAGATGGGTGGGAGTCTAACCATCCTTTGTAGACACATTCAATCCCTTCTGCATTTTTCCAGGCCTACCCCTCACACAGTCACCTCCTCAGAGGAACTGGTGTTTTTTGGTTCCTGAGCTTTCCTTGGATCCTATGGCGTGCATTGTTTGTTTCTTATTCACTTTGCCCAGACTTAAGTTTCAGCTTTCTTGGCCTTGTTAAACACTTGTCTCCATCGCTTTTCATATTCAGAATTTCCTTTTCTTGCCTACTGTATTTTCTTTTTTATTCCTTGTGTTCTTTTAGGTTTATGCATTGTCAGTATTCCCGTATAGTTATTTCAGGCATTTAGGAAGGATCAGAGATGAACATGTATGTTTACGTTTAGTTGTCTGGGAGTTTGTTTACCCTTGAACTTTGATAATACAGGAATTTGATCAGGTCACTGATTGATTAAACTGTTTCCTGTCTCCTCATTGCAGAAAGTGTGAAGTTTAATCTGCTCTGACCTGTTATAACCACTGTCTTAGCTTTTCCTGGGGTTATACGGCATACAAACACTGCCAGATCTCAGTGATGTAGAACAACACAAGTGTATTTCTCGCTCATGTTATGTTTTGGTTGTTTAATTGTCTATAACTCTTTTTTATCTGTGCCTTTATTTTTAAGAGCAGTTTTAGGCTTATAGAAAAATTGAGTAGAAAGTACAGAAATTTCCCGTAATCTCCCTTCTTCCACTCCCCACCCTTACCCCCATTATTAACATCTTGTACTGTTGCACAGTTGATGCAATTAATGTGTTGGTATTAACTAAAGTCCATTGTTTACACTAGAGTTCACTATTTGTTGTACAGTCTATGGTTTTGGCAAGTGTATGATGACATTGGTCCACTGTTCCAGTATCATACAGAATTCTTTCACTGTACAAGAAATCCCTCCCGCCATCCCCCCGGAACCTGTGACAGCCACTGATCTTGTTTGTCCATGCCTTTTTTCAGTGCCCCTGGGAAAGGCTGTCTTGGAGATGGGGGAAGGGAAACAGCTGGCAGAAGCAGCCAGTGGCTTTTAGAACTTCTGCCTGGAACTGGAATAGGTTACATCCCCCTACCAGGTTGGCATGTCAGTGGACAGGGACGTATACTCCTCCCACAGGAAGTTACCGTTATGTTGCAGTAAGTGGAGATGTGCAATTCACTTACAGGGAACAGAGGACAAATAATGGGAGAACAATAACATAGTGTGCCATACAGTATCAGCGCCCACCCTGGCTACTCAGTTCTCCACTAACGACCACTCCATCCAGCTGTAATAAATGTCTGTCTACTCCATCCATACCTGCCCCACTTTTCTTATGTCTCCTCACTAAGCAAACCCCTCAGTATTTCAGGATTGAGCTTGCTTATTATAGAAAGTCGTTCCTGATGAGAGTAACATGCTAGTCTATCCTATATGCTGCATTGGATTTTTTTTGCTTTCTCAGTGGAATCCTTTAGGCAATTATTAGCAGAATCAAATATTCATGGAAAATCTACTTATATAAATTTTTCTTTTACATTTTTCATTTGACTTTGGCCAAGGTCTCCATAGAAGAAAAATTACCTGCATACGTAAGAGCGATCTTGCAGTAGTGTCCGATCAAAGATGTGACCACCTACCACTCCCATTGTCTGTGACTGAAAGGTGCAATACTGACTGTGAACTAAGGTAAAGAGAAATCATGTAACCAGATTGCAGTCAATAATGAGATAAGATGTAAAGTCTCTAGTGCAATGCCTGGCACAGAATGTACATGCAATTAATGTCTACCCTCTGTCCCTGCCATTAAGAAATGTCAGGCTCACGAACTTATGAAACTCAGCAGTTGGTTTGAATTTTTGTTCATAGTATTTGCTGGTGCCAATATAGGGGCCTTCGTACGAAAAGTAGGAAATAGAAACAAAATTATATGTTAAATATATACAGGTAAACTAGAATCTGAAAATTTGTGGTTTAAAGATACGAAACAATAAATTTTGTAGCATGATTCTGTAATTCCCATTTAATTGATGAACCAGTGAGCTTCTAAAGTTTGAGGATTAGAGAATTAATTGATAGAAACATCAACTTTATCAGCATTGCATCCATTATACATTAAGGAGCATGACCTAAATCACAGCAGGGAAGCTTGCACTTCTAACTCGAATTTCTTGTCATTAGGGTTTCTGTGTGTGTGTTTAGTCTTAGAGTGAAGCTAAGAACTATAACCCATCTGGCAGGTGACAATTAACATTCAAGGATGGTCAGAACCTCCTTCAGCCACAAAGGATGAAAAATTTTATATATTTGTGATGACGTTTGAAGACATATAGAGAAATCCTAGTGGTAGAACTGCCTGTATAAGTTGAATCACTGCATTGCAGTCAAGTGAAGCACAGTGAAATCCTTGAGACATTTGAGGATGGAAATAAACTCCACAAATTCTCTGCTTTGTTACAGCCATACACTACTATTGCCTAATTGGGTGCTGGACTGTAAGTGGATTAATTTGACGAAAACTAGCTGATTTTATTTGTGGAAAAAAATGTTTTCCCTGAAAATGTGTCTAAAAATAGATCACATGAATAAATAAAAAAATGTGATATACTCTACAAAACCCTAGTTTACCAAATTTTAAAAGCTTTATGTTTGCAGTCAGATTCTTAGTATTCCCTGATCATAACTATAGAGGGAGACACTACCTGATTATGAGTCAAATATATTTAGATAGTTAGATTTAATTATCCAATTATTGCCACTAGAATATCAGGTAATCTTGATTTAAACCAGCTGTTTTCAAAGTTTGTTTGGAAAAGTTAGGGTTTCTTGAATGTACCTCCAAAGCCACCACCACATGCCAGGGTCAGCAGGCATAGTGTGGGCTTCCTGTCTGTAGCTTTCGCCGTCCCAGCTATGTGTTTATGTATTTGGAGAGCAAGTTAGACTTATTTGGGAAAAAGTAGTATGTCTAACGAAGTGCTTATACCATCTGAATACACGCCACCTCTGGGCCACATATTCTCATCTATAAAATGGAGGTTTGGGATAAATTATATCTAAGAACTTTTTATATTTCTAATTCAGTGACATATAAAATATTTTCAGATGGCTTGTTCATCAACTCCAACACAATTTTAAGAATTGACTTGTATGTATGAGTTCCTCTGAATCTAATTGGCACACCTCAAGTATAATAAATTCCTTTAGGTGGCACATCATTGGCAAGAGTGAATGTTCATCCCACTGCGGTCAAGGACACAGGTCCTTGGACGTCCACTGCATGAGGTATTCCGTGCACAAAGGGCAGACCGCTCCAGTAGATGACCGCCACTGCAGCGACCAACTCAAACCTCCTGCCCGAGAACCCTGCCATGGCACCTGTGTCTTAGCAAGGTGGCATTATTCCGAATGGTCCCAGGTACAAGTGAAAAGTATTACTTATGAAAAATTACTCCTTTTTCCCCCCAATTAAATATCTGTTACTCTGAAGTATACTCTAAAGTATGCTTTCCTGTTTGTTACCACTTTTTTTGTTTGTTTGTTTGTTTGGTTTTTCAATTAGTGTTCCAGGAGTTGTGGTGGAGGGGAAAGGTCTCGACAATCTTACTGTATGAATAACTTCGGCCACCGTCTTGCTGACCGAGAATGCCAAGAGCGTCCCCAAGGGACCATAGAGAATTGCAATGAATTTTCCTGTCCCAGTTGGGCTACCAGTGAGTGGAGTGAGGTAACATTAAACACACGAGGCTTAGAACTGTCATGGTAATGTGTAGGAAAGTTTTGTGGTATAATGCTTTATGTACTTCAAAACTATTTAAATTTGTTATTGTTTTATAAATAACTTTGTTACCAGGCCAATGAATAATAAGTGGTATGTTCTTGAAATATTTACAGTATTTGACCAACAATAACCTTAACTTGTGTTTAATCTATAACCATTTTCATAAGAAAGTCCCACTGTCCACAATAGCCTGAGATACTTACTAATTCGAAGGTTATTTTAGTACCTTTGTTTCTAGGACACATTGATGTGGCACTGGGATTCGGACAGCAGGTTGGGGTGGCTGATCTTATCCAGTGAATATCTCTGGGGGAGTGAAAGGAAAATGTCTTTAGGGATGGTCTTTCAACTGTATCTTCATATGCAAATTAAACATTGTATCATTTTGTAAGGCATTGTATTGATTAACACTGAAAATAAATAATGGTCAGTTGTGTTCTTACAGTGCCTGGTTACCTGTGGAAAAGGAACAAAGCAGCGGCAGGTGTGGTGTGAGCTGAATGAAGACCGTCTGAGTGATGGCTTCTGTGATCCGAGCACCAAGCCCGAGTCTCTGAGACCTTGTGAGCTTCACACGTGTGCTTCCTGGCAAGTAGGACCATGGGGTTCTGTGAGTATAAGATAAGGGTGTTTCTGATTTGGTGTTTCTTTGCCAAGTAACACAAACACTGTGGTATATTCATTCTTTTCATGGATGCAGTTAGATGTGGATTGGTTTACTGGAAAATCACCACTTAACTAGTAAACCCTATCTGCAAAATTTTCTTACTAGTGCTATTAATTTGCTCTGGTAAACATTTCAACTTTGCTTTTGGATTTACTTTTGTTAACGAAAACGCTACAAATTTTATGCTTTCATCAGTGTGTTTATAAATATTTTCATGTTCTGTTTCTAAATGATCTTCACTGTATTTAGAAGAGGCATTGTTTAGACGTTTTGCCTGGGGCGAGGTAGGAATCTGCAGGATGAACCGTGGCCAGGCTGGATGAGGGTGGGCAGCTTATTGTCCTGTGGGAGGCTGCCACAGTGGGTGGGAAACGTTCTCTCGTCGCCGCGTTAACTTTGTCTTCACGCCCTTCCTACTTCATCTCTTTGGAACTTACTGAGCTCTGCGTCCTGGCGACTCTATGAATGAGTGATGTCTACAGTGTCCGGTCCTCAACAGCCCTGCTTGGCTCTTTAAACTCATATCTATGGTTTCTTTTATGGAGTCAGTCCATCTCAGATTTGATCTTCTGCCCTTTCTGCTGCCTTTTCTTTTTCCCAGTATTATTCTTTTCCAAAAAAACCCCCCTGCCATCTCATGATGCACCTGGAGTAGAACAGCTTCAGTTTTATCATTGCTTCTAGTGATACTTCAGGCTTAATTTGTTCTGGGACCCATCTGTTTTTCTTTCTGGCCAACCAGGGTGTCTGTAGACAGAGGTACACCAGGGGGATTTTCAAAAGTATTTAGTTTCAGCCCTGGCTGGCATAGCTCAGTGGATTGAGCGCGGGCTGTGAACCAGGCATCGCAGGTTCGATTCCCAGTCAGGGCACATGCCTAGGTTGCAGGCCATGTCCCCCAGCAACCGCACATTGATGTTTCTCTCTCTCTCCCTCTCTCTTCCCTCTCTAAAAAATAAATAAATAAAATCTTAAAAAAAAAAAGTATTTAGGTTCCCTAAATTCCATTTACTCTGCCTCCAAATGTCAGGTCTCTACTGATATCTTAACATGATAATGTTTTAAAGATAGGATAATAACTGTCCATTTTAATGTCAGTATTTTATTAGTATTTTCATATATTTGAATATATGCAGCAAATTTACTAATATTTAGTCTGGAATCTAGTGTAAAAAAGTAATAAGATAGACTGCAAGTATATTATTAACTATGTCTTCATTAAAAATTCACGTAATTTTGAAATAATAGTGGTGTTTGACGTCTGCTCAAATTCCTCAGTGCACAGCCACCTGTGGACACGGGCACCAGATGCGAGCTGTTAAGTGTGTCCATGAGCTGCTTAGTGCTGTGCTGGATGACAGAATGTGCCATCGAGCTAGTCGCCCTAGTGACAGGCAGGTAAAGGACACGTCTTCATGGGTCATAAAAGAAAGATTTGTGATATAGGAGGATTATTGATGTGTTAACATTATTTCCACATGTATTTTTTCCCGCCATCTGCCTTAAGAACATGTGTGCATGCATGCACGTCAGAATGCTTTTTTTGTTCATGATTTTGCCCACTTTGTAGCTTTGGTAATGATTTTTCCATTTTTTTATCTGCCTTTGGATCACTCCTTAAACATATATTTCCATCCTTTGAACTACAGAAGGACAATATCTATTAGGAATATTGTGAACTCTTAAAGTCGGGAGTATTATTTAAGGTGGTGTCTGTGTTCATTCAGAATGTTTCAGTCCAGTGATATTTTTGAAAACCTATTGCTCTTTTCCTTTCATCCATCAGATAAATGACCCGAAATTGAAGATTCAGAGACATACTGTGATCTTCAAGCCCTTGACATTACTTTGTGCTTTAGCTGGGTGGTGGCGGGGGTAACGTGGAAGGGAGATATGTTTACATTGTTTGCAACTGTTCTTGAAATAGATATGTGGAAGAAGAAATGAAGTATAGGGTATAAGATACATCAGAGTGATTAGTTAATTCCTGTTTTATGAGATCAATTTTTCTTTTGAATAGGACTGCATAGTGACACCTTGCCCAATTCTCCCTAAAATTGGGGCCACTCCCTTACCAGCTGTTCCCATGGGAAAGCTAGCACAATGGCGATATGGTTCTTGGACTCCAGTAAGTGAATTTACTTAAGAAGCTACAGAGGTTCTATTATTGGAGGCCTTTAGACATCAACAAAATGCTTGCTACAAATTTGTCAAATTAACATCTGCATTCAGACATTAGTTCTCAGGTATTCATTCTCAGGTATTTTGATGGTGTGGGAAGAGTTTAGGGTTTAGAATTAGGTGATGTTAATGCCCAAATCCTGCTGTGCCATTCAAGAACTCTGTGTCTCTGGACAAGAAACTTAAGTTTTCTCAGTCCATTTTCTAATGTCTACAAGATGGGGGTACTATATCACAGGTTGTTATAAGAAGCAGATGCGATATGGGGCTTTTATCAGCCTTTATTTAAACTATTGACATTTACATGTTTTTCTAAACTGAAAGCTTTGCTTTGACCATATGTCATATATATTTTAAGGCTTAGCATATTCTCTGAATAGATTATGGGTTCAGATCTACTCTATTAGGTCTTCAAAGATATTTTAAATATCTTAACATTTTCTTACATAAAATGCTTTTTGTATCTCTAATTTTGCAAGTAACTAATGAGTATTCTAAGAAGTTGAGTGTCTTTTTCTCGTTATTTTCAATATTTGAGTTGTGAAATTTATGGTCTACACTGAGTGGCATATTCACTGCCCTGCCATTGACTCAGAAGCAGTGCCAGGCAATACCATTTACAATTTGACTTTTCAAGAAACTTGATGGTTTAGAAATTTGAATGACAGCTATGTGTAAGGGAATTAGGAGAGATACTATTTAACGCCTTGGAATAAATGATTTTTTTTAAGTGCTCTGCATCTTGTGGAAGAGGCAGTCAAGCCCGCTATGTAAGCTGCCGCGACGGTCGCGACGGGACAGCGGATGAATCCCACTGCGCACACTCACCTCGGCCTGCTGAAGTCTCCGTCTGCTTTAGCCCCTGCGGGGAGTGGCAAACGGGGAATTGGTCACCCGTAAGTATTTTTAGGAGAGAAAAAAATTAAGTGAAAAATCTAAATATAATTAAGTACAAATTGGCAGATACAAAATAGTCACAGGGGGCACAAAATACAGCATAGGAAATACGGTCAGTAATGTTGTAATAATGAGCCATGGTAGCAGGTGGGTACTAGAGTAATAGGGGCATTTCACTTCATAAATTATACAAATGTCTAACCACTATGCTGTACTCTTCAAATAAAGTAACACTGCATGTTAATTGTAATTTAAAAATTAAAAATATTTGATATTTAGTAATATTGTAGTTTATTACATTACAAATGTCATCTAAATTTGTGATCAGTGTTCAGCTTCCTGTGGCCCTGGAAAAACAAATCGACAAGTTTTATGCATCAGGTACCACCAGCCAGTTAATGAGAATTACTGTGATCCCGAAGTCCACCCTTCAGCCGAACGAGAATGTGAAGTGGCAGCCTGCCCACCCGCGTACAGCCACTTTCCAAGCCTCTCCGAGCAGCCAAACCACTTTCCAGGCAGGAATTTTCCACTCACTCACAAACCGGAAGATGATGAAAAGTGGGGGGCCCACCCATCCATCAGAGGAAACCAGTGGAGAACTGGACCATGGGGATCAGTAAGCCATCTTTACTGAGTTACAGTAATTCTGTAACTTTGTTATTATAGCCTTGTAACAGATATGTATGCCATAACATTAAATGCTTTCAATGCCAGATTTATCTGAAAATCAATAATTTAAAACTTACAGGGATTAAGCAAGTTTTGATATAGGTAATAAGTCCCTGGAGTTTGTATTGAATCATATACTACTGTGATATTATGCTTACAGAAGAATGCCCTTAAAAACAACCAGATTCTAGTCTATTATAGTAATAGCAAAATAAAAATTTTTAAGACTACAAAGGTTTATGAAAAAATCAAACCTAGAAAGTGATAGCAGCAAGCTGGTGTAAAATCATGATAAACTACAGAGGATATGATTGTATTTATGTTTCACATGATATTAATGACACAAAATAAAACCACAGGTATAAAAGTTAAGTAACAACACTATTAATTGCTTCATATTGATACCTTAAAACTTTTATTCCTTTTACTTCATGCTTAGGACAAAGGTGAATTTCCTATGGCAAGCTTTAAAACATCACCTTGCCATCAACAGATTCTAACAAGACCCTAGTAAAATTCAAGTGTTGTGACACATTTTCTCAATTCAAATTATGATTGCAATGAGGGACATTTTAATGTGGGGAGTTTGAATTTGAGTCGAATACTAATGTTTTTCACCATGCGACTTCACAATGTGAAACTGTGGTCTGTGTGTTTTGTCTTTTCAGTGTTCTAGCAGTTGTGCGGGGGGTGTCCAGCGTCGAGTTGTGGTCTGCCAGGATGAAGATGGACAAAATGCTCATTACTGTGATGCAGCCACCAAACCCCCAGAGTCAAAGCATTGTGACTCAGGACCTTGTCCACGGTGGACTTATGGAAGCTGGGGAGAAGTAAGTCGTAGTGTTTCTTAAACTTGTGGAGATTGGCATCTCTGAAGACCGAAAGTTGAGCACTCCCTACTGTTAACTGATGGATAACCTTACTTCACTATACTATCCAGAAAGATTTGTTTTTGTCCTCCAGTGAGTAAAACTGTGTTCTTTTAATGGATATTCTCTCAGGGTAAATATCACTCAGGACAGGAAATATGTACTCTAGATTTTTAAACAAATCTAATAAGGCTAGCCAATATGTCTGTGAACCTAATACCTTTCTAACATTAATATATGAATAGTTTAATTTCTTAGAAAATTGGATTGATATAGAGATAGAAAATTAGATTGATGTATAGCCCATGTTTATATCTTACTACTGAACCATTCATTTGATGAATCCCTTAAACAGGTAGTTGATGATTATTGAGCACTTTCTTTACATCCTGGCATAATTCTAGTTATTTTGGATATGAAGATAATTTTTTAAATGGTTATAATGAATATTAATCTTGCCTACATTGTAGATGAGAAAAAATAAGGAAGACATACTGGTGCTGGCTGAGTAAAATAAATCACCTAACTTACTTAGTCAAATATTTTTGCTTAATTATTTTTAGTATATATTTTTTCTTCATAAGAAATTTAGAAATATTTTTCTAAAGATATACTTCTTACCAGATGTTAATAAATATCAAGTAACATTTTTACTTTTGAATTTAGATATGCTTATTGTGACATTCACGTATGAAAAATTATGTAGAGATTAAGAACTTTTAACATATTAAAACATTTCCTGCCAGACTTATGCTCTGTGTTGGTCTAGAAATAGGGTATGTACTCATGCCACTCTCTAACCTGCTGCTTTTATGTAATATGTAATTATGTACTCTAAACATCTTTCTATGTTTATAAATTTAGGTCTGCCTTATTAGCTTTCATGGCTACCGAGTGATCTATTGATAGGATACCATCCATATTGCAGTTAATACTTATTATGTAAGTCAGTCAGATTTGGTTTTGGCTTAACCTGCCAGGCCCTTAAATTACCAAGAGTTTATATTATAGATACCTTGATATTTTATTGAAATACCTTATGGTACTAATTCTCAAAATTTTATCTATTTTTTAAATTATGTTTTTACCCAGGAATAAGTGTTGATGATTAGAAAGGATAAACTTCAAACTGTAGCATTACTAATTATGTGTTAAACATTGAATGAAGCAATATTCTCTTTAAAGCCACCTAATTTTTGAATTTTCTTCTTCTTTTTAGTGTACACAAACATGTGGAGGAGGAATGAAATCAAGATTTGTAGTGTGTCAATTTCCCAATGGGCAGATGTCACAGGAGCAAAACTGTGAGAGCTTAGACAGGCCCCCCAGTGTGGTGCAGTGCCACGTGCATGCCTGCCCTGACGGTGCATCGTGGCAGCGGGGACCGTGGAAATCGGTACGATAGTGTTCCTGTTTTTATCATATTTGTTTTGTCCTGTTTTACTATGTCCCTGTTACTTTAATTTCCTTTTTTTATAAGTTGTGATGCACACACTATATCTTACTGTGTTTTAAGGAGATCACTGGTCATCTTGGCTTGTGTTGTTAAATTGGAAGTTTGGAAGAACAATCTATTCAATTTCCAGTACTGTAATATATATAATAGTTTTATATGTATTTATTTTTTACAAATGAATTTTGAACCATGGTACTATTCTAATGGAAATATTTTACTCCAGGACATTTTTGGCTTACCCTGTAATTAATCAGAAATGTTTGCTATTTACATTTGTATCTAATGTTAACGTTGTGCTTGTAACAATGACAAATTAAGGCTGTGTCTTGTTTGAGTGTATAACTGTATGTGGCTTCCTTTTGTCTGTCAATGTCCAATAACTGGTCCAAAAGCAAATAACGTTCTTTAAATCTCCCTTTTTATCATTGTTAAACTTAGTATTTTGTTTGGAAATGTTAAAATAGTATATAAGGATAGAGAAATTTACATAAAGTAAATTAATTGTTTACACTTTGTTACATATATTGTGAAAAAGTATGATTTATATAGTAATTTATATGAATATTCATTTCTTCCACTGTGTGGAGTTACTGTGTTTAAATAACACAGGGGTGTTTAAATTTTTTATTTTTTGGAGCCATAGACAAAATTCATAAATATTGTTTGTGAATGGTTTATTTTTTCTAGTATTTTTCAAGTATCCAAGCTTTGAAAATTAATTAATTTATATATATTGAAATTAGCATGTTGGACACTTTTGATATTTTAAATCAAGAATAACCAAGTATACTTTTTTCAGGTAAAAATTTATTTGAGTCTATAATCTATTTATAATTACATTTATAAACCTAAAGAGTTCTTCATTTGGAAAATAATTGTAACTCTGGTTTTATAGCCAAGTCTGATGTGTACACTTGTTTTTCTTTATACAAGTCAAAGCTTTACAATGCTACATAAACCCAGGTTCCCACTTAAGCTTTTTGAAAAGTAGGTCAAGTTGTTATTCAGGCAAAAATTCAT
This sequence comes from Tonatia bakeri, assembly GCA_004024845.1. Classification (NCBI taxonomy): domain Eukaryota; kingdom Metazoa; phylum Chordata; class Mammalia; order Chiroptera; family Phyllostomidae; genus Tonatia; species Tonatia bakeri. Next base: position 62,540 of record PVIA01001836.1, read on the forward strand.
CTTTATAGTCAAAGTACGACTGATACGAACCAACAGAACATTTTAACTTTATAGGAGGATCTTAAAGTTAAATTGCTGCATCAGAGAACCATCATTTTGTGGGAATTAAAAAGACACATTTTGCCATAGAAAGCATCCACATGTTTACTTCATAAAACATTTACTGACCATCTACTGCATCCTAGGCATCGTGCTACAGAGATAGTAAAGACACCTGTACCCCTGTGGGGTTCACAGGCTAGTTGAAGAGATTTGAAATACTAGAGAAACTCACCACAAAAAGGTATCATTTTTTTGTTGTTACCCATCTTAGATTGGAAATTCACTTTCTCTTTACTGTATCTCTGTTATATTTTCTTTCATTTATGGTTTTAGCTTGCAAACCTAGGTCTGAATAGGTCTATGGATTGCCTTCTTGGAATTTTGCCCCAATTAGGAGAGCAGAGTCAAAACTACTCATTAGAGATTTAACTGTAATGGCATTTGTTTCCGAGCACACAGGTTTTACTTTCCCTACTCACTCATGACTTTATTAATTCACAAAGCATTAAACATTAGTGCCTCCTGCATTGTGCTAGGTATTGAAGTACCTAAAATTAAGTGTTTTTGAGTCAGACTTTCTTTTTAAGGAACCAGCAAACTACAGCCAAATATATTAAATCTGGCCCACTGCCTATTTTTGTAAATAAGTTTCATTGGAACACAGTCATGCATATTTCTATGTATTATCTAAGGCTGCTTTTGCAATGTAAAGCAGAGTTGATTAGTTGCAATAGAGATTTTATGGCTCTTAAAGCTGAAATATTTACTATTTGGCCCTTGCTGGGAAAAGTTTGATCACTTCTGTTTTATCTAACAAACTTTATAATGCTTTTTAAAATAACATCAAATGTTATTATAGAATATTAGAATTAAAAATGTTCATTTGTGGTCAGTTTTAGATTTTTAACCCTTTGTTTAATATTTTAAAACAATGTAAAGCTTATCAAACTTCCTATATATTCATTATGGTATTCACACAATGTTTTTTCTAGCTTTATTGAGATATAATTGGCCTACAACATTACACAAGTTTGAGGTGAATAGCATCACACTATGTTTACATAGTGTTGGAGTATATCTGATACTACATTCCAGTATATTTGCGTCATGCTAGTTTTTGTATGTAAATGATGCCTTAGTGAAAAACCTTGAATGATCAGTCAGGTCCTATGCATAGATGACTTTTTCAACCTCATAAAAACAAATGAACAAGAAAAATAATAACCACAAATTACAAAATAGTATGACAGAAGTATGTAATTTATTTACTACATATCTGTTCCAAAAGGAGTTCATTGAATAATTCAGTCTTTGCACTAGTGAAGAACTATAATCTTTATTTTTCTGATAAATTGAAGGTGAATTTTAAAAATCACAAATGTTTATATCAGAATTTTTACAAACTTATTTATTTACCTTTTATATGTATAAAGTACATATATATCATTAGAGTTCCTGGATTTCTTTTCTTATATGAAGAATTTTACTCCTTAAATTAGCCTTTTACATTAAAAGGGTTTAAGGGATCTGAAGTTTTGTTGAAGCCAGATAAAACCTTTTACCTCTTTCAGTGTTGCTACATATTAGCCAAACTTCAGAATACCTCTTATTAGCATATCAGGTAAACATCCCTTCATGGATCACTTTCATTTCAACAGGTGCTGTACACTAGATTAGAAAATTACGGATGTGTGTATGTGTATGTGTGTACATGTACATGTATATGAATGACATGGAATTTCAGAAATGCTCTTTTCATTTTAAAGCAAAATTAAAATATGAAGTGCTAAATCATTAAGATGTAACTGAGAAGAAAGTTGTTAATGTACATTTAAATTTTCATGTTGCAGAAAATCTTGTAATTTATAAGCATGATTAAAAGGAATAAATAAATCTTAACCCATGTCTGTTAATTTAACGACTATTTTTTGTGATTAGTCAATGTAAAATGATTGTATTTTAATCCTTGCTTATTAATGACATGTGTTGTGGCTTTGTGCTTTGCATAATTCATGTGTGTATGTTGTATTTTTTACTCCTTGGATTAATACGTAAAATGTTTTAAGTCACCAAACAGATCTTGTATTGTAATGAATGCCTCTTTTCTTATGGTGGTATATTTTTCTTAAATAACAGCTGTTCTTTTCTCTTATTAAACATTTAATTGTTGAATAGTACATGTTTTTATAATGTTAGTATATGTATAAGCTGCTGCTATTTTTCAGATAATTCTGTTAGAAACTAACATTGGTATTAAAAATATGATTTGTTGTTTAGCTATCAATTTTAAAGTACTAGAAATTTTATAGTTTCTTCTTAAATATTATAAACAATAAAAATTTATGTTAAAAATGAAGTTATTTAGTATGTTAAAAATAGATGTGCTTACGAACAAGATAGTCTTTAAAAGGTAAGTAAAGTTTTATTTTTCTCTTATATAATTATAGTAAGGGATATTACACAGAGCATGATCAAACTGTTCCAACACATATTCTTTAAGTAAATTTATATTAATCTCCACTTTCCCACTAAGTCTCATTTAAGTGAGTCACTTTCCTACATTGTTTATATTCTCTGCATGTAATCAAATCATATTTGGTAAGAAAAATAATGTGTATTTCAGTGTGTTTGGGATTGATGATGATCCAACAGAAAAAAAAGAGTATTTTTTTCTGATAAAGATTTGTTTTGCACAAAATTGAAAAAATTATTTTTAAAAATGAAAGCTCAATACTTGGAACCCTCTTGATTCTAGCACCTTCCCCCCAAATGTTTCTTTTTCAAAGAAGAGACTTTTGTAGTATTTTGTAAAGTATATATATATATTAAATCTCCATACTACAGAAGATATACTGTATATACTAAATATACATACAGACTGCAACAGAAGCACTTCCGGAGTGAGTGTGTAGGAGCAGCACACACCCAGTAAATCTGCAGTCTGTTGATTTTAGCAGCTTTGTGTAACAGAAGAACACTGAGGGGTGGAGAAGAGGGTTAGGCTGCTCCTTCCACTCAAGGTGGAATGCACTCAGGAAGAAATCTGAAACTCCTCCATTGCTCCTCAGGCCAGCAGCACCCAAGGGAACCATGTAACGTGTGGGGGAAATGGTTTCAAGAAACTGTCAATTCTTTGTAAAGTAGAGTGTTCAGTAACAACATGTTTAGTAATTATTTTCTTAAATTTGGAAAAGACATAAGCATAATAACAGCTTGGACATCTGTTTTATTCCAAATTTATTATAGAAATCTTTAATGATTAGTGTTTCTTTAAAAGTTTTTTAAAGAAGGGAAGGGAGGGAGAAAAAGAGAGAAACATCAATGTGTGGTGGCCTTTTGCACACCCCCTACTGGGGACCTGGCCCACAACCCAGGCATGTGCCCTGACTAGGAATCGAACTAGCGACCCTTTGGTTTGTAGGCCAGCACTCAGTCCACTGAGCCACACCAGCCAGGGCTAACGATTAATAAGTATTTCCATTTGTTTATTACCATATCCTTCTGTTACATTCATTGATGCTCCCTCAAATTATGAACATCTGCATATCGGGGGCTGTGCCAGTCACTAGAGAGAAACCAGGCACAACCCTGTATACAAGGAGTTTGCAGTTCAGTGGTGAATGTCAGTAAACAGATGGTCAGAATGCAGAGTGGGATCCTTCTCTCATTTCAGTACCAACCATGTGATTTATAATATTGAAGACTTGTAATATTGAGGGCTTCATAGATTATGATTATCCAAGAATTAGTAAGGAGGACTATACTCGACAACACAATAATTCTGCCAAGGAATCCTTCTAGAAGCCTAAACTAGTAGGATATAGTCTATGGTAACCTGGCAAGAAATGAGTGGTGTCCGAAGTCCCTGCTACAAGAACAGGTTACCCTTTGTGTGTTGGCAGCTTCTTGCTTTGCACATGTGGATTTCATGCCTCACCAACAGGGAAAATATGGATGGATTTATAGTTTTCCATAGATATGGTGCTCTGAAAATAATTTTGGAGACAAAATGGTCCTTGCAGGTTTGAAATATATGACCTAAGAAAAATTTAAGTAGATAAAATCTAATCAGTGGTAGGATCACAAATGAAGAGATGCTCTGTGAGTGTGTTATGGTGAGTGAAGTCGGAGTATAAAGGAACTCTAAAAACACCCTGACATTAAGTGGTGAAACACTGTGCTTTTCTTTATATTTGTGTGTTATAATACACACATATACGATATAAAAATATCAAAACATTACCATGTTTTCATGGTTTTTCCATCTTACCATACATAATGCTTCTGAATGTTTAAGAATCTCTGGAAAAATATATTTGAATATTTTAGAACATATTCTACACTATCAATGTGCTATATGATGAGGCTGTTTATATCAGATATATAGGCATTGTTAGTACTAGCGCATTTGGATATCCTAAATTTTTAAATAATTTTGTGTAGTTTGAGAAAATTATATTTCAGTTCCTATATAATTACAAGTCAAACATTAATATTTTTAAATCTATTGTCTGACATCTTCTAGGCAATTGACTTCAATTTTTTGATCATATATACCTTTATCAATAAAAAGTTTTAAGCATATACCTTTATACATTTTTATACTTATACATTGTAAACATACCTAATATGTAAGTATATTTTGTGATTTGTAGAACATATACAAACAGGAATTTAAAAGAAAGTGAATATATAATATTAGACAGTTTTTATTTTATGAATAACACTTATGAATAACAATTTTACTTTATGAATACTCAACTACTGTTATCTCGCTTTTTAAAAAGTGGTAGAATGTTTCATTAGTTTTGAAAATCTTAGATCAACGCTCTTATAGCTGTTCAAAAATCTGGTTGTTTCAATGTGATATCAATAGCTTCCTTAGGTGAGTAAGTTACCTTGCAAAAATACATGCTTCCATCTAGCAGAGTTTATCACTGATATTCCTTTCATATACTAGTAATTGATTTTAAATCCATTATACTAATTATTTAAAACTTTTGTTGAAACTTGTCTCACAAATTTTTATTTTCTCTGATGTCATTCACTTCTTGAAAAGCACTGGAGTTATATTTTTGTATTTTAACAAATGGTATTAATACTCAAAGAAACTGAAAGATTTGTAAGCCAATTAAATGCATTAGAACATTTTGCTTCAAAGATTTAAAAATATGCATTTCTGAGGTTTTTTTTATAGTTGGCACATTGTCACTGATAAGAAAATCCAATAACACTAGAAATTAATAGGATTTTCCAAAAGCAGAGGCTTTCTCACGTTTTCTTAAATATCTCTTTTACCTTTAGGGCTAGACCATGGGTCTAGTTTTTTAACTGTCTGTTAGATATCCATTTTTATCACTATTATAAGGAAACATGAGCAACTATAGAACAAGCTAATTTTTGTAGTAGAAAATTAGAAAAGTGATGATAATGATGAGATCGGTAAAGTGTGTGTTCAGAGAGAGTGAAATGCTGGGGCACTGAGCCAAGAGGTTAATTCGCAAGCACTTGAATTACAAACTGCAGATTCCAGAGCCACTTTGATGGAATATAACCTAATTTTATATTCGTCTCATGTAAGAGAAAAAACATTTGATTTCACCAAGAAAAGTAAACTTTCATTTACCAAAAGAGTTTGAAGATATATTATTCGTAAGCCTCCTGAAATGTTCGATATTAAGTCTATCCTAGATCTTGTAGTTAGGTGAGTTGTGGGGTTAGAATGCCTAGGTTTGCTTCAACTGCAATTATTTAACCGAGTGACCCTGGACAAGTTATTTAACATTTCTCAGAGTTAATTTTCTTAGAATAGAAATAGTAGCGACCTAAAGAGGACTTTTTTTTAGGGTTAAATGAAACAATGAAGTGGTTGGCATGGAGCCTGCTACATAAAAGTTCAACATATTTTGCTTGTCATTATCACTTATCACTTACCCTGTACCAGATATTCCCGAGGAATTCCTCAAGGAGCTAAAAATCCAAACATTATAGATAAAGCTAGTAACACATCGAAAAAATCTGAAATGAGGTCCACTGAAGTAAGTAGTTATGTCTAGTATGAGAGAAATCAGCTTGAACTCAAGTTTGGTTTTTTCCTTTAAACTTTTATGGAAATATGGCATCCAGCAAAATTTGAAATTGTAAAGGTACAGTTTAATGAGTTTCCCAAAGTGAACATACCTGTGTAGCCTGCATCCAAACAAGAACAGCAGCAGTCCCAGAAATTTCCCCATGTATCCCCTTCAAGTCACCCAAAAGGTAACCCCTATCCTGACATCAAATACTGTAGGTAAGTTGCCTGCTTTGACCTTTATCTAAATGGAACTTAGATATTTTGCTTGTGAGAGTAACAATATTAGACTTGTGAGATTCATTTAAGTGCGTGAATTTAGTTTCTCTTTGCAATCCAGTATTGTATAAATTGAATGAATATGATTTGTATGGATATTTTCCAGTTGACAAGCAGTTGGGGTTGCTTTTAAATTGGAACTTACAAATAGTGCTGTTATGAAGGTTTCACCTTCATCTTTTGGTGAACAGGCGTACACAGATCTATGGGATTTGTAGCCAGCCAGGAGCTGAATTGCAGGATATTAGTGTGTGTGTTTATTCAGTTATAGTAAATTCTATCAGTTTATTAAGGTGGTTGTATTGGAATTCCAACTGTTCCACATCCTTGTCAATACTTGTATTATCAAACTTTTAAATCTTAGTGATTCTAGTGGATTTATATGGTATTTTTTGTGGTTTTAATTTGCATTCTGTGATACCAAATTGAGTGCCTTTTCATATATTACCATAAAAATTCTTTTCTGAAGTACCTATTGAATGAAGTTCTTTGCCCATCTTTTACTTGAATTTTCTGCTTTGTCTTACTGACTCATAAGAGTTACATTTTTTACTCTGAGTATAACTCCCTTGCAGGATATATGTATTAAAGAATATCTCCTCTCTACACTTCAGTCATTTGCTGTCATTCAGTCTCAGCATCGCTACTGAGGAGTAGCGACAGTATAGGAATGTGCACTTCTTACCGTTAAGTAGGTAGATCAGAGATTCAGGAAGGAATCTATATGGACAATTATGGGGAAAACAGCATGGATAATGGTTTGTGTCTACACTGAATATTTGTTTTTAATGCCTTAATGACTTTTGAGGAGCCAAACTTGATATTTTGCTGTTTTAATTCAGAGAAGAAAGATTAGCCGATTCCTGTTCCAGTTCTCTTTAGAAAAAAAAAATCCTTGATTTATAATCTTCATGAATTTCTACTCTTTATTCATTCAGTAGATATTTATATAGCAGTTACTGTGCATTTGTGATATTTACTAAATATAGAGAATGAAAATATGAATAAATCAGGACATACAGCTCGTATTACAGCTGGTAAAAAAAGCTTTTTTAAAAAAATAATACATTAAGACAAATGACAATCAAATTATTTTTGGAATGAACGTTAATGAGATATTAATAACAAGAAATACTACTCTAAACTAGTTCTAAAGTATAACTAAAAACATAATTGAAAATACTGTATCAAGAAGTTGGAATTCCATGAAGGAAAACTTAGATGTAATAATCGAAATTGTCAGAAAAAATCTTGTTCAATGTAGAACATTTCTATTTCCAGCCTGTAATATTTTATGTGGAGAGCTATAAACATATACAGAAAAGTTTTCTTCTCATATAGTAATTTTACCCATAAACAAACCCAAATATATTTGATAGGTAGAACCTATCAAATATAGGTTTTACCAAAAGCATTTTGTGTGATTAATGATTAGTCATTCTGTTTGGGATGTCATTCAGTAGTGTGTGAGAATTAAAATGTACAAATTTATACTAAGTGATAATGTATACCCTGTGAGAATATATTCCTTTTAGGAGACTGAGAGAATGAAAGGAAATTTATATTGCTGCACTAATAAAAACAGACTCGATTCTCCCACTGGAGAGGGTTCAGGTCCTTTCATCTGAGGAAAACTTCGCTGTTTACTTGTGGGCCTGAGGAGAAGTTTCACATCCAGGAATGGGGAAGGCAGGCAGGCCGGCATGGCACTTTCTTCACTCCTGGGCGCTTCTTCAGAGTCAGAAAACAAGCTCAAAATAGTAGCTCATATGGGTTCCTGTCTCCATGCCAGCATTTCTCTGCTTAACTTGGCAAAATCTCAGTCTTAGATGAAACCGGGAAAAGGCCCTTTTTACCTCTACAAGGCACCCCGTAGAATCAGAATACCAACGAAAATCTTGAGGAAAAGATCTATAACATGGAGCTTTACTTTCTGTGTTGTTTATTTGTAGAACTAATGATCATTCAACTCTGCCTCATTTAGACAAAACAGATTGCATATTTTAAAAAAATCTTTGTGCATATATTTTTTCTACATAGCATTTATTCATTTGTTCAGTGAACCCTTTTAGATATGGTTTCTGTCCTTATTGAGTTTAGAATTCTCATTTATATTCATTCACCAACTGTAGTATGTGGGAATATTTTGGTAGAAAGTCTAGCTATTTTGATGATACACAATTTATACATGAAAATCATCCTAATATCCAAATTCCTATTGTAATAATAATGTGTTCCTTTCATTTAGATGTGGCAAAGTAGGCCATTTATGACTCTGGTCTGTAGTGAGGAGTGCTTTAGACATACTTGTGTGTGTGTTTTATGAAATAAGGCATTATCTCCAAGTTTTTCTGTCAACTAGTAAGATTTTATAGTTACTTTTAAAATAAAAATATGGAGAAAAACCATGTCATGGATAAGACTCATAGATTGAGAAAAAGTTTCCTCATTTTTTAATGCTTAAGAAAACCCTAGAAAACTTTTTAAATGAGAAATTAGTTGGAAAAATTTTAGTAAAAAACATTCCTTTTTGGAAATCTATTTTATCAGAAACTAAAATTTAAAGGTCTGGAAATAACTTTAGGACTTCATTTAGTTGCTTGATGTTGCCATAAAAGAAGCATTATAAACAGATGTATCTGATGGTCTTCCATAACCAAGAGATGAAGTAGTCTCCTACTAACAGATGTCCCATACATCAGATACTCAGAAGCTTGGATTTTCTCATTGGAATGAACAACACAATCTATTTTATGAACTGAAATATATATATATCTAAAGAGGTAAATTGTAATTCTTGAAATATTTAAAAAATACTGTCTTTTCTCTTTTTGTATCATTTTTAAAATTGGGAGAGAAACTTCCAATTTTCTCTTTCTTATCCTACACACACACACAAAATACATTATTTCAATAAGTTTCCTCAACTCAAGAGCACACTTTTAGTTTTTATATTCTTAATTGCAGTTTACATTCGATATTGTTTTAGTTTCAGGTGTATAGCACAGTGTACTTTACAAAGTCTCCCACCCCATACTTCCTGTGCTCACCTGGCACCATACATAGTTTTTACAATATTATTGATTATATTTTCTATGCCATGCTTTACATCCCTGTGACTATTTTGTAACTACCAGTCTATATGTCTCAATCCCTTCACCCTTTTCACCCATTTCTCCACTCCCTCCCTTCTGGCAACTATCAGTCTGTTCTCTTTATTTGAGTCCTTCTGTTTTGTTCGTTCTTTGGATCCAACATGTAAGTAAAATCATATGGTATTTGTCTTGCTCTGATTGGCTGATTTCACTTACCATAATACCATCTAGGTTCATCCTTACTGTAACAAATGGTAAGATTTCACTCATTTTTGTGGTCAAGTAATATTGCATTACATATATGTACCACAGCTTTTTAACCTCCTCATCCACTGATGGGCACTTGGGTTGCTTCCATATCTTGGCTATTATAAATAAGCCTACAATGAACACAGGGATGCATATAGTCTTTCAAATTAGTATTTTGGGTTTCTTAGGATATATTCCCAAAATGTGAATTACTAGGTCATAAGGCGGTTTCATGTTTAATTTTTTGAAGACCCTTCATACTCTTCCATCGTGGCTGAACCAATCTGCATTCCCATTAATAGGTCATGAGGGTTCACAAATATTTCCACATCCTCACCAGCACTTGTTTATTCATTTATTGATGATAATCATTCTGACAGGTATAAGGTGATATTTCATTATGGCTTTAATTTGCATTTCTCTGATTAGTGACACTCAGCATCTTTTCACATGTCTATTGGCCATCTGTATGTTCTCTTTGGAGAAATGTCTATTCAGGTCTTTTGCCCATTTTTTAATTGGATTGCTTGTTTTTTGGTCTTGAATTGTATAAGTTCTTTATAAATCTCACATGCATTATTGGTGAATATGTTTTCCCATTTAGTAGGTTGTCTTTTCATTTTGTTGTTGGTTTTATTTGCTGTGCAAAACATTTTTAGTTTTATGTAGTCCCATTTGTGTATTTTTTTTTTTTTTGCCTGAGAAGATACATCAAAAAATCTTACTGAGAGAAATGTTTAAGATTTTCCTCCCTATGTCCTCTTCTAGGAGTTTTATTGTCTTGAGTCTTACATTTAAGTCTCTAATCCATTTTGGGTTTATTCTTGTTTATGGTGTAAAAAGGTCAGTGTAGTTTTATTTTTTGCATGTATCTGTCCAATTTGTTCAACACCATTTATTGAATAGACTGTCTCTACCCCATTGTGGATTCTTGCCTCCCTTGTCAACTATTAATTGGCCATATAAGAAAACTGGGAGACTACTAGAAACTGAAATCTGATGTAATATTGATTATATTGAGCGCAGTGTTCATAACAAGGGCAGAGATATCCTTTACAGCTATGTGCTACAGTTAGATCCCCCCTTTTTTTGCTAAGAATAAAACTCTAGATTCCACATTTTGAGAGGGTCATAACAAAGGAGGTTGGAGTAATTAAAGAGTTGGACTAGACAGGATAATTTAACCAAAAAGAAAGAGGAAACAGCTGTCTTCAAATATATGTCCTGTGAAATTTGATGTACTCGTACTTCAAGGTGCAGAATGAAAATTACAGATGAGTATTTCATATGTATACGCATCAGTTTCAGCTCAAAATGAAAAACGATCATATAGTTTTCCTAAAAGAAATAGCCACCTTTCCCCCTGTATCTTTAAAACAAAAACAAACCCAGAAAAATGGGAGGTACATTTTTCCACCTGTGCAAATCTGAAAATGTGTTTAGTCAGCCCTCGTATTTAATTAATATTTTTGCTGGTTATAGGTTTCTAGCTTGAAAGTAATTTCCCTCAGAATTTTAAGGCATTACCTTATCCCCTAGCATTCTCAGCTCTCATGAAGTCTGGAGATCCAATTTCCAGTCTGTTGTATATTCCCTTGTCTCCATGCCTGTGTCACTGAATCTTTTACTACCTTCTCTTTATCCCTATTTTTCTGATACTTCACGATGGAGTGGTTCAGTGTTCTAAAATTTAGTTTGCTAGGCATTCTGTAGATCCTTTCATTAAGGCATCTTGTGTTGAGAAATTGGTTGTATTATTTCTTGGATAATTTCTATGCAAATGTTTTCTTCTTTCCTGAACACTTTCTAGTTAATTATTAGGATTCTTGGAATGACTCTAATTTTCTTGTTTTTATTCTCTTTTATATCTGTCATTTGTTTAGACTTGATGGGAAACTGTCAATACCTAAACCATTACTGAGTTATTTACTTTAGTTATAATATATTTACCACAGGATTTTTCTTGCATTCTGATTGTTTTGGACGTCACAGTATTCTATTCTTGTTTTATCTGTACAACTTCTACTCTCATTAATTAGTTGTGTTTTTTACTTTTTTGAGGGGAAATTCTCTCTTGATTGCCTCTTTATCCCTCGTACCCTTTCTTTAGGGTGAGGACAAAAGTGGTTTCCTCGTTTGCCCACTGAAGTTTTTCTTTAGAAGTTGACGAACTTCTGCAGCTCATTCTTATTTAAGAGTAAAGCACTAAATAACTAATTGAAAACTCTGCATTTGGGTAGAGTTCAGTGACTGATGATTTTCCCTGTAATCAGTATTTTCAGTTCTTTTTTCTTAGAAAGGCTTCTCATAGAAGGGCCCCTGCCCTGCCTGTGAGGAAGGGTGGCGTGGGCAGAGACTAGGGGTCAGAAGTTCAATGTTAGGAATTCCCTTATTTTTTCCGCACTATCTCCAACTCAAGACCAAGCAGTTTAATTTCTCCAGGAAACAGGCCCCTAACCTGGCTGAAGAGAAGTGCAAGGACACGGCACTGCTTGTGTCCCGCACTGAGCTTGTTGGCGGCTCTGCTGGTACAGGTTTGCGGGCTTCACATTGATCTCCGTTCCTTTTATCCTCTCTGCATCGTCTTGACGTTACTGAAACCTATTTTCTTTACTTTTGCTTTGGGTTGAAAAATTGTGGAGAAGAAATGAAGATATACGATCAGTCACTCCACTGTTTTTAATTGAAACTGTTGGTTTTTTTTTTTTTTAAACTAGATATCTATTCACCTTCTATCCTACTTTCTCTACCCTACCTCCACTCTGGAAATAACTTGAAGCATGTCTGCTGTGTTTTTCTAGGTACAGAGTTTTTCCCCCAGGGAAACAGGTAGGGTCATACCAAAATTCCACCGGGGTGTTCACCTTCCTTCTCTCACCGCTGAATGACTGCTCAGTGAATGAGTCTTGATGAGCCCCGTGGTCCATTCAAGTATTTAATAGATCCATGCCACAGGTTATATTTTCATTGTCTATTTTATATTTCCTCAGTATTTGGGAAAGGAATAAAAAAGACAAGGGATGGAGGTTTAATATGCATTTGGAAAGTTGAGTCCAGCACTGGTTTAGGTTCAGTCATTTGTTATCTCCTTTAATCTCACACCTACACTGAGGTGCCCGTGTTATTACTGACACCGCAGGGTGAGAGCACTGAGCATCGGCAAGCTGTTAAGCGGGTATAAATTTGCTCAGCCACTGACAGCTGAGAGTCAAATGTAAATACGATTCCAGATTCCATGCCCATTTCATTCTGCCCTCGACTCCTTAACAGTAAAAACTATAACGCCCCACCTTAAATTTTAACAGATAATTTAAAAATTAGCTTAAATTCACTGAAATATTAAATCAAGCTCTAAAACATTCTTGCCTCAAAACTTGTATTGCATATTATAAATAGACATAAAGATGTGTAATGGGTATTTTAATTTCAGCTCTGACTTTTCCTTTATCAAAACAGTCATAGAGCACACTTTATATTTTTCTGAGAGTTCTCTGTGCATATTCCTTTTCAGACCTTTATAACCCAACTTAAAAGCAAACTTCTTGGCTTTATTTCTATTAACTCCCACAGCTAGTACAAAAAACATTTGTAGAAACTTGAAATGGTAAATCCTGCTATTCTGCTGGCACTTGATTTTAAGAATTTTGTAGATGTTACCATAGTTAAATAGTGCCTTAAAAGTTAAAAAAAAATAAATAAAAAAGGTATGCTTCAGTTATTTTTCTGATCTCTCTACCTTTTTATGGTCTGTCCACACTGAATAGATCTGTTTTGCTCCTCATAGGCAGGCAGACGCTCAGGATTCTGGTGTGGGCTCCCAGGGGACAAGACAGGAACGGGCTTTGCAGCCTGGAATGTGCTGCTCAGTCTTATGAGTCCCGTGTGTTGCGATTTGTTTCATAAAGACATCCAGAAAAATTAAATTCACAACAACGGCCTCAAAAGCATAGTTAAAACTAGACATGATTTATATGATTCTCATATCGACAATAACATTCCTTCCTGTTACCACATAATTATAAAGATTTGTGTCAATGAGTCAATAAAAACTCCAAACAGGAATTCTTTAGATGAGTTCTACTTGCTAAACAGACTTTGTAGAGGAGTTTGAAATGTGCATTACCCCTTTATGTATAAACTATATGATATTAGACAGAAAGGTAAACAATAAATTACAAGTTTTAAACTTTTAGAAGTTTTTCTATTTCTTGCTACACATAGTGCTTAACATTTTGAATTCAAATCGCATTTAGTGTTGCGTGTAGTGAAATCATCCTGCGTTCAATACCGTTTGCAGGTTTGTGATTTTTTTTTATAAAATCTTACTATTGAACAAAACTAATTCAATAATTCAATGGTTATGCATTAACTGGGTGATTTTTCACTCTGATTTTCTAATTCATTTCTGTGTGGAAAATAATATATGAAAAGTGAAAATTTCTACATAAAGTACTTGCATGAGTTGTTGCAACCTTCTTCCAGGTTTTATATGTAAAAGTGAAAATAATCGCAAAACTTTTTCAAAAGTCTTAATTTAGAAAATGTTAATTATAGTAAATTATCTTTAAATATCATCTCCAATTGAATAAGCCATATTGCCCTGACTAGCTAAACACTTTAGATCTATTGCTGTGTGTACATACATACATATATACACTCAAAACTAAAATTTTAGAACATAAAATAGAAATTAATGTTACAGTCATTTGTAACAAGATAGGAAAGTTTATAGGATATGTTTGTCATTAAGCATATATTTCTGTGCTTTTAAGTTGGAACTCAACATTTTTGCAAATGTTTCTGACTTAAATTTTTAAAAAATATCTGATGGTGCAAATTTTGCATATAATCAGATGCAATGCAATAGAATGAAATATTTCAGTAGTAAATATTTTAAAAACCAAATTGCTGCCCTGTTTTATTAAAGCTGCATAGTCAAAGAATGTCTGTAACAAGTCAAAAGGATATTCTCAAACTCCATTAACTATAAAACTCTAAGTATAATCTTTCAGGAAATAGTATGAATCGGGTCCCTGTTGATAGATTTAGTGTGTCAGTCCTCAGCACGCATGTGCATTGAATTAAGGGAACAGTAGCAGCAGTATTTTACAGTTGATACTCTACTCTTAATATGCATATTTTGTCATTTTTTTGTTTGTTTAAACAGAAGGATACTTTATTCTGGCTATTTTACTGTATTCTAACTGCTTTAATGCTTTACTTTCATAATGGAGGAGCTCAGCTTAAAAGAATGTTCCATCGTTGTGGAGAATGCCCTTAATTACAAAGTAGCTGTATAAAACATATCTAAGGTTTCACTATAGTGAGTCTTTTCTCTAGGTATGTAGGTGTCACTAGCTTCCTGAAGATTTCAAAAACCGTGCTGTTCCTAAGGTGTAGAAATAGCCTCTGTTTTAATTAAAGGATGTTATAGGCTTCTTAAAAATTAGAAAAAAATTAAATGCATGTATACAATAGTGTTTTATTCCACAAAATATCTAATCTCTGGTCTGTTTTGACCTGAAACTCTATAATTTCCCTATTTATTATGTCATTTCTTCAATACATCTTTTGTTTCATAATAGTATTTTAAAGATATTTAATATAATCACCAAAATGTCATGTTAAAAAGTCTTTAGCAAAACAGCTAGAAGTAGAATTTTCCCATTAAAAAGTTAAACTTTGCTACAGAAGCATAAAATCGCTCAGTTTTGAAAAAGATCAAAACAAATATATAATGCATGTTCCTATGCTGAGAAATTCATCGGAACTTTTCTGAAGACTATGGAATTTCCTTGAGACTAAGGAAAACATAACTAATCCTCTGAAGTTATTCCCAGAGAGGCACTCAGTACCTAATCATGTTTTAGCTATTATCATAAGTTTGTTTTTAAATCAAAACCATTCCATTTTTTATATTGTAAATTGATGATTCCTATTCAGTTGCATTTTTTAAAGATTTATTTTTAGACAGAGGGTCATGGAGGGAGAAAGAAAGGGAGAGAAACAATGTGTGGTTGCCTCTCATGCACCCCCAGCTGGGGACCTAGGCATGTGCCCTGACTGGGAATCAAACTGGCGACCCTTTGGTTCACAGACTGTCACAGAATCCATTAAGCCACATCAGCCGGGGCCAGTTGCATTTGTTTTGATGGAAATTATTTCTGCTTTGTAATGAGAGGGTTTAAATTTGCTCTGTGTAATAATTGCATTTCTGTGACTTTTTGCTACCAAAGCAAAAGTCATGTGAATTCTTTTATCTCTGCAATAGGTTTCCCACAATTGTCTGAAGAAATTAGCTAATACTGTTGTACAACGAACAATCAGATAGATGGGACACCCAGCCACATGGCTGTGAGCTTTTACATTTTCAACAGTGACTCTGGACCTATGACAGATGTCATATCTAGAAAGAGAAAATTTGCTTCTCTGCCTGTTCAATGACTTATTAGTGTTGTTTTGAAAAAGCAATCAGAAAATTCTAAGTATTTTGAAAAGCAAAGTAAAGATGATTAATAGTAATCCCTTATTTTTATTTGTGTTAGCATTTTATTGTTAGTCATTTTTGGTTTAATAGCAACATTAGAAAACTAAAATTAAGTCAAATGGCTGAGAGAAAAAAGCTGTATTTATGTCTAGTTGGAGTACTTAAGACAGGTGAAAAACTAAATGCCACAAATTTTAAGCATCCATAGAATTTTGACTAACCAATACTGAATAAACTGTTTACAATAGTGTTATCACATTTTGAAATATTCTGTTTAATTTTAAGTATTTTCCTTATCAGCAAATAAAGAGCAATGTTAAAGGAGCATTTTTTGTTAATAACTCATAGTTCTGATTAATTGACCTTGAATAAATGACCTCTGCTCATTTCATTTTTAACAATTTATTTTAAAATAGTTGGCATACAATATTGCATTAGTTTCAGGTGTGCAACATAGTGATTAGGCAATTTTATACCTTAACAAAGTGATCCCTGCAGTATGACTAGTACCCATCTGGCACCATACATAGTTATTATGATGTAACTGAATGCATTCTCTATGCCGTACTTTACATACATCCCTGTGACTTATTTTATGACTGAGTTTGTACTGCCTAATCCCCTTCACCTGTTCCACCCACTTTCCTACCAGCCTTCTATCTGACAATGATCAGTTCTCTGTGAGTTTCTCTGTTTGTTTATTTTGTTTTTTAGATTCCATATATGTGAACTCATATATTTTACTTTCTCTGACTTAATTCACTTAGTATAATACCCTCTAGGTCCATCTATGTTGTCACAAATGGCAAAATTTCATTCTTTTTTATAGCTGAAAAACATTCTGTTGTGCATACCACATTTTCTTTGTTCATTCATCTGGCGATGGGCACTTAGGTTGCTTTCATATTTTGGCTATTGTAAATAATGCTGCAGTGAACATAGGGGTGCGTAAACCTTTTCCAATTAGTGTTTTGGATTTCTCTAGATGAATGCTCAGCAGTGGAATTCCTGGGTCATATGGTAGTTCTATTTTTAATTTTTTTGAGGTCATTTTATACTGTTTTCCATAGTGGCAGCACTACTTTACAGCCCCAAAACAGGACACAAGGGTTCCTTCTTTCAACATCCTCACCAACACTTGTTCTTTTTAGTCATTTTATAATACCCAGTCTGTCAAGTGTGAGGTGATACCTCATCGTGGTTCTGATTTGCATTTCCCTGGTGTTTACTGATGTTAAGCATCTTATGTTTTTGGAGAAATATCTATTCATGTTGTCAGCCTATTTTTATGTTTTATTTTTGTTTTATCCTCTCCTGAGGACTATTTTAATCATTGCTTTTAGAGGAAGGGGAAGGGACAGAGGAAGGGAGAGAGAGAAGCATTGATTGGTTCCCCTCCATACATGTCAGACCTGGACCCATGTGTGGACCAGGGATCAAATCTAAAACCTAAGTTTGTGCCCTGACCAGGAATTGAACCCACAACCATTCCATTATGGAACAAAGCTCCAACCAACTGAGCCATTCAGCCTGGGCTGTTGGCCTACTTTTTAATTGCACTGTTAGATGTTCAGTCGTGTGAGTTCTTTATGGTTTTTTTTAGTTGTAGACTTTTTTTATTGTTTAATTACAATTGTCCCCATTTTCTCCCCATTACTCTCCCCTGCCTAACGACCCCCCCACTTTCCACATTCAATACTTCCCCGCACCTCCCCCCATTGTCTTTGTCCATGGGTCCTTTATACATGTTCCTTGACAACCTTTCCCCATTATTCCCCTCCCCTCTGGTCACTGTCAGTTCCTTTATTTCAATGTCTCTGGTTGTATCTTGCTTCCTCCTTTGTTTTGTTGATTAGGTTCCACTTATAGGTGAGATCATATGGTATTTGTCTTTCACTGCCTGGCTTATTTCACTCAGCATAATGCTTTCCAGTTCCATCTATGCTGTAGTAAAGTATAGTAGCTCCTTCTTTCTTTCTGCTGCAAAGTAGTCTGTTGTGTAAATGTACCACAATTTTTTGATTCACTCATTTACTGATGGGCACTTAGGCTGTTTCCAGCACTTGGCTACTATAAATTGCCCTGCCAAGAACAATGGGGTGCATAGGTTCTTTTGAATTGGTGTTTGCATGTCTCTTTATGTACAGTTTTAATGCAAATAAGTACTAAAATAATTAATAAATAATAATAGAAGAATAAACTCTTTGGGATACTACAACTAACTCTAAACTCAGTTTTTCCCACCCCTGTATTTTGGATAATTGCCCCTTATTGTATATATCATTTGCCAGTATCGTCTATCAGTAGGTTTCCTTTTTGTTTAGTAAATGGTTTTCTTCACATTGCAAAAGCTTTTAGCTTGATGTAGTCCTTCATTTGTTTATTCTTACTTTGTTGTATTTACCCTAGAGGCATATCCAAAAAGATATTTCTAAGACAAATATCAAATAGTTTATAACCAATGTTTTCTACTACTGCTTTAATAGTTTTGTTTAAGTCTTACATTTAAGTCTTTAATGCATTTTGAGTTTATATTTATGTATGGTATAAGAAAGTGGACTAGTTTCTTTTTTGTCTTTTTTGCATTATCTGTTCAGTTTTCCAAACACTATTTATTGAAGAGACTGCCTTTATCCAATTGCTTCTTCTTACCTCCTTTGTCATATATTAAGTGACCATATAAGCATGGATTTATTTCTGGGCACTCTATTTTATTCCATTGATCTATGTCCGTACTGTTTTGATTATAATAGCTTGTAGTGTAGTTTGAAATCAGGGAGTGTTATACCTCAACTTTGTTCTTTCTCAAGATAGCTTTGGCTATTCAGGGTCTTTTGTGCTTCCATATAAATTTAGGATTATTCTAATTTTGTGAAAAATGTCATTTATATTTTGATAGAGATTGCATTAAACCTATATATTAATTGGCATAAGTATTTTTTTTTCAGTCCATGAGCATAATATATCTTCCCAGTTATTTCTGTTCTCTTCAATTCCTGTCATAATGTTGTACAGTTTTCCACATAACAGTTCTTTAATTTCTTTAGTTAAATTTAGTCTTGCATATAGTATTCTTTTTGATGCAATGTAAGTGGGATCATTTTCTTAATTTCTCTTTCTGATCATTTGTCATTATTGTATAAAATGCAACAGATTTCTAAATATTTATTTGTATCCTACAACTTTAATGAATTCATTGTTATTAATATTTGTGTTTTTTTGGGTGGAATCTTCAGGGTTTTCTATATATAGTATTATGTCATCTGCAAATAGGGACAGTTTTACTTTTCTCTTTACAATTTGGGTGTCTTTTATTTTCTCATCCAATTGTTCTTCCTAGAACTTTCAATACTATGTTCAATGGAATGGGGAGAATGGGCATCCTTATCTTTTGAGTTTTCTGAGTCTGGCCATTCTGTTTTTAAAAGTCCCTTCTTAGCTTTACTAAATATTTACATGATGTAGATATTTTGCCAATATTACATATGAAAAATGGAGGTTCAGTGAGGTTAATATAAGTTACCTCTGGGTATCTGGCTTGTAAGGTCTATGAAGGCTGTTTATGCCTGACTAAAGTGTAGTGCAGTCGTTGCTTTTCAGGGACATTACATTGCTTAGTAGGGTCCATGCCAATTCTCTTGGTGTGGTGTCCACCACTTCCAGAGAGGACAGAAAGTCAGATAGGCATAATAGTTTATGAAAGCCCTACCCCCCAACACACACATACAGTGTTTTCTGGAACTGAAGATAAATAAGTTTTATTTCCTTATTCTGTTTAGCAATTTAAGTTTCCAGAATTAACCAAGTGTATCACAGATTAAGTCTAATCACTCTTATGTAGTATTCTTATATGTAAACAAAGCAGTATCCCACATCTTAAATATCAGAAGTAATCTTATTTTGTAATTACATACAGCTAAATTTTAAAATCAGAATAGACTTGTTCCAAAGGTAATCATATATCAGAGTGGACTCATCGATCTCATCTCTCACTGTGGTATTGAACACACCAGCCACAGTGAATGGCTGGAGGATCTGTTACAGTTTCAGGGCTTGCAAATTCTCTTTCAACTGCCCTGTTTGCCTTAAATAGACATCCGTGTTCACCTAATTTCTAGGAATAGCTAATTTAGGTTACTCGTATTTACTGTTGCCAGTTCTGGAGTGTATATCCACTGTTCCATAGCAGTCATACAAAAAAAAATCTGAGAAAGAATTTAAGACTGTGTCAACTAAGGACGATAGAGGTGATTTTTTTTTAAGAAAAATTCTTTTCACAAGACTGCTGTTAATGAATTTTTACAGTATTAATAAAGCCTCAATGGAGTAGGATGATATCAGGGATATAAAATAGAGGGGGGAAAAGATTGCTGGTGTACCAGAGAAAAGAACCAACATGTTAGGTATTCCTAGCAAATGTTCTTGTTGTGTAATCTTTTTTTTAAAGATTTTATTATTGTTTTTAGAAGGGAAAGGAGGGAGAAGGAGAGGGAGAAAAACATCAATATGTGGTTGCCTCTCATGCACCCCCTAATGGGGACCTGGCCTGCTACCCAGGCATGTGCCCTGATTGGAATTGAACTGGCAACCCCTTGGTTTGCAGGCTGGCACTCAATCTGCTGAGCCACACCAGCAAGGGCTTTTTGTAAAATCTTTACAACTCAGAATGTGTTGTGGTTTGAGAAAAGTAGGTTAGCATTTTACTATTTTTTTTACTCTAATATTGCTTCATTTCAACTAATACATAATTCTGGCATGTTCTTTTTCACTTAAATCCCTATATGGATTTAATCAGCCATGATAAAATAATCTTATTTTTCTTCAGATCTCAAAGAAAAAGAACTCTATTTTAGAAGGGAAATGAAGACAATTTATGTCATAATACTTTAACTTTGTATATTATTGTCTCTTTCCTAGAGGTACTTGAGTTTATTAACCAATAAATATATTTCAGGAACTTACAGTGTTTTAATAAATTATTTTATAGTTTACTAAAGACAAGTAAGAATTGCTTATACTGAGGATCAACATCAATTAATCAGCTGATATTTATTGTACTTGCCACTTTGTGGGTGATCTCAAAGGTTCTTGACCTCTAGAAGGCTGGGTAGATAAAGCATGTGGCAAAAGTAGAGCATGATGAAGTGCTAAAAATAGAGGGAGCCTCAGAAAATTCAGGGAAATGAAAGATTGATAAGTGTTTACCCTAGAAATGCAGTTGACAGAGCTTTAAGAGTAAGTAAGATTTAGAAAGCACCAGGGGAAGTGATTTGTGGCGGTAAAAGGAAGCAATATGAATAAGGCACTGTTGTTGAGTGAATATGTCACATTAAACAAGAGTGATTATATATGCCTAAGTAGAGCAAAGGTCACATGTTGAAAAGTCACAGAAAGCAAGGTTGGAAAGGCATGTTGACTGAAATTAGGTGGATCAAGAAATCGAGGAAGAGAGCCATTGTCAGTTCTTGAGGTAGAAAAAAGCAGTATGTTTAAAATTATGTTTAATAGCTTAGTTACAGATTAGAATAATGAGAAAGAATCAGAGATGGCCTCTAGTTAGAATATTCAGGTTTGTGAAAAATAATCTCAGCTTCAATAGCGTATTACAATGTCCAAGTTTATAGTCCATTCACAGATACTTCTTATAGAGAAAATACACTGCTAAATTCTACAGTAGAATGTTTAATGTCTCCTCTTATATAGTTTTGTAAATGAATCGTTTATTCTTATTAAAAGTTTACTGCATACTTAGTGATTCTTGAATTCTTGGCACCATTAAAAGGACTCATATTTTTATAAAACAGACACATAAGCAATGTCCAGAAAAGATATATTGAAATATAAAAAACCATCCATTTTTGCATATCAACAAACCTACTTCTCCAAGACTGAGTTTAAATGTCACTTTCTCCTTTACTATTTATGAAATAGCCCAGAGAGAAATGACTAGTTTTCATGAATTTGTCAGTTCCATTATAATTATTTATTGTATTATTTTAATGTTCTTTAATGTCTTACAGCATTTTTTTCTGATCTTCCTTGGGCTTAATATTTAAGATCCACTCTGGCATTGCTTATTTAATAGATAGTATGTGTCATTCAGATTACAAGCACTTTAAGAAAAAATCAAGTGCAAAAGCAAGAAATGGTGTTTAAAGAATCTGTACCTCTTGGTGTATTGTAGAAAATATTCATAATGAATAAAATAAGATTTTTCCATTTTCACAAGTACTACTGTATTGCTATAATGAATATTCAAAATATTTACTACTTTTTAAAATGGGTTAACAGAGTAATGAATTTTATTTTGTTCAAATGGTCACCATTTAAAAGTTACAAAAAAACAAATACACGTTGAGAGAAAAACATTCTCCTATGTGTGAATATGAATGTATAATTCCTGACAGTATATGTCCGATACTTGGCGATATATGTTTTGGGCATAAAATATGTTATACTCTTTTAAACAGTAAAGAGGCAGGGGAGTGGCCAGCAGAGCAGAGCGCCCACTGGTGGGCAGGTCTGAAAAGACCGCAGCAGCAGGGAAGGACGTGCACCACGCAGTGGAAGGAGACTTCGAGAGACTTCCACAGAATCAAGTCTGTTAAGTGGACTGTAAAAGCTGTTCGTATTAACGGGAAGGGAAGAGAACATCTCAGCTATATAACAAGTCTTACTAATCAAGACACCAATTTAAATCAGCTGTCTACACAAATGGGATTTAGTACGGCAGATAATATGAAAAGCTAAATTATTCCCAAATTTTTAGCAAAGTAATCTAATAATCTGTATCATTCTACCGGTCTTTTAAAATCTACATAAAATGCATAATATATTACCTAATGTTCTCAGAACTCATATCTGTTTCTAAATGAAACCACATGTGAACGGCTGTCTCGGAGTTCTGAGAGAACGTGTCTGGAACTCGTGTCGTCTCTGCCTGACTTTCCCCGGGCACGCAGATCACGCGCGCAGTTGTCCACGTGCTCTCAGAGACCGTGTGCAGGAAAACCGTGTGCAGGAAAACCGTGGGAGAGGAAGCTTATGCTTCCCCAGAGTGCGTCGCGTGGGAGAGATTGTTAGACATTTCATATTCTTTATCTGATGTAAATCTTCATAATTAGCCTGCAATGTCGGTGTTATCATCTCCACTTTATAAATGAAACCGAGGCTTGGACAGGTGATGAAATGTGCCTAAGTGACCGCAGCTCGCAAGCCGCGGAGCTGGCGTTCAACGCTGAGTCCCGCATCCCCCTGCGTCTCACTGGCCTCACTCACGATGTGGCAACCCGCTGAGAGTGAATTCAAATCACTGTTTACCTTTATCTTTACAGAGATTGTAATTATTTTGTTTTGTTTTGTTTTTACTAAATACATTGGATGGTTAATGATACAGAGATACATCTTCCAGATGGATGCAAAAAACAACCGAAGCTGAATTGCATTTTCAAAAACGTGTGCTTTCAGCTTTCTCAATCACCCCTTCCTGCACGGAGAGAGAGATCGCTACGTTTGTTTTAACATCCCATACCTACTTTGCAGTGTGAAAAATAGAAGAGGTGGTGACTAAAGAAAGCTGCAAGCAAGCTTTGTTGGATTATGTGTGATAAGAGGAGTTAACTTCAGAGAGTCTGTAACCTTAGAAGATCTAAAAGCATTTATCTGCCAGAAAAAGTATTTGGTATATCACAGACAGTATTTTTCAGTATAATGAATGGATACCTTATGATATCAACATCGATCCAGAGCAGATTGGCAACTGTTAAATTCTCTCTAATTAGAAATACCAAAGTATATCTTAATGAAAATATCAAAGCAATGATGTTTCAATTGCTTCATTTTGTACATGTAGATAAATTTAAATTAAGATAAAATGAGTCAAGTGCATTAATATTTGTTTTCTAGTGTTCAGCTTCTTGTGGTAAAGGTTTAAAGTATCGTGAGGTGCTTTGTATTGACCAAGTTCAAGGGAAATTAGAAGAAAAATTTTGCAGTCATCTACGGAAACCTCGAACTCACAAAGCTTGTAGATCTGTCAGATGCCCTTCATGGAAAGCCAACAGATGGAAAGAGGTATGTGATGTATTTTATATTATATATATATGTATTTTGCATTGAAAAATAATAATTCATTTTCTGTGCTTTCAGTAACCTTGAATGTTTTACTCCAGTAAAATATGCTTTACTCTATTCTGTTAAACATTTTTGCACTCATCTCTAAATTAATTCTGTGCAGTGTTAAAATACATGATAACTCTGTAGTTAACCAATTAGTCATTTAATATCTTGTGGCTGTAAAGTATATAAGAAATTCTGTTACTTAATACTAGGGGACTACTGATGATCATCCTATTGTTCCTTGTATTCTAACAGTAACGTACACGGGATGTTGTGTTTAGTAACTGCTTTGTTTCCACACCAAAGTTTTGGATTTGAGCTAATGTTACATCTTGGTAAAGGGACTGTTAAATTCCAGAAAGAATTTTAGTTGGAGATTGAATGTTACCTGTCAGAACTAGCTGCCCAGCCCTGACTAAGGCTAGAATGCACACACACCTGGAAAACCCCAGCCATGATGAAGCTGATTTGTAAGTGAAGTCTAGGCTGAGAACTCAGTTTATAAAAGAAGGGTGATGGCTGCCCCAGCATACTCCGGGCAGTAAGCTTGAAAATCTACATTAGGGGAGGCATGCCTTTCAACATGGTTGTCAAGCAAAGACCAGCTTGGGAAATTTGAAAGAGTCGAGGCCATGAATGAAGTCAGAAACTTAGGTGGAAGAACTTCCCGAGGCCTGATTTCAATGGGGTTGGGCTCTCAACTTGGCCCTGTGGCAGCTCTCAGCAGGACCTTAGGGTGCTTACCCGTGTCTTAAAGGGCCTCACCCAGCAAAGGGAAAAAGAAACACATTTTCTGCTGATGAAATTTCCTTGTCTCTGTCTGCTCTTAGAACTGTGTTTACTAGAAAAATAAGGGCTCAGACAAGACAAAAAATGGGGCTCCCCTAGACTTCTAAGCCATCACCATTTCCTCTGTGGGTTCAGAGCCTGGGTGCAGGGTGCTGGCTTTGGAGTTCAGTGGGGTCAGTGTGCCATTGTCATTGAATAAAAAAGCACCCAAATTCAGCGAGCATCCCAGACTCCTTTGTAAAAGAGGCGGCCTCTGTCAGTGTTACGGTACTGAGAGTGGGGGATAACATTTGGTGGAAAAGTAGGGGCAAACACATCTGCCCACAAAACATGTTCTTGAGCATTTGCTTCTACCTTTAACTTTAGTAAAGGTTTAGCAGAGATCATGACTTAAAAGATCTCCTATTAACCTGTTGTATTTAGTGAATGCTGCTACTACCTACCAAGCTGTTCAAGGAAGCAATGCTCAGCCAGCCTGCCTCCTTTTCCCCTGACCCCACAACGAGTTGCTCAACAGATCCTCTCAATTCTGTTGGGGTGACTCTTGAATCTCCCTACAACCACCTCTGTCCAGCTCATCATCATCCATCCCCAGGTGCACAGAGGCCTCCTTACACATATATCTTTGCCATTATTTACTTGCACACAGTGTGAGCTCCAGAGGACTTGAACATGACTGTGCCACTTGTATCTTCTATGACTTACCATTGCCTTCAGGGGGTGAGTCTAAAACCTAACCCATGCTTATCTCTTCAGCATTATCCTGGGCCAGCAAACCTTAGAGACAACAGGTATCCTGCTCTCTAAGCACTTAGCTAAGTATCTAGCTAAGTATTTCCTTCTTTGAATATTGTGATTTAGTTTTTTTAAAAAAGACTTGCCACCTAACATTCATTGGTTGTATTTTTCATATTATGCTTTTGCTTGAAATGAGGTTTGCCTGACTTTATCTGGACCAAGATGTGGCAGAGGGATGGCAAACAGGCTGTCCCCAGAGGGCGGAGCAGTCTTAAGGCACTGGACCCACCCAGCCTGTAGCAGACACCTCCGAATCCTGACATGGGGCAGGAGCTGCGGGGGTTGGGGGTGGAAGTGAGGGACACTTGGCACCTTCGCCCTCAGCATTCCTGCTCATTCCCAGCCTTCTGCTGCTGCTGCGCAGCTGCTGTGGCCGCTATTCAGGAGGGACCCTTTCTGAAGCTTGAGCCCCAGCCCCACAACAGGGAGTCAGTTGTCAGTGTAGCAAACTGGCCTTGGCTTACCACAAAGTATGAAATGCTATAGATGCACTAAAGGAACGGAGTTCAGGGGTTTCTAAGATACAGATATGAATATTCAAAGGCTATAAAAACACAGATGCCTTTGTACAGAGTCAGCTTTCTTCTCTTTGAATTGGTTTTCCTTGTCACAGAAATTAGTTTCATACACCCACACAGTCCCCCAATCTCTGCCAGAAACAAATGACCACTTGTGAAGTCGTTGGCTTTTGATTTATTCTATAAAAAGCACCCACTTGAAGTTAATTAACAATTGCAGGCTGTCATTGCACTGCATATAATAATACATTCATAGAAGTGTAATTTCAGAGGCAGTTAGGAGATAATCACTGGTTGCTGTTGAATACTTTGTCCCGACTACATAAATTGTAACATTGCTTTAATACACTCACTCACTATAAAATAACTTTATTTCATTACTATTTTACATAATGGAAAAGCTCATTTGGCAGATTGTGACCACAGAGGTGCTCAAATGAGTTTCAAATTACAAATTACCAAATCCCCAGAGAGTAACACTTTCCACTTGATACTTGGTATCATGTCTTCTTTTAATGAAAGGGCTTAGGAATGCATTTTAATGGCTGCTGCTAAACAGGAACCAGTGTTGTCCTCTGGGTCCACGTGTATACCTTTAGAGGCAAATTAAATGCTAGAATTATTTATTTTTAAAAATATCCCTTCCTTTCTGGAACTGAAAGGTCATTTTTTCTACTTTACCTATTTTGGGATGCCAGCTTCACCTGCAAATTCAAGTTTTAAAGGCCAGAATGCTGCTAGATTCTTCATTGTCTCATTCCTCATCTACTTAATTCAGTGCAATCCAATGAAATCTTTGTTTTTTTTTAAAAGAAAAAGTCCAGAATTCTCACCATCCCTTGATCATGGCAAACCTGTGCACAAATTATAAAGATACTAAAAATCCAGGCGACTACCTGAAGAACACACTGCTGAATCTAGAACCCTTGGCATCAGCCACTTCCCTGGCTTCCCTTCTCCAAGGCCTGTCATTTTCTTTCCAGCACTTTAAGACCAAAGCTGGAACCAAAGGTGCCATGAGTTCCAAAATCTCAAAATCTACTAGCCAGTGCCCCCTTTCCCAGAGCCTCTAGTTTGAAAAAGAAAGAAAAAAACTATATGCTAAATGCTAGCATGTTTGAGTAGGTTTGTATGTTGGTAATTTCATATTTTCTGTATTCCCCCAAATATGTAAATCTGTATTTTTCAAAAATTTCTAATGTGTCCATCTATATTAAGTCCCCACAGCCCCTGACCAAGAACCCAGAACCTTTCCGTCTCCACACGCAGGGTAAGGGTGGTTCATACCAGTGCAGACAGGCGGGGAGCCCTAGGCTGGGGAGGAAGCCTGTTTGCTCAGGGAATGGGCGAACTACGCTTCTTCATTTCTTCTAGTTTGTGCCAGCCGTTCTGTTTGTGCAGTTCTATGCTATCTGTTAACTCTCTTTTTATCATCTTTCTTATACTTAAGATGGCCTTTCTCTGAGTACTCTGAGATGACTAACACTTTTTGGCTTGAGGCATGTATCAAGAAACTTTGTAAGGCAGAAATAAGTGCCTCTAAGAAAAATGAAAAATGGGAATAGGAATGGGGCAGGAAGGAAGAGTCACTTCCTGACACTGTGTGAGAGGCTTCTGTATTCCTCGCAGCTGTAGGCATTATTGCACTCATTATGCAGATGAGGAAACTACAGCTTAAGAGTTTGTGCAGGTGCCAAGCCAGAAGTGGTAGGGCACAGGCATTGAAACACAGGTCTATTTGAACTTTCCTTACTGTAGCTGCTGTCAGAATTATTTCATTATCATCATTGCACATAGCTCATTATTTCCTTAGCAACACACTGCCCCTTTTGGAAGGGCACCGGCAGCTGTTATTGCACTACATACAAGAACACATTCAACAGAAATATAACTTGTACGTTGTACTGAATTCAGTGCACGCTTATTTATGTTAAAAAAGTCTGTTGCACAAGTATAACATATATAGATGGCTGTTAAAGGATCTGGGGAAATGAGGGTGTAGTTGATTACATATGAAATATGATGTGGCTGTGCAAGTCACTGGCATTGTATTAGACTACCTTCGCAGATGAGTAGCACTCAAATTTTTGGCACCAATAATCTTGGTCAGAGTTTTGGAGCAGTACCTATTCTGGGACCCAGGTTATAAGTAAAGTCTTAACAAATTACCAAATCCCCAGAGAGGCACAGTTAAACGGTGACAACTGTTCTGTGTCAGTTCCGTTGTTGTCTATTGCAAGTAGGAAGAGCCCTGATTATTCATGTCTTAAGTCAAACAAATGTATTGTCTGGGAGCTGACGGCCACTGATTTCCAGTTTGACTCAGCAGCTCCACAGTGTAAGGGGAAGGGGTTGACATGTCTGGGTTCTGCTGGGCAGTTCCTAATGGCTATAACATAGCCGCCACAGTCCCAGGTCTCACCTTCATACTTTCTCGTGTGAAAATAAATTATGTGTTTGTTCTAGGTTGGTAAGGAGGAAAGATTCTGGATGGTAGGTAAAAGTTTAAGGCATATTTCAGGTCAATATAAGAAAGTGTTTGCTAACTTTAGAATGATCCAACAACGGAATGACAGCTTTCATGATATCGTGCACAAGCGGAGACTGAGGTTATATAAGTAGGATGGGTTATATGGCCCTTTATTCACTGTTGATATAAAAGGGAATTCAGAATTGAAGAGAAGTTGGGATTAGACATTCCTAAACTCTTTTCTAACTCAAAATTCTCTACCGCTATATTAATATACTGCTAAATTATTGATTCACTTGAAATAAGCCATAGTTACAAATAAGCAACTATAATAAAGCCAAAACCTTACTCCAATAATAAGAAATTATAAATAATGAATCAAGAGAGGAGATATCACTATTTGCATTTTATTGATCTATTATTTTTAAATTTTTAATTGATTTTAAAGAGGAGTAGGAAGTGAAGTAGACAGACTGACATTGGTGTGAGAGAGAGAAATACCAACTGGTCACCTCCCACACTTACCCCAACCATGCATGGAACCTGCAACCTAGGCATGTGTCCTGCCTGGGAATTGAACCAACAACTGTGTGGTTCATGGAACAATGCTTCAACCAACTGAGCCATGCAGCCAGGGCACTACTTATATTTGAAATAGTTGTTTATTTAATAGCAGAGTGAGTCAGCTTTGATGAAACTATTTTTGCAATGCATGTTCTAACATTTCTTTATCTCTCCTCTGCAATGTAGCTAAATTGACTGAGGTAACTATGGATTGACTAAAATTCACCTTCTCCACTTCCACTGGCAAGTCTTCCAAGTGCCAGTCTTTGCAGTGTTATAGTATACTTATGTACAAATAGGATATTTGGCTGATTTTTCCTATCTGAAATGAATTATACAGTGTTGGTGACTTAGTGCATTCCCATCAATTATTTGGGTTATACTTGTAACTCTAACCTCACACAGAATGGTTATAAACATGTAGTACTATAAAGCTGTTAAGTAAGGATGCATATTTTGGAATGAGATGTACCTTGGGAAGTTCTTCTAGCAGGTCACTGGACTTAAGAGTAGGTGAACATCTCTTCCCAGCATGCCGGTAGGAGGAATGGCTGTGCAAGGGCAATACATCCTGCTTTGGAAATGTTGGCTTTCAAACACCTTTGACATATCCATGTAAAAAACACATGAACATTCTGGTAAATACATGAAAAATTCCTGTAAATACATGAAAATGTAAATGTAGAACTCAGAAGTATGATGTGGCTGGAGTGAACTGCCTTAGAAATAGGTGCACAGAAGAAATTGCTCAGAGAGCTCACAGAGCGTGCAAAGAGAAACAAGTTATCAGCGGAACCCTGAAATATGCTAACATTTCAAGGCTGAACAGAGAAAACAGAGTCAGTTAGGAACTTGGGGAAGGTGCAATCTCAGAAGAGGAGAGAGCTCTGGAACTACAGGGGTTTGATTCCCGGGGGCCAGAAAGGCTCTACAGGAGGGGGTCAGCAGTGCCGAATGTGCCGGTGGGATTAAGAAAAGACCTGAAAAGTTCTTATTGGATTTGGCAATTAGGGTTATCGATGAGATCAGACTAAGAAATATTTCATTTTCATCATAAATTATCTGTTCAAATCTAAAGTTGCATCCATTCACTCCTTTATACTCTAATCTCTAAAAAACTAAAAAACAAATGTTACTTGTTTTTCCAGGCAGTAGTCCATTCTGTTTGCTCTCAGGGAAGGGGCCCCAGTAGCGTCACCTGTGGTCCCAGCTCCACACACACAGTGTGATCAAAGTGGCAGTAAGCCAGCGTGGTTTATCAAATTGTAGAAAATTGTACCATCTGATAGAATGTCTCGCTAAGCTGTGTTTTGTGAGGTTCCCCGCCCCAGGTTTAGAGCCAGGAAGTTCTCCAAATGTAATTTATATTTCTGAAATTATGCCTGTAAAATGTTTGCAGGACACTTATTTTGTAGGTTAAACATTTTCACAAGAGATTCAGATGAGCCAAACAGCATACAGATATTTTCTTCTACTTAATATTGTGCCCTGCACAAAACATACATAATGTTATTGTCAACATGTTAAGGAGCAGTATGTTTTATGTATGTATGTATGTATGCATTTGTGAAAACATTCAGTGGGTCGGCACAAATCAATTGTTCAAACATAAAATGAATACGAGCTAGGCACGTATGCATGATGCTCTTTGTAGGTTAAATAAAAGTTGTCTTTGGAGTCCATTTCTGCTTATCCACACAATAGAAAACAATTTTAATGTGCCTTTAGAATAAAAATGCTGCAACCATCTGTGAAAGGAATTTGAGTCTTCCAGGTGAACTAAATTCTTAGCTTTTGTGGGACTTTACTTGTCATTCAGGGTAAAACCATATTCTGCAGATAAATATTTACTGCTGTGGAAAAAGAAATGACTTACTCTGGAACTCCTACAGAAATGGAGAACTTAACAAAGACCCTGATTCTTACTCTTATCATATCACAGTTGGCAACAGTGATGAGTCCCCCAAATATCGCTCCATGTGACTTTCAATCCCTTCTGAAATAAGAGGAAGCATTAAAAAAAACTCACAAATTAAATGTATCACTGGCTGTTCTCCACACTTTGTTAATGTTAGCACCACATCTTGGGTGTAGCCAAGCTCTGCTGCTGTATGAAGTGGCATTCTAGTGCTGAGAGAGCCCTGAGGGGTTGCCCAGTGCTCCCCACACCCCTCCGGGAGCAGCCCCGGGAGAGCCCGCAGTCTGGACTCAGACGCAACTGAGCTTCAACCTGCTTTCCCACTAACTAGAGGCAACAGCTCAGGCCAGTGACTTCACATCTCTGCGTCTCAGGTCCTCAGCCCCGGTACCTCCACTGTAGAGCTGTTGCCAGGCCTGGGAAGTGTTCTACGAGATTTTACAAAAACACAAAATCTTCACAGTCTAGACAAGAAAAGTGAGACCTGGAGAGGTTAAGACAAGTGTGTCTAAGTTTATGTTTACACAACCAGTTTCTCAAAACTTGTCCATTGAAATGTAATCATGAACCAACAAATTAGCAAATAACTGGATCCCCAAACGATAGTAGGTACTGTAGGTATGAAGATGAACATAACATAATCTTGGAAATTATTGAGAGAGATTATGCATACAGTTTAAGGATTTAAGTGGTATTTAAAAACAATGTACCACAGCTTTTGTTGTGTGGTTTTATAGATATTACGTACATCTAAGTCAGAATACAGTGTTGCTAATCGGCTGGAGTGCCTGGTATAGTGCATCATATAACCTGCCATAGTTTCCAGAAGACTTGAATAGTTTTTTCAAAATAAAATCGATTTGTATATTTGTATAAATGCTTCACACCAGACAATCTCAAAAGTAATTACTGCATGTATTTTCTATCTAATGCATGACATATCAAGCTATGTTTAAATGAAACAAGAAATTATGCTGTGAAACTCTTTTGCTATTTTTACATGGTTGCATATTTGTTAGCGAATTGTTCAAGTCACTTGGGCTTCTTTGTAGTGCTCCGTGACCTGTGGCCCTGGGGTTCAGCAGAGGGACGTGTACTGCCGACTGAGAGGCGCTGGCCGGGTGGCTGAGGAGATGTGTGACCGGTCCACCCAGCCTTCTTTTCAGAGGCAGTGCTGGCACCAGGACTGCACGCAGTACCAGTGGGTGGCAGGAGCGTGGTCGGATGTGAGTATCCACAAGTAAACTTTCGAAGACACTGCATAAAGGCACGTGTCACTCATCCGTCATTGCACTTCTAGTGTTCAACATCATGTAAGAAGAGAGAGACGCATCGGCAGGTGCGGTGCACTGGTGCACAAAACGTTCAAGTGAATGAAAGCTTCTGTGACCCTTCAACCAGACCTCTTTCAACCAAAAAGTGCCAGAACCTTCCCTGCAAGTATATTGTGGTAACTGGAGAATCATCTCAGGTAAGGCAAAGAAAGGAAGTAGAATTTTTGCTTCTGGGGGGAAAAATGCCTGCATCTAAAATTCGATGCAGTAGTAACTGAGTAAATTTGATAACAGGGGAAGGTAACAGTGTGCATATTAATCTAAGCTTCAACCACTGGCAGTTGGAGGGTGCAGACAGAATAATAGCAACGTGGATGTCAAACAGTGCGGGTCCAGAGTGTCCGTCAGTGCCAACTGGGAAATCAGCTACTGGGAACAGGTTGGCAAACTGCCTCTGCAGAGGTGCCGGCTTTTTCAGAACAGCTATAGTGAGGGGTGACTGACAAACAGTAAGCTGCATGAATTTAATGTGTACAGCTTCAGAAGTTTTGATGTATGGGTACGCTCATAGAGCCATTACCATAAGTAAAGAGCGTCTCTATCATCCCTCTAAATTTTCTTTTATTCCTTAGTATTCCTCCCCCCTCTTCCCTTCTCCTTCCCCATCTCACAGGTAACCTAACCTGTTTTTATTTTAGTGGTCTGTTGCTATGTTCATTTACATTCTTTTTTAGATAAATAGAATCATACAGTATATATTGTTTTTGTCTGATATCTCATAAGTATTTTGGGATTTAGTTAACTTGTATGTATAACTTATTATTATATAATATTTCACTTATGGATATCTTTAAGTCTGTGAATCTTTTCTTCTGTGACATCTGATTTGCCATTATTGTACATCCAGTCTATTTTCACCTCAGGTGTGTAACCTTCATCTTTAGAAATTTGATGATACTTTTAAAAAAATTATTATTGTTCAAGTACAGTTGTCTGCATTTACCTCCCTCCACACTCCCCCCAAGCCATCCCCACCTCCCTCCCCTGATTCTATCCCCCCTTCACTTTGCCCATGAGTCCTTTATAGTTGTTCCTGAAAACACTCCCCCTTTTTCCCCCCATTATCCCCTCCCATGTCCCCTCTGGTTACTGTCAGCTTGTTCTTCATTTTAATGTCTCTGGTTATATTTTGTTTGTTTCATTGATTAGGATCCCCTTAAAGGTGAGATCATGTGGTATTTGTCTTCCACCGCCTAGTTTATTTCATTTAGCATAATGCTCTCCAGACACTTTTTTATATCTTCCATGTCTCAACTTTTTTAAAAAAAGATTTTATTTATCTAGTTTGAGAGAGAGGGGGAAGGAGGGAGAGAGTGAGAGGAAGAGAAACATCAATATATGGTTGCCTCTCATGTGCCCCCTACTGGGAATTTGGCTCACAACCTAGGCATGTGCCCTGACTGGGAAAAGAACTGGTGATTCTTTGGTTCACAGGCCAGCACTCAATCCACTGAGCCACACCCATCAGGGCTTAACTCTTTGAACATACTGAATTACTAAGAACTTTTTAATGTCCTTCTCTGCTAATTTGAACATCCGTGTGTGCACTTACAACTTAGGGAATTTTAGTATATTCACAAGTTTGTACAACATCACCATGATCTCATGCTAGAACATTTTATCACCCCAAAAAGAAACTTTATACCCATTAGTAGTCACTCCACATTTTCTCCTTCCTCAACCTCAGATAACCAGTTTTTTGCCTCTATGGATTTGCCTGTTCTGGACATTTTATATAAATGGAATCATATAATATGTGACCTTTTTTATCTGGCTTCTTTCACTTAACATTTCTTAAGGTTCCTTCTTAGTACAGCATATATCAATAATTCACTCCTTTTTATGAATGAGTAATATTCCATCATAGGTAGGGCTATGATACAGTGGCTCATACATTCAGCAGTTGAGAGACATTTGGGTCTGTTTACTTTTTGACTTTGATGACTAATGCTGTTAAGAACGTCTGTATACAAGTATTTGTACGGCTATATGTTTTCAATTCTCAAGTTTACAGATAGGAGAATTGCTGAATATTATGATAATTCTGTTAATTTCTGAAGGAAATTCCAAACTGTTTTCCACAATTGCTGCATCATTTTGCATTCTCACTAGAAATGTGTAAGGATTCTGCATTCTCCATATCCTCACCAACACTTGTTATAGTCTGTCATTTTGAATATACTCATCCGAGTGGTTATGAATGGTGTCACATTGCCTGTCTGAATTTCATTTCTCTACTGATAATGTTGAGCATCTTTTTATGCTTTTTAGCTATTTGTATATCTTCTTTGGAGAAATACGTATTCAAATTCTTTGCCTGTTTTTAAATTGGGTGATTCATCTTTTTGTGGTCGAGCTGTAATTCTTTACAGATTTGTGGGTCCCAAGTTTTATCAGTTATATGATTTGCAAGTGACCTTCTGTGGGGTGCCTTTCACTTTCTTTATAGTGTTTTTAGATGCACAATCTTTCTCAATTTTGATGAAGTCAAATTTATCTATTTTCTTGCTTGTACTTTAGGTAAGAAACTATTATATTTAAGAAACTATTGACTATCCAAGGTCAGAATTCACACGTATATTTTATTCTAAGAATTTTATAATTTTAGCTCTGACATTGAGGTCTTTGAAACATCTCAAATAGATTTGTTGGATATGATGTGATCTTGGCATCCTTGTCAAAAGCCATTGGTCATAAATGTTTTTCTGAACTCAGTTCCATCCCTGGATCTATGTGTCTATCCTGATGTCAGGTCCACAGACTTGGTTACTATAGTTTTACAGTAAGTTTGAAATCAGGAAGTGTGATGGAACCAACTTTTCTTTTTCTTTTTTCAAGAGTATTTGGTCGTTCTGTGTCCCCTACATTTCCTCATAAATTTTAGTATCAATTTGTCACCTTCTGTGGAAAGGCCAGCTGGGATTTTTGTTAGAGATTGCACTGAATCCTGATAAACTTGAGGAACATTGCCATGCTAACAGATCTTCCAATCCACGGACATGTATGGTCTTTCCATTTATTTAGGTCTTATTAATTTCTTTCAAGTATGTTTTGTAATTTTAAGTGTACAAGTGAATTTCTGTTTCTTTTGCTAGATTTATTCCTAACATTTTATTAAATTTTATGCTTCTGTAAATGGCAGTGTACCCCTAATTTCATTTTCTGATTGTCCACTGCTAATGCATAGAAATAGAATTGATTTTTGTAAGTTGAACACATATATTATCTATAGATTTTTTTTTATTGGAGATTCCCTTTACCCTTCTATTCCTGTTTTGCTTAGTGTTTATATCATGAAATGTGTTGTATTTTGTCAAATGCTTTTCCTTCATTTCTTGAGATTCTTATGTGGTTTCTGTCTATAAGTAGATGTGTTCCATTAATTCATTTTCATATATTTAAATGATATTACATTCCTATGTTAAACCTCACTTGGTCATGGTGTATAATCCTTTTTATATGTTATTGGGCATTTCTGCTAGTATTCTGTTGAGGATTTTTGCATCTACATTCATAAGAGATATTGGTCTGAGTTTTCTTGTGATGCCTGTGTCTGGTTTTGGTATGAGGGAAATACTGGCCTCAACAGATGAATTAAGAAGTGTTCCTTACTCTTCTTTTCTTTGGAAGAGTTTTGGAAAAGTTGGTGCTCATTCTTCTTTAAACATTTGGTGGACTTCACCAGTGAAGCCTCCAGTCCTGGGCTTTTCACTGTGTGAAATATTTTGATTATTAATTCAATCTCTATTTTTTTATCAGTCTATTCAGATTCTTCCTCCTTCCTAGGGTTTATTGTTATTGTTTGTTACTGTTTGCTTGATGAGTAACTTTCCCAAACTCACCTTAAAGTCTGTATCCTTTGTCACATGTAGTTGCTGTAGTCTCTGCTTGATTAGTTTAGTTTTCAATAATTGATTGGACAGTGATTCCCTTAGACCCTGGAACCAATAATCTCCAGCTTTTTCCAGGGGCTTCTGTGTGCCTGTGCAGGCACATTTAACACTCAGGCAGGCAGCTGACAACTCTTAACTTTGAGATCCTGCTTCTACAGAGCCTTGACAGCCACCAGAGGTGGGCGTGCAGGCCCTTTTCAGATGCTTCCTGAACATGTGCACAGCCCTGTGCGTGTCCATGACCTCCTAGAGTTCTATGAATATGTTGAAACTTTTCAAAGCCCATATGAACATCTCATTACCCAGCTTTTCCTTTTAAATTTCTTTTGGCTAACCTATTGTTTACGCCAACTGTGATCTCTGCAAAGTTAAACAATGGCCTTTAATTCAACAATTCAGCAACTGCCCCTGGAGGGAAAAGTCTTTTAGCACTGGGTAAGCTTTAGTTAAATAAAGAGAGCCTTGCAAGTGGGTTCTTCTAGAAAACCACCAAACAGTTCAAATAATAAGTCTCTGCAGTGGAATCTTTGAAAGATGGCCAACCCTGTCCTGCCCCTTCGGTTCCGCCATGTTTGCAGGGCTATTGATCTTCAAGGCTGCTGTGGAGCTGCGGAGGGGAGTACGGGGATGGAGCAAGTTAAAGCATCACAAAGCTCACTCTTCTGAGACTTATTGAATAAATGCTTCCTGAATTGCTGCAAGCCTTTGGTTCACTTCCAGAGTTCTGAAAAAGTTAATTCTGATAAATTTTGCCAGTTTTTTCATGGCTTTTATGAAGGAGGGAATTCTCAGAGACCTGTCCTCTGCCATTTTTACTCACCCCTCTGGTCTGTTTCAACAGATGAATTTTCTTCTCACGATGGGCTATGTTTTCTTGCTTCTTTGCATGCCAGTTAACCTTCTATTGCATGCCAGACATGACTGTTACCTTTTTTGGCTACTGGATATTTTTTATCCCTATTTATATATTTTGACCTTCATTCTTGAATGTAGTTATCTGTAGGGAGACAGTTTGATCCTTTCTTGTCTTACTCTTAAACTTTGTTACCTCAGGCTACTGCACTGTTTAGTCTAGGGTTAATCTATTCCCCTCTGCTGTGCCAAGACCCTTCTGAGTTCTATATATTGTAGAATACAGGCATATAAGATTTGCCAGTCTGTGAAAACCAGATAAGGTAATTTCTGTGTCTTTTGATTGGTTCATTTCTCTGTCTCAGTTGGTGTCCTCACATGCATGTACACACTAGTCAGTCTGGTGTTCCCTAATAAATGTCCTTTATTTTAGATAATAACTTTCACATATGTTTTATTTCCCCAAAGCTGTGCCTATTTGGGACAAATTTTCACTCAGTTAAGATAGTCTTAGTAGTGTAATGCAAAAAAAAAAAAAACTGAAACAAAAAAATACAGGCACTACAAATAGTTAATTTAGCCTGGATAATGGATCCTTTCCATTTATTGATACAGCCCTGAGAAAGTTACCAAATATCTCTTAACCTTTGTTTACTCATCTACAAATGAAGCTAATGAATAGTATCATTGTGGGGATAACAATGCATACTGTGTGTATGTTTATATTTATACACATAAATATGTACATATTTACATATATATGTGCATATATAAATATTATATAAAGGTGAATATTAGGCCCTGGTTATTAAGGATATCCTCTCTCTCTTGTAAATGTTTTTCAGTGTTCCGGTAACTGCGGCTTTAGTTACCCACGAAGGATTATGTACTGCGTTAGAATTCGATCTAATGAGATAGAAAAGCTCAGTCAGCTTTGGCCTATAGACTATCCAGAATGCCCTGTGCTGCCTGCGCCTCAGGTTTACAAATGCAATCTTAGCAGCTGTTTGCACATGGCTACTTGGAAAGTTGGAAAATGGAGCAAGGTCAGTATATAATTACGAGTTTAAAACCTTCCGAATGAGACTTTCTAAGTGTGGGTTGCCTATGTAGCTGCATGGCTAACTAGATCCCAGAATTATTTCATATTGCTGTTGTCTAAAAAATCACATTATCAGTTAATTGTGCAAATATCTTATCTCTTTTTCTATGCTTACTATAACCTACTTATAGCTATTGCTCAGAGAACCTCACACAGTGGCTTGCTCTTCAAGCAGTTACTTAAATACCTATTGGTTAAGTGAAGAAGTAAATAAATCTGATCTGTGAGTAATTAAAGTTGTTTGCACTATATTCCTTTTCCAGTGTAATGGGTAGAAAACAAGTAAACACTGCTTTACAAACAGCAAAGAACAATGAGAAAAAAACTAAACAGTCTGAAGCACCAACATGAATTAATGTTTTAAAGTAATTAGAATATGCTGTTGATATAACTATACAAAAGAAATTACAAGAAGCCGGTAACTGAGCAGTAAGATTCCGGCTCATGTGCATGGATTCCAGGCTCCAGGCTACTTTTGCACCCGCAGTCGGTCTAACTACCATTGATCATTAGTTTGTTCCCAAGGACCTGATCTGGAAGAGAAAAGGAATTATTGGCTTTGTGACCCATGACATACGTTACCTTCAAATTTTACTCTGTTTACAGTGCTCGGTGACTTGTGGAGCTGGGATAATGGAGAGAAGGGTGGGATGCATGGCTGAAAATGGTCGGCCCAGTGACTTATGTTTAAAGCGTTTGAGGCCAGATGCTCAGAAGAAATGTTATGTCAATGACTGTAAGTAATAGACTTAAAAGTCTACCTAGTACCTAGGTGTTCCTAAGATGTTTTCATTAAAATTTGAAAATAAATATTTATAGTCATATGCTACATAAAATGAAGTGCCTATTTTTTAAGAGTATAATACTATTTGTGTGATTGAACTGAATTCATGCTGTGTTGGTAATTTGTTCATTGTCAGTAAGTTGTCTTCACTTATCTTTGAAGGTAAAACATTTACCAGCTGCAAAGAAATCCAAGGGAAAAACAATATCACCAAGGATGGTGACTATTACCTTAACATTGAGGGAAGAATAATAAAGGTATTAAAAACAGTTCCTATTTGATTTTAACACTGACCTTTGACTCTGAGCAAACCTTTCTAGATGTTTGCATTTCCCTGTAGGTCTATTGTGCAGGGATGCACTCGGAGAGCCCCAGGGAGTATATGTCACTGGTCAGAGGAGAAGACGACAACTTTTCTGAAGTCTACGGTTTTAGGTACGAGATGTGTTTGTGGCTAGATAGTGCATTTTTAAATGTTTCTTCGAGAAAATCAGAAGGTCCAGCATTCAGAGTGATACTTAAATAGCCTGCAAATGGGACCAGTCATTTATTTTTTAATTTAATCTTTATTGTATTTTTTCCATTTCCACTACCATTTAGTCCCATTACACCCCCCACCTCCCAGCAATCACCACACTGTTATCCGTGTCCACAAGTCCTTTTTCCTTTTTTACTCAATCCTTCCACAAGTAATTTAGAAGCAGGTGGACATATGAGGACTTAAGTTAGATGTTGCCCATGACTGTTCAATCATAAAGACTTGAGTGATAATACGTGCTCATAGAGAAATGGACTAAAACTGATCCTGTGGGTGAGCAGTGGGAGACTTTAAGACATATGTGTATTTTTATAGAAATTGTATTAATTCCAGTTACAAAAGCTTGAGAACTGAAGCTGAATTATTTTTCCACTGGTCTTGAATTTCCCATTGATAATTTCATACATTCATCTTGAGTGATTTTTCTTTCTCATTTAATAACTTGTAGACATAGTTACCTATACTGAAGAGTGGATCTTTTGCCTTCCCATTTCCAAAGTTTACTTGCATTGTGGCCTGACAGCTGCACCTAATACTAAAAATATTCTAATGTTGTTACAGACTACAAAATCCATATGAATGTCCTTTTAATGGAAGTAGGAGGCAAGACTGTGAATGTACAAATGACTACCTGGCCGCTGGACACACTGTCTTCAGCAAAATACGAATTGATCTCACCTCTATGCAAATTAAAAGTAAGTGCTGAATCTCTCTTTGTAAAATGAAAAGCCTCTCTTTGCCAATGAAAGTCCAACAATATGCTGGTATATATAATAGCTAGGATACAGCCAAGGGCCAAGCACTGGGCAATAGTTAAATTGTTTTTTTTTTTTTTAAGTTATTAGCTACATACTCCCTCTGCAATGACATGGACCTTGGGGACCCTTACTAAAAATGTAGAGGTAATGATAGTGATAATATACATAGTGCCCTTCCAAGATATGATCTTCAAATCCCCAATTACATTAAGAATAAAGTTAACATCTCAAAATAATTGTTGAGGTTAATAAATTATTTCAGGGCTTATGGTAATTTCAGATTATAACTTGTCAAGTATTTCCCATAAATATTCTCATTTGATCTTTTGAACAATTAGTTGAGGAAAATTTCATCATACCATTGCAAATGATGCAATTAAGATGCACTTATGGAAGTTAAGTGACTTGCCCGAATTCATACGGCCGGTAATTGGCATTGCAGGAAGATCAAGTCCCATTTGCAGATCCCAGACTAAGGACCTGCAGTCTTTTAGGAAGCAACTTATAATATGGTCAAAACATACTTGTGAAACCTAAAATGTGAGGTCTGTCCAGGAAGTATCCAGCCATGGAATATGACAAATAGAGACATTTATTGAAGAAGATACAAGAAACATCACACATAGGACAATGATATCTGAGTCCCCTTCAAAGTAGGCACCTTGGGACCTCACACAGTCCTCCCAAACACCATCACCTGCCCCACCGTACTTTCCTGAATCTCACTGATGGTAGGAAATCTCTTCCCTTTTGAAGGTGATTTTAGTTTGAGGAAAAGCTAGAAATCACAGGGCACCAGATCTGGGCTGTAGCAGGGCTCAGTCACCCGGGTGATTTGACATTTCACCAAAAAATTCTGCATGAGACATGATGCATGACTGGGCACGTTGTCATGATAAAGCTGCCAATTACCAGTTGCCCATAACTGTGGCTTTCTGAATCACTACAATAGTTTCCATGGAGGAATGTTCAGGCCTAATGCAAAA
Organism: Tonatia bakeri; assembly: GCA_004024845.1. NCBI lineage: Eukaryota > Metazoa > Chordata > Mammalia > Chiroptera > Phyllostomidae > Tonatia > Tonatia bakeri. Next base: position 104,184 of record PVIA01001836.1, read on the forward strand.
TTCGATGCTGATTTATTGGTCTACTCAGTCATTTTGAGTGTGATGGCCACACAGCACACATGCTCACTCAATGATGTCTATTGCCCCCACTGACCAGTACAGTGACATCATCATTGTTCATGCATGTGCATTCCGGTCCACTCTCCTTGGCTGCCAGGTTACATCAATGTTCTAAAATTATTTTATTGTTGTTCAATTAGAGTTATCTGCATTTATCCTTCACCACTCCCCCACCCAGCCAGCCCCACCTCTCTGCCTTGCTTCTGCCCCCAGTTGGTTGTGACTGTGTGTTCTTTATAGTAGTTCCTGAAAACACTTCCCCCATTACCCCCTCCCAGGTTACACCAAACCTCCCAGGGTTGTTGGGCAAACCTTTCTCAATATATTAACGGTGGTTGGACTTTTTCCAGACAGATCTCATACACTGAGCAGCCTACCATCCTACAGGTTACATATCTATAGGAAGAGGCAAAGAAATTAGTTTTAGAGTACAAACTCTAAATCACTATTGAATCACCAATGCCTAGCAGAGTGCATAAGCCATAAAAAGAAACAAGAAATGTTTTTGAGATAGTGAATGCATGAATACATAATCTCTGTTTTAGTCCCATGATAATGACTATTATTAGTAGTGATAATGGCTACCATTTACTGAAACTCCACCATTACTGCAGTGGGGAAGCATTACACCATTAGTCACAATCATGAACTCGAGTCAGACTGGGTGGAAATTCTCTGTGTCCTTTTGCCAGTTATGTGACCTTGGATGTATCTCTTTAAGCTTAAATTCCCTTATGTGTAAAATGAGGAAAAAAACCCTCCTGTTTTGTTTTCTCTTTTCATTTTTCCCTCCTCTGTCCCCCACTTTTTTTTTTGAGGGGAGGGTAGTGAGGATTAAAAAATAATACTTGTAAAATACCTAGTAAATATCTTGCCTACAGTAAATGCTCTATAAATAATCATTATTATTTAATAACATATGTGTGTCAGGTAATTTGCATTGCCAAGCACATGATGGGCACTCAGTAATTTCCTTGCTATTTATTAAGGTGTTGGTGTTCATTAATTTATCAAAAAAAAAAAAAAAGAAAGAAATCTGACATTTTGCCAAGCCTTGGGCTGGGCCCTGAGGATCGGATGTTTAATGTATACATTTTCAACTTTCTGGCCTCTTTTCCTTCTTCAAACTTGTGTGACAAAAACCCAGCCCTGATTAAATTAAACTTTTCACCTGCTCTGCAGTTGCACCACGAAGTTCTATGACAAACAGTACACTGCCCTTATGACTGATCTCACTTTAAATGCATAACTACTGGGCTTACATGTACCCTCATGCTCTTACATAATCCTGTTGCACTTCCCTTGTTCATTCCCTCCCCCACTCTCCTAACTGTCTAACACATCTTCTAGCTTCAAACTTCAAATTTCTAATGCTCCACTTAAGTCACTCCTTGCTACTGATGTTGTTTCTTTTTATCAAATTGTTTTATTGTTGTTCAAGTACAGTTGTTTGCAAGGGCCTTGCTTTTTATCTCACTGAGAAAATAAGAGCCAGAAGGGAATTTGCACCACTACTACTGCCACGTCCACTAACCTACCTACACACTCAGTACAGACGGTGCCTTCTCACCGGTTTTGTGGATGAGTCACCCCCACTCTCTTGTAAGGCCACCCTCGCTAGGCTCATCACTTTTTACCTATACAAGAACATTATTCCAGCAAACTTCCCGTTCTCTCTTACATCACCAATTCTTCCTCCATTTCTCTAAATCCAATGACAAAGTCTTGGTTTTTATCTCACTGGATCCATCAGCAGCAGTTGGCTTTCGGGATACCACACTCGTTGTTTTGTTCCTTCCTTGGCCGCTCTTTCTCCCGTCTTTCTCTCTGCTTCTCAGCCTGGCTAGTTACTCTTCATCTTCCACAACACTGAGTGCTCACCACTTTCAGGCTTCGCCATTCCCTTAAGGACCTCATTCAATCTGTAGAGTTCAAATGCCGCCTCTCAGATGAAAAGACCCAGATGTTTATCTCCAACTTGGACTGCTACCCTGAAATTATGTGTTGCTTTGTAATAATTTACTTACCTTTAGATAATGTTTTTTCCTGTAATTTTGCACCTGACCTCACTTTATTTTAGATGTTTACTATGATATTAAATATAATAAAGCACTTAGTTTAAAACAATTTTGACTTAGAGATATGCCTGCCATTTTATAGGGCAAATTATGAGATTAACATTTTTGTACTAAAGAAAAATTATTTATTGAGAGCCTCATCTATGTTATATACTACAATTACATAGCACTTTTGCTTAAAGTTTTGAATTTTATATATGTATTTAAGAATATAATATGCACATCATGTTTTGCAAAGACATTTGGAGACAAATATCTCAATGCTAAAGAGTGTTGTTTATGATATTCTAGCTACAGACCTCCTATTTGCTCAGACAATATATGGAAAAGCTGTTCCATTCGCCACAGCCGGAGACTGCTACAGCGCTGCCAGGTGCCCACAGGTAGTTCATCTTTGCTTCTTACTCCCTAACCAGGAAAAAAATTGATAGTTTCTCTTCATTTGCTTTCTTGATCATAATATTGCAAGAAACTTATAAATGGAAAATGCAAACTTTGTACATGAACTTTATTTCAAAAGTTGTAGTAAGTTTTGTAGTAAGCACTTTTTTGTGTGTGACAATACTGGGTTTGTTTGAAAGGTATAATAACAAGAATTTTAAATAGTTCAGATTCTATTTCTCCTCCCAGGATGCTTTATTATTTTTAATCCTTCCACTTGGCCTGTGGAAGCGGATGGGCATGTTCTACAAGGAATGGATCACAAGCATGTGACACTCTACACCACGGCCACCGTTGGTTATGCTGGTGACCTGGGTCTGTGACACTCCTAGATAACCTCCATCCTCTGTGAAATAGTACAAGACATTTCCAAGTATTTATTCTTGTTTTAACCATTTATTTCCACATCCTTTAGCTCTCTACACACACCCTTCTACGGAGTCTGTGATTTCCAGAACAGAGTATGCTTTTCTCAGACAAAATCATACTAACTCATTTTTTAAAAGAGATTTGTGTAAGTCCATGTGTACAACATCTTTATGATAAGGGGGAGAGAGGTATGGCTTACGTGAGTAGAGCATTGCTAGGTAGACTCCTAGCTAATTTTAAAAGTCATGCACAAGTGGCAGTAATTAAATATTGATATCATTTTGAATAACAGTAGTGAGTGGCTTGTCATAGCACTTTGTTCTTGGAATTTTCCAGTCACAGTTTTCATCAGGTGACACAGGTGGCATGCTCATGGTAGAAAGAAAGGGCATTTTCTGTATCAGAGAAGAAGACTTGAGATAAAAAGACACTACAGCTATGGGCTGAACTAAATACAGAAAATGTAATTGGAATAAATATATAAAGCTTAGGCCCAGAAATGCCAATAGAGCTTGGCAATGTTTGGAAAGACTTAGGTGTTTTCTTCATGCACTATGAGTTAGTTCATTTTAACTCATGTAGAGCAGGGGTCATTCTTAAACAATCTAATGCAATCATATGGTACCACAGAACCACACTGAGACCAAAAGAGTTCTTTGTATCACATTTATTTTAAATTTATGTTAGGAAAATATTTTTTATGTTATCTAGAAGTAGGAGGTGGCAACCAAGGGGGGAAAGGAGGGTTTAAATCATGTCACATAAAGAAACTGAAAAAGGTGGCCAGGAAAGGAGTAGAGGGCTATAAGTATCTTTAAATAATTAAAGAGCTCCAGGAAATAGGTCAGTGTGTGTTACATCAGGAGGTATTAGTAGGGCAGCAGGTTCCAGCTCAAGATAAAGAAGGCTTTTGACAGGGAGGGTTGCCCACAAAGAGACTCCCAAATCAGGGGCACAAAGAAATGGTTAATTTTTGCCTGTGTTTTTACAAACTGATCTCGTATCCTACAACCTTGCTGAACTCATTTATTAGGTGTGGTAGTATTTTAAACGGACTCCTTGGGATTTTCTATATACTTGGTGATGTTATCTACAAATGAAGATAGTTTTACTTTTTCTTTTGCAATCCAGATGCCTTCTATTTCTCTGCCTTGCCTCACTGCCCGAGGTAACACCTCCAGTACAGTGTTGAATAGAAGTGGTGAGAGTGGGCAGTCCTGTCTTGCTTATAATTTTAGGGGGAGAGCATTTAGTCCTTCATCATAAAGTCTGTTAACTGAGAATGTTTTGTAGATGTCTTTGGCCGGGTTGAGGAACTGTTCTGTTTCTAATTTAAGTGGTTTTATTGTGAAAGAGTGTTGAATTTTGTCAAAGGCTTCTTCTGCATCCACTGGGATGATCCCCTGGTTCTTGTTCTTGCCTATTGCAATGTGGTACATCACACTGACTGAGTAACCACCTCACATTCCTGGGGAAACTCTCCTGTGGTCATGGTGTACAATCCTTTTTATATATTGCTAGATTTGGTTTGTTTTGTTGAAATTTTTCAGCTATACTCATGTGATAGTGGTCTCTCATTTTCTTTTCTCGTGATATCCTTGTGTGGTTTTGCTATCAGGGAAATACTGGCCTTGGATGAACTGAAATGCATTTCTTCTTCTCTTACTTTTTTGAGGAGTTTGAGAATTAATTCTTTAAATGTTTCACAGATTCATCAGCAAAGCCATCTGAGCCTGGGCTTTTCTTTGTAAGAGTTGTTTTAAGTAGTGATTCAATCTTACTTACTGTAGATTTATTCAGGGTTTTTTTTTATTTTGTAGATTTAGTTCTTAAGTCAGTTTTGGTAGTTTGTCTTTTTTAAGAATTTGTCCCTTGCATCGAAGTTATCTAATTGGTTGGCATGCAGTTGTTCATATTATTCCCTTTATATCCTTACCTGTTCCTGTAAAATCTGTAGCCATGTTCTTTCACCCCTGATTTTAGTCATTTGAGTTTCCTCTTTTTTCTTGGCTTGTTAATTTCGTTCCTTTCAAAAAACCAGCTTTGGATTCTGCTGATTTTAATCTATTTTTCTATTCTTTATTTTATCAATGTCTTAAAATATCTTTATTCTGTTTTACCACTCTATTATTTATCACTTTTTTTCCTTTCTGCTTTCCTTTTTTCGGTGTCTTTGGGTGAAAGGTTAAGTTACCAATAATGAGATCTTTTGTTCCTCTTTTAATGTAGGCATTTACAGCTACACGACTCCACTTCTTTCGCCGCATCCTTGAAGTTTTGATATGTTGTGTGTTTATTTTCATTCTTCTTCCAGTATTTTCTATTACCACTTTTATCTTCTTTGTCCCATTGGTTATTTTAGAGTGTGGTATTTAATTCCCATATTTGCGAACTTCCCAAATTTCCTTCTGTTATTGATTTTTACTTCCATTCCAATGTGGTTGGAATGCACTTTGTAATGTTTAATCCCTTTAAATCTGGGGAGGCTTGTTTCATGGTGCAGCATATGGCTGTCCTGGAAAAGATGCAGTGTGCGCTGGGAAAGAGCATACGCCCCGTTGCCGGTGAGGTCCGTGGGGCCGAGGTGAACGTCCCCTTAACTCTTCCGCCTCCATGTTGATCGTCTGCCTCGTTGTTCCACACACGAAAACTCTGCAGCTGTGATGGTTAAACTGTCGGTTTCTCACTTCAGTGTTATTGCTTTATTTACTTTGTCTTTGGTTCGTTTACTTTGGAGTTTTGGTGTACATGGTTACATGCTTATAATTGCCGAAATTTTCTGATCTAGTTTCCATTTATCATAAAATGTTCCTTTTTAACTGCAGTAATGTTTTTCTGTTAAAGTCTAATTTATCTGATATTAGAATTCAAGGTTGCTGATAGGACATGCATGTGTTCGTCCCGTTTACTTTATCCCCTTTATATCTTCGGATAGAATGCACATCTCTGTTCCCACAGGGAGCACTTCCTGGACCTCTGCCTTTTGGTTGCATTGTGCAGTGTCAGTATTGGTGTCTCTAGATTTACATTTGCCATCTTAGTTTCAGTTTCCCGTATGTCTTATGTTGTTTTTGCTCCTCTGGTCCTTCTTTACTGCTTTCCTTTTTATTCAGTGAATGATTTCTAGTGTAACATTTTAATTTCCTTAATTTTTCTATACTTTTTAAATTGTTTTCTTAACGGTTGCTCGAGGGCTTACAATATACCTCTTACCAGAATCTACTTCAGATTTGTACTATATAATTTCAGGGAAATATTGAAGCATTAGTCCTATGTAGGCTCTATCTGTTAAACATATACTATCTACATAAGTAATAAATTGAATAAATTTATTTTTATAATATTACTTTATTTATGAATTTATGTCTTTTAGAGAATGTGGGGAGAAGATATGGGGAAAAAATGTCCGTGGTTTTTTAATGAATCTTTTTAAACATTTTTGATTCTCTGTTTTTTCCTGTAGATTTGATATCAGCTGGTATCACTTTCTTACTCTAAAACAACTTTGTTTTTACCCACCTCATTCATGACACTATGGTCAAATATGTTACATTTATATATATTACAGGTCGATAATATAATAATGTACATATTGGTTTATTTAATTGCTTTTTAAGTCAGTTAAGAGAAGAAATGCAGTTATAGTACATTTCATCATTATCTTTACCAGTACTCTGGGGTTGTTTTGTGTTGGTCTGTATTAATGCCTGGTGTCATTTGGTTACAACTTTAAAACTTTCCTTTCCTATGTCTTGTAAGACAGGTCTCTTAGGAACAGATCCTCTCACTTTTCTTTAGCTGGGAATGTCTTTCTTCTGCCTTCATTCTTGAAAGATTGATTTCCTTGTTATAATGTTGCTGATTTACAGTTTTGATTTCTCAGCACTTTAAATATGTCATCTGCTGTCCTATGGCTTGTAGATAGACAATAGAATTCAACTATTTATCTTACTGGGGTTCTCATTTATGTGATCATTTTTCCCTTGATGCTTTCAGATATTTCTTTCAACATCTTTACTGGGACATATTTGGGTGTGGATCTCTTTGTGTCTACCCAACTTGGAGTCTAATGAGCTTCTTGGATATGTAGATTAGTGCATTTCACCAAATTTGGGGAAATTTTAACCATTTCTTCACATATACTTTCCTCTTCCTCTCCTCTCTGTTCAGCGCTCCCATGATGCCTATGTTGGTGCACTTTGTGATGTCTCTGTTTCTGGGTTTATTTTTCTATTATTTTTTTTTAAATTTTATTTATTTATTTTTAGAGAGGGAAGGAAGGGAGAGAGAGCAAGAGAAACATCAATGTGCGGTTGCTGGGGGACATGGCCTGCAACCTAGGCATGTGCCCTGACTGGGAATCGAACCTGGGTTTATTTTTTATTCTTTTTTTTTTTCTTTTCTGTTCTTGAGATTTAATAGTCACTATTGGTACTTCAAGTTTGCTGATTCTTTCTTCTGCCAACTACAATGTACTGTTGGTTTTAGTGAAATTTGTATTTTGGTTATTGTATTTTTCAAGTTCAGAATTGTCCTTTAGTGGCTCTGTAAGTATAATTTCTATCTCTTCACTGATATTTTCTATCTGATGAAAAGTTACCTTCCTTTGATGAAAAGTTACCTTCCTTTACTTTAAACATCTTGCTGAGGTGGGAAAGAGGGGACAGATTATTGTTCAAATGTCACAGAGGCTAACTGTTCTTACCTAGGCTTCATAGATTTTATTTGCATAAATATTTCTCCATTTGCTATGTAACCTTAGGACAATTTCCAGAGACTTTAAATTGTTGTTGTATCTTATCACTGTTACCAGTTACGGTTGTTTGACTGGCTATATTTTTAAAGGTAGCCAACTTTTAAAAGGAATCTCTTTCAATTTTTGAGGTTAGTTAGCTCTACTTGTGTCCATTTTTCTCTTTTCCTACTTCAGTCATATTGGTCTACCAGAAGATTGACATCTGATGGTGACTCTGATCTCCACCTTCTATTCAGTTCCCTTCCCAGGATTGTCCTCCCCCTTCTGAACTCCCCTTTCTGAAGTCTTATACTGGGGCTCTTTGGACATCTGTTCTAAAGTCAAGGATGAGCAGTATAAAACTTCCAGCATTCTAAACAATCGTTTCCCTCACATATGGGTTTTTAAATATAATAACACTATCATTTTGACCCTCTTAAATAAAAAATATTCATTCTCCAAAGACCAACCCACATCAGGGGTGGTCAACTTTATCCAATATCCCATCCTAATTTATGCCTTTTGGTCATTCACCTGACATACTTAGAAGTAAATTGAGAATGCCACCTAGGGGTGTGAAGAGTCTGCTACAAGGTCACATGGATGTCATTACTTTGGAAATGTCATCAAGTTCTGAGACTCTGGTTCTCTCCATTACATGTCTAATCGAGTAAGGTCTGGTCAATGGGACATCAACAAAAATCATGGGAGACTGATGTACAAGTAAATCACATAACTGTCAAGTGGAATTAAGACTCCTTTTATCTCAGTAGTGAACTTGCCTTAAAAGAATATCTTAACAGAGAGCTAATTATTATAAACAGAATATTTCTCCATGAACATGGAATCTGAATAAGACATATTAGTACAAGCAGGTTTTAAAATTACAGCTCTTTCCATTAATTTCTAACTCCTTTTCCTCAATTTCCATATGACTGCATTTCCCCTGCAATATCTTGAGAAAGTCACACTGTTGTAACCCGTGTGATTCTAGTTGCTAGTTGGAGAAACAGACTCTCCATGTTAACAACCTGTCCAAGACCCCTGAGAAAGTTAGAGGCAGAACCAGTAAGGGGAGAGGCCTCCTTCCCTTCGTTCTCTGGCCATTTGTGGAACATAAAGCTCTATTTAAACTAGATGGTATCGGGCTTAGGTGTATGCTGCCAAAAGGAGCTATGCTCATTCCGTCTGTATTCAACTGCCTAAGGTTAGTGTTACAAAAAATACACACTGCCATGTATTCTACGAGATGTTCTGTCAAATATATAAACCAGATTCTGTGTTAAGTTACACAACATTTGCATGAATACTCTCCAGATGTTTGATGTCAGAGAAAGAACTTATTCTGTTGTTTGGGATTCATCAAAACCACATCCTCTGTGTTTGCATATGACAGGGCACCCCAGGACATGAATGCTAAAAAGAGAAGGGACACATATGGCACTCTTTAGGGAAAATAAACTTTGCCACATTGCAACGTAAGATGAAGTTTAAGGAGTGTGATGTGAATTTAGAATACATATATCAAAAGTGAAGTCAAGTATTTGGTACTTTCTACAGAGTCACACAAATAAAAACAATGTATCTTTTTAGTTGTTTTGTAATTAATATTGATTACATAAGAGCAAGAGAAACAACCTCATTCAGCCAGTGCCAGTGGATCATGGCCAGCATTCATTTTGAGTACCCAGAGCCCATTGTTAAGTAGTTCGAATGTGTATTCTTTGTGATCTACCCCTTTAATTATTTTGATCATCTGACTCCTCAGTTTTGCCCACTTGATCTGTCTTGTTACTAAAAGTGATACGTTAAAATTTCCCCTTATTAGGGTGTTTATAGCCTTTTGAAGGACTTTGTCTCTATCATGCAGTGTGTAGTTGGGTTTTGTTTCCAAACCAATTGGAAAATATTTGTCTTTAATAGATGTCATAGCCTTTCACATTAAACACATTTGTAAAAAATAGGAAAATTGCCTTTTTTTGGTATGCAATTTCAACATCGGTACAGATTCATGTTACCGTCACCACGGTCACAATATAGTGCTGCCCCTCACCCTCCCAGCCAGAGTCAGTTCTTCCTCCCACCTCACTGCTGGCGAGCGATGGCCTGTTCCCCGTGGCTACAGCTTTCCCTTTTCTGGAATGTCAGACAAATGTAGAAATAAAATCATACAGTAGGGAACCTTCTGGGATTGGCCTCCTTCACTCAACGTGATGCCTTTGAGATCCATTGGTGTCACTGCATATATCAATAAGTTGTTCCTTTTTAACCTCTGAGAATAATCCCAATGTATGGATATGGTATGGTTATCCTGCAGGTTGTCCATTCATCCATCGGAAGAAAATGCATTGTTCACAGCTTTTGGAGATTAGGAATAGAGCTGACAGGCACATTTGTGTACAGGTTCTTGTGTTAATGTACATTTTCACTTTTCTGGGATACACACCTATGAGTAGGGGTGTAGGGTTACGTGGTATGTATATGTTTAACGTGGTAAGAAACTGCAATGGTGTTTTTATAGAGTGGCTACACTGTTTTGTATTCCCACCAGCAAAGATTCAAGTTCCAGCTGCTTTGCCTCCTTGTTAGTATTGCCAAGTTTGTGTTTTCTCCCTGTCTTCAGTAAGGTCTCATTGTGGTTTTAATCTGCATTTCACTGGTGGTTAATGGCGTGGAGCATATTTCTTGTGTTTACTTGTCATCCCCATATTTCCTCCTTCATGCATTGTATGTTCATGTCTTTTGCCCACTAAAAAATCAGGTTGTTTCCTTCCTGTTTAGTTTTGAGAGGATTTTATAGTTCTGGATACAAGTCTTTTGCTGGATATGACATTTGTAAATATTTTCATCTGGTCTGACCCTTGTCTTTTATTTTTCTTTAGTGTCTTTCAAAAACGAAAACTTTTAAAATTTTAATGAAATTGAATTTATTATTTAGTATCATGTTTAAGAACTCTCTGACTAACTAAACATTATGAAGATTTTCTCCTACGTTTTCTTCAAAAACTTTCATAGTCTTATGTTTTATACTTAGACCTATGATTGATTTTGAAGTCTGAGGGAGTTTCTGCGCATAGACATCCAGTTGTCCTAACACCATTTGTTCAAAACACAGCATTTTCCCCACTTAACTGCCTTTCCACCTCTGTCAAAAACCAACTGTCATATATAGGTGGCTCTATTCCTGGACTCTATTATCTTACTCTGGTCTATGTATCTCTCTTCTTACCAACACAACACTCTCTTGGTTATGATACCTTTATAGTGAGTGCTAAAATAAGTATTGGCTTATTTACTATTTTGAATTGGCTATTAGGATGTTACTTTTTAAAAATTTTTTAATTTTTTAAATCACAGTTGATGTATTGGGTTAGCCAAAAAGTCTATATGTACCAGGGACGCAAGGATGGTGCAATATTCACAAATCAATAATTGTAATACATCACATAGACAAAAATCACATGATCATATCAATAGATGCAGAAAAAGCATTTGATAAGGTACAGCACCCATTCATGATAAAAACACTCAGCAAAGTGGGAATAGAGGAAGCATTCCTCACCATAATAAAGGCCATATATGAGAGATATACAGCCAACATCATACTCAATGGTCAAAAACTTAGAGCTCTCCCACTGATATCAGGAACAGGACAGGGTTGTCCACTTCCACCACTTCTATTCAACACAGTATTGGAAGTTTTAGCTACAGCTATCAGACAATGAAAGGAAGTAAAAGGCACCCAAATTGAAAAGGAGGAAACAAAACTGTCACTGTCTGCAGATGACATGATAGTGCATATAGAAAATCCTATAGACTCTGCTAAAAAACTGCTCGACCTAATAAATGAATTTGGCAAAACAGCAGGATACAAAGTCAATATCCAGAAATAAAAGACATACTTGTATACCAACAATGAAACAGCAGAAGCAGAAATCAAGAAAAAAATCCCATTTGATATCGCAACAAGAAAAATAAAATACCTAGGAATAAACCTAACCAAGTAGGTAAAATGTCCATACTACCCAAAGCAATTTACAGAATCAAAACAATACAGAATCAAAACAATACCTATTAAAGTACCAATGACATATTTCACATATAACAAACACTTCAAAAATTTATATGGAACCATAAATGACCCTGAGTAGCTGCTGCAATTTTGAGAAACAAGAGCAAAGTAGGAGGGATCACAATACCTGATACCAAACTCTATTACAAGGCCACTGTAATCAAAACAGGCTGGTACTGGCATAAAAACAGGCACATAGATCAATGGAACAAAACAGAGAGCCCAGAAATAAACCCAAGACTCTATGGTCAATTAATTTTCAACAAAGAGGCATCAACATAAAACGGAGTAAAAAATAGCCTCTTCAACAAATGGTGTTGGGAGAGCTGGACAGTTACTTGCAAAAAAAAAAAAAAAAAGAAACTCAAGCACCAAATTACACCATACACAAAAATAAGTTCAAAGTGGATAAAAGATGTAAATATATAAGATGTGACACCATTAAAATCCTAGAGGAGAACATAAGCAGGAAAATCTCAGATATTTCATGCAGCAACATTTTCACTGATATGTCCCCTAGAGCAAGGGACATAAAGAAAAGAATAAACAAATGGAATCTCATTAAAATAAAAAGCTTCTGCACAGCTAAAGAAAACAGTATTAAAATAAAAGGAGAACCAACCATATGGGAAAACATATTTGCCAATGATACCTCAGACAAGTGTTTAATCTCCAAAATATATAAAGAACTCACATGACTCCACTCTAAGAAGAGAAGCAACCCAATTAAAAAATGCACAAAGGACTTGAACAGGCACTTCTCCAAGGAGGACATACAGAGGATCCAGAGACTCAGTATCTCTGCTCAGTAAAAGATGCTCAGTATCACTAGCTATCAGAGAGATGCAAATTAAAACCACAATGAGATACCACTTCACACAAGTCAGAATGGCCATCATAAACAAAGCAACAAACAAGTGTTGGAGAGGTTGTGGAGAAAAGGGGACCCTAGTACACTGCTGGTGGGATTGCAGACTGGTACAACCACTATGGAAAACAGTATGGAATTTTCTCAGAAAACTAAAAATGGATCTGCCTTCTGACCCAGCAATTCCACTGCTAGGATTATACCCTAAGAACCCCGAAACACCAATCCAAAAGAACCTATGTACCCCAATGTTCATAGCAGCACAATTTACAATAGCCAAGTGTTGGAAGCAACCTAGGTGCCCATCAGTAAATGAGTGGATCAAAAAACTAGGGTACATTTACACAGTGGAATTCTACACAGCAGAAAGAAGGAAGGAGCTCCTACCCTTTGTAACAGCATGGATGGAATGGGAGAGCATTATGCTAAGCGAAATAAGTCAGGTGGTGAAAGACAAATACCATATGATCTCACCTTTAACAGGAACCTAAACAACAAAACAAACAAACAAGAAAAATATAGCCAAAGACACTGAAATTGAGAACAGGCTGACAGTGACCAGAGGGGAGAGGGGAGGGAATTTCAGGGGAGAATGGGAAGGGTTTGCAGGAACGAGTATAAAGGACACATGGACAATAACTAGTGGGGGGGTGGTGGAAATGGGAGGGAGGTTGGTTTGGCTGGGATTGGGGGCAGCAGTGGGGAGAAAATGCAGACAACTGTAATTGAACAACAATAAAGTAATTTTAAAAAGTCTGTTTATTACCATAAAATAAGACATTTTTAATTTTCACCAATAACTTTATTGATTTGGATATTTTGACTATGTTGGCTATCCCCCCACATGGTAAACAGTGATTGTTCTCAATCAATGTCTCTATTCGATCACTATCAACTTCACCTGGTCTACCTGGCCATGGAGCATTGTCCAGTGATAAATCTGCAGCACAAAACTTCACAAACCACTTTTGAGAAGTTCAATCAGTCACAGCACCTTCTCCATACACTGCACAAATCTATTTTGTTTGTTTCAGTTGTGTTTTTACCTTTCTTGAAATAATAAAGCATACCACGTCAAAAATGTTGTGTATTTTCTTCCATCTTCAATATTAAAATGGCTACACAAAAATGCACCAATTTTGATGTGTTTTTTTTTTATGCACACTGATATGGCAGCTTTACAATACAATCTAACAAAATTGTTTGAATGAAGTAAAAGACAACTAAGCACTATTATAGCCATCCTATGGGGAAAACTAAATGGACTTTTTTGCCAACCCAATGTTATACAATATTATACTAGTTTCAGATATACAACATAGTGATTAGATGTTTTTATAACTTTCATTGTGATCATGAATACGTCTAGTTCTCATCTGAAACTATATTAGTATTTAAAGTATTACTGACTATATTCCTTATGCTGTACTTTACATCTCTGTGACTGTTTTCATAACTGACAATTTATACTTATTAATTCCTTCCCCTTTTCCACCTATCCTTCCAACAACCCCTCCCATCTGGCAACCATCAATTTGTTCTCTTTCTATGAGTTTGTTTCTTGGATCCCACATATAAGTGAAATCATATGGTATTTGTTTTTCTCTGATTGATTGACTCCACTTATTTCTCTAGGTCCATCCACACTGTTGCAAATGACAAGATTTCCTTCTTTTTTATGGCTGAGTAATATTCCAACTCTTCTTTATCCATTCATCTATCAATAGACACATAGCTTGCTTCCATATCTTGACTTTGCAAATATGTGCACTCCTATGTTCACTGCAGCATTATCTTTTTGAATTAGTATTTTGGATTTGTTTAGATAAATTCCCAGAGGGGAACTGCTAAGTCATGCGGTAGTTCCATTTTCCATAATGGCTGCATCAGTTTGCAGCCCCGCCAGGAGTGCTCATCCCCACCAGTACTTCTTTACTGATGATAGCCATTCTGCCAGGTATCCGGTGACATTTCATCATGGTTTTAATTTGCATTTGCCTGATGATTAGTGAGGTTGAGCATCTTTTTGCATGTTGTTGGCCATCTGTATGTCCTCTTTGGACAAGTGTCTATTCAGGTCCTCTGCCAGTTTTTAATTGGATTGTTTTTTTAGTGTTAGGTTGTACAAGTTCCTTACTTATTTTGGATGTTAACCCCTTATCGGCTATATCATTAGTGAATATCTTCTCTCATTCAGTAGACTGTCTTTATGTTTTGTTAATTTTTTCCTTCAGTGTGAAAAACTTTTTAGTTTGATGTAGTCCCAGCTGTTTATTTTTTCTTGCCCAAGGACACATAGCATAAGAGATATTGCTGGGAGAAAGGTCAACATGTTTACTGCCTATGTTTTCTTCTAGGAGTTTTATGTTTTGGGGTCTTACATTTAAGTCTTTTATTGATCTTGAGTTTATTCTTGTATGTGTTGCAAGAAAATGATCCAGTTTCATTCTTGTGCGTGTACCTGGCCAGTTTTCCCAGTACCATTTGTTAATGAGAGTGTGTTTATCCCATTGTATATTCTTGCCTCCTTTGTCATAGATTAATTAACCATATAGGTGTGAGTTCATTTTTGGGCACTTTATTCTGTTCCATCAATCTGTGTGTCTGTTTTTATGCCAGTACCATGCTGTTTTGATTACTGTATTCTTGGAGTATAGTTTGATATCAGGTAGTGTGATACCTCCAACTTTTTCAAGATTGCTGTGGCTATTCAGGGTCTTTTGTAGTTTCATACAAATTTTAGGTTTATTCTTATTCTGTGAAAAACACCATTGGTATTTTGATACAGATTGCACAGAGTCTGCAGATTGCTTTGGATAGAATGGACATTTTAACAATGTAAACAATTTTACTTCTTATAGTGGCCTCTTCTAAAAAGCATCAAGAATAGAAGACAGGGTGAACTTCATACTATTTTTTAAGCAGCTCCTATGTCAAAGTAATTTTTCAAGTTGAAGATTAGGTTTAAGGAGATTTACATTTTAATCGTAAATGGAGTATTTAGAATAGAAGTAATTACTTAAGACATTTATTCAATCACTAAGCCCCATAGGAATGTACCAGTATCTTCATAGCACCTATAATTCTCTACATTGCATTGCATTGCATTTATTTACACACATATGCTGTTTTTACTTACCATTTATTTTCTCCAGTATTACTGAAATATAACTGTCATATTACATTTTGTTAGCTTACAGTGTATGACATAATGATTTGATTATGTGTATATTGTAAAATGACTGCCACAATAAGCTTAGCTAACATTTATCACCTCGCACAGATACAAAATATTTTTTCTCATGATAAGAACTTTTAAGAGGTATTTTCTTTAAAACTTTCAAAGATACAGTACAGTATTGTTAACTACAATCATCATACTAAACATTACATCCCCAGAATTTATGTATCTTATAACTGGAAGTTTGTCTCTCGACCACCCTTGCCCATTTCTCCCACCCTAACCCTGCCCCTGGCAGCAAGCAATCTGCTTCCCACTATCAGAGTCATAGTGAGACCTGTCTCTACTCCCACAGCACTTGACACTGTGTCTGCCACTCAAAGAATTTTGAATTAGTGAAAGGTATTTTTAACTCTAGCAATATCATTTCAAATTTTAGATGAATGTCTTTACCATTTCTTTGAGATTGTATTATATCTCTTTTTAACAAGGGCCTAAGTAAATTTCATGAAAATTAGTCCAGGGAAGTGGAAAAACAGCTATTTCTAGACCCAACTGATTGTATTACTGATGACCTCAGTCTCTCAGTAGCTAGTTGGCTTTTTTCCTTGCACTTCCAATGTATATATACTTGAATGCTTCCAAGCAACCTTCAGCCTTGAGCAGGAGGTAAATAATAAATAGAAGAATAGAATATTTGGTTTTGAAAACACTGCATGGCACAACTGGGACATTCAGTAAGTGGCTGGTGATAGGAAACCCACATCACAGAATATATTTCCATTTTTAGGAAATGTTATTTGGTGAGAATCCTATTTATTAGTTAACATCAAATGGAGGACAGTGCAAAATCTGTCTCACTTAACTAAGTGTAAAATAATAGAATGTATCCTTAGTTTCAGTTTTCCTCATTCAAGTATTTACCAATATAAAGTATCAATGTGTCTAGTGTCATTGTCACTCATTACGGAGTATGAATGGTTTAGGTGTGTATGAGTATGTTTTTCTAATGCTGCACTCAATTCATCCATTCAGAAACACTGAGTATCTACCTAGTCCCTCTTCTGGGCTCCAAGAATACAGCAATAAAACAATCATACAGGTCAGAAACTAAATTTCATAACCATATGATATACATATTATGACATTTTCTTTGGGATTTATCTAAAACAAATTATCTCTGTTATGGGGAAAATTCTCTACATATTATCATTGTATTACAATGTATTTGACTCTCTATTTTGGTTTTAAATAAGAAATATGTCAAATTGCTCAGAAATCTAAATAAACTAAATTGTTATGTAATTGTTTTTTAGCAATAGTAATAATTTGTATTATAAATATATTTAAAATACATTTACCCTTTGCTTTCTTGACAAGGTAATATCTTCATTTACATAATATAACCCTTAGTATTTTATCAGTCTTGCTCAAGAATCATTAAATCTTAGCCATGGGATATGTGATGTGATCAAAGAATGCCTTACCTTTTCAGTGTTTAATTTTATATGGCAAGATCATGTAAATGTGACACAAAATTTACCAATTTTATTTGTGCATTTTCTCAGTTAAGATATTTAAAGTTTAAGTTTTAATAAAGATAGTCAAATATTTTGACTTATGTGGCTGTGTCTTGAAAAGAATTAGACCACAAAGCCACTAGGGGGCTCACACACCATGTGCGTAAATCTTGGGGCATCCTCCACACACACTTCAGGACACTAATACCACCTTTAGTTGTTTTGTTTGGTAGGTTAGGAACTAATATTCTGAACACAAGAGGCACAATAACAGAAGATTCTAGAAAATTCTTAACACAAGAGGCACAGTAACAGAAGATTCAAGTGTAACTTATCAGGGAAGTTAGCAACGAGGGTCAAAAACTGAAACTGGAGAAATGTCGAAGACTAGTTATCAGTCCCTGCTGTCAGGGCCCGCTGCTGCCGGAACGGGGTCTCACTACCACGTCTGGGTCCTCAGGTTGTACCGAATTAGTGTTACATACTGAATTATGTGGCATTAATTCTCTCGTCTCTTGTATGAGAAGACTTATTTGTAATCAATGTAAAAACTTTTTTTTAGCTGGTTCATTTTCTTTAGAGCAAGGTTGTATCAATATTCCTTCATTTTATAAAGGAAGACCCTTAAAAAAACATTGAGCCCTTTCTCATATGTAATTTACATTCAGGTGTTTCCAGCCGAAGCACGTTCTTCTGTATTTTGTAAATTCCATCTATTTTTATTTGTCTTGCTTACCATCCAGGGACAGTTCAGCATTAACTTGGCAGGCACCGGGATGAAGATATCCAGCACAGCCAAGTGGCTGGCTCAGGGGAGCTACGCCTCCGTCACCATACACAGATCCCAAGTAAGTCCGGCTGGACCAACACCTGTTTGAAATACTTCTGTTCTGTGAACTAGGACCTTAAAGGTCCTCGGCCTTGCATTCAGTTATCAGCTTAGTGACTAATGAGTTACTGCACAGAATGGGGTATAGCATTAATTTATGGAATTGTGGGTTTTATTTATGTACAGATGATGGCTTTAAACACATAAAAATTCTTGCACAGGCTGTAGATATCTAAACATGAAATATCAAGTGCCAGGGCATTTAAATTTTATCTGGCTCAAGTTTGGGGCTAATGACTTGAAGTGCAGGTACTTCAGAAAGAGGTAGTGCTTTTAGCTGTACTTTAGGTAGAGGTGTGTAGGTTTTAATAATTCAGAGTGAGAGGTAAAATTTGTTTTATTTACCTCACTGCTTTGATTTAGTGATGGGATGGCACAAAAGCCATTTGTCACTTAACAAAATACAAATGGCAAAGTTTTTTATAGTTAGTTTCTTTAATAATTAGAACTATTTTTACAGTTTCACATATATTTTTCTCTATCTGGAAAACAATGTAATTTGGTTTTGCCTTTCACACACCCAGGGTGGGACAAAAGCAGGTTCACAGTTGTTCTAATGGCAAACACAAGAGTAAACTCTGTTTCCTGTACCCACAAGCATAAAAGCTACTTTTGCCTCACCTTGTATATTATGTAAAACAGAATCTGTTTAGTGCTGCTTGAGTGGCTTAGTAGCACATACATTTTAGGAGATGACTCTTATTATTTAGAGTAACCATGTCTTAGCATGACTCTATATATGTTATAATAAATCAGAATCTGTTATAACTGTTCTCATCTGTACATAAACCAACACCATCAACAACATCTGCCCACTCCTATGATGGCTTTCTTTTGATAAAAATGACTTCTGCTATATTCATATTTGCATGAATATTTGTAAATAAAATTCAATTTTCTGATGTGATAGTGTTTAAAACATTGTATTTCTAAAGATAAACTATTAAAACAATTTCATTAAAAAATTAATTTTTGTTCTGTATATGAGTAAGCAGTAGGCTTTTAAAACAAATGACCCTTCATTTTGAAATATTTGTTTGACATATTTAGGTCCAATCCATTTTGGGAGAAGAATGCAAATAAATTATTTACTTACTTTTCTGAGCAGGTCTACATGCAGAGAGCTCAGTGAAATATTCTGGCCTTATTCACCCAGCTTCTAGATATCTTTTGGTTCAATGTAAAGACTGCACTCCGGCTAAAGTCACCAGCAGATATGAATATTTTATAGTCATTCCTTCGATCTATCGAAGTCCTAGTTTAAAGATGAATTAACTATTTCACTAGCAGAGAAGTTCTACCTTAATCAAAATGTTGTATATGAAAATCTTTCCTGAAGTTTGATGGCTGGTACACAACAGAAACCCAGGTATACTCCTGGAAAGGCGAACGTATTTTCATTTGCTAGTAAATTTAATCAATGTATTTTTTTAAGTTAAACAATCTGGGATAGGGATGTATGTATATTAGAAGTTTTACTGACATTCCCTTCTTTCCTGCTTACTCAGATTTTTGGGAGTTAAAAAAACAACTTCTAAAAGAAAAGTCAACTTCAAAAGCCCCTAATATCAAAACATTGGTCCTCAAATGTTCCAGGAACCGTGCCTCTTTAGGTTAAAAGAAAACCCACAAAAACAACAGAATAACCCTTCCAAAACTAAAGGAGTTCAAACTGCTTTTGCTTCATCCTATCAAAATGTTTTCGGTCTTTTGACTTTTGGACCTGAAGATGGAAGGTGATCTGGAAAGGACATCTGGCCTGACCCGTCCCTTCGCCCACCTCTGACCATCCGCTCCTCAGTGAATGTGCTCTGCTTTTCTAAAAAGAAAGAAAAGAAAAAAAATCTCCCCGTTTAGTTCTCTTCTAATTGTAATTACTGCTTTCAGTCCCACTTTTCCCCTTCCATACAACTCTTCAGGCTGTGTTTCTAATACTCCAATGTGATGTTTGAGGTTAATGGGGTGGAATGACTTGCATATAGTTAAAATCAAGTTTGCATAATATCTTTTTTTATTTAGTTGATGAAAATCTTTAAAAAACTAAAGCAAATAGCTACCTGGATAAAAAGTGTGGATTGAAATGAACTGTCTAAATTATGGTATGGTTTGTATCATCAAGAAGTTAATATGAATATTAAGTATTCTAATCACCATCACCATAAATTTCAACCAATACTGACATGGTATGATCTTCAATCTCAAATGTACTCATTATAGGAGATCCTGGCTAATAATTTCAGCCACATGATTCAAAGCATTCGCTTTTTCTGCCTTGGGCCTGCAGATACCAGCCAGTCTCAGATTCTCCTATGTCTCTGCCTCTTCCCCTTTCCAGGATGGAACCAAAGTCTACGGCAGATGTGGGGGGTTTTGTGGAAAGTGTGTGCCTCACCTGACTACTGGCCTCCCCATTCAAGTGATATGAACGTACAGCAGTGAGGACACTGTGTCCCAGAGAGGAACCTGCAGACAACCGGTGCTCATTTCTTCTCTCTTTCCTTCCTGAGATGTCCATGTCCAAAATGTCTGTGCCTTTTTGTTTAAGGGCTCATCAGGGGGTCCAATCCCTGCCTGACTTTTTTCAGGGCCTTCAAAATAAACTTAACAGGTGTATGACTGTAATCAAGGTCTGCTTTTCTTAAAGGGTATAATTTTTAGTAGGATGTGCAGGTATGTTTGAATGAATTATACCAAGATAATGTCTCAGTTAACAGCTTGAACTGGACCACAGTTAATCCTATAAACACACCTGTAAATCTCTACTCAGTATCCTACTTTACAATGAAATATTTATTCTACTTGTTAAAATAGAGCAAGTAAAAATGAGGAAAATGCACTTATTTAAAACTACCATAAACATTATTTAATGTCAGGTGAATAGTAAATCTAGTTACTTCAAAAAAGCACATAGCCATTATACTTACTGATACAGCACAGATACCTTGTTTTATATTTCCTTTTATTTTTAATTATGGATTATGGTGCTTCAAGTTTAAAAGTTCTAAAAATGTGGTATATAATTTTGTATTAAAAATGTGTGCTTGGGTTAAATACTAAATAAGAACTTTTGTGGGTATAATACAGAAGATATAGTAGATTTTGACTTAAAACACCTACCTCTAATTGTACTTATAAGAACAATATGTTGTTTTTATAACTCTTACATATGTATATATCTACTCTTAAAAATCTATTTTCTCAAAGGTTTTTACTGTATTTAATTAATCAAATAGAGAAATGAGAATTACTGAAATTTTGAAGTTTTAATAAGCAAAATTATTTTTACATGTGCAAAATTTTTATTACAGATGTTCAAGTTATTTTATATCCTAGGTTTCTCAAAGCCAGAACCTAAGAGGTAGTAAAATTAACTATTCATGAACAAATTCTCAGGTATTGAATTTTTTTCAGGTGAATAATTGTGTATTATAGAATGTGGTACTAAATTAATCAGAGACAAATAATATTTTTCTGTGGAAACCTACTCTGTAAAACAAAATTCAATCTATTAATAGAGTTTTGCCAGTAAATAATAGTATATTGATTTTACCCACAAAGTTTTTTCCCAAACATTTATTAGGGGTATATTGTACCATATAGGGTACTAAAGCAATTTTGTGCCAATATGGTTAAACATTTAGGGATCTCTGTATCAGAAATGAAGTATTTTGCACTATGTGCCTTAAATCAGTTCTAAACATTAATATCAAATGTGTAACATTCTCTAGAAATATTTTCATTTGTAATTGAAATCTTTAAATTTATAAACATTTAAATAATAAACATATTTGTGTGATATTAACACATTTGTTTTTATTCTCCTTCCCTTTTAAAAGCTTCTGTTCATACAAGGATGTAGGTTACCAATGTCTACTCATATTTAATTGGCCAAATCAAATCACAGGACTAAATATATTTACATACATATACATATATATGCCATACATACAAGGTTTGTCTAAAAGGTATCCAGCCATGTAATATGAAAGAGGCATTTATAGAAGATCCAAGAAACATTGCACATAGGACAATGGTGCCTCAGTCCCCTTCAAAGTAGGCATCTTGGGGCCTCCCATGGTTCTCCCAATTGCCATCAGCTGCCTTGTGGTATTTTTCTGAATCTCATTGTCATCTGAAATCTCTTCCCTTTCAAAGGTGATTTTAGTTTTGAGAAAAGCCAGAAGTTGCAGGATGCCAAATCTGGGCTGTATGGGAGCTGAGTCACTGGGGTGATTTGATGTTTCACAAAAAAATTCTGCACCAGACATGATGCATGAGCGGGTACGTTGTCATGATGAAGCTTGAAGCTGCCAATCATCAGCTACCCATAGCTGCAGGCTTCTGAGTCATCCAAATAGTTTCCTTGGAGGAATGTGCAGCTTAATGCAAAATTTGATGCAGATTTGTTGTTCGACTTGCTCAGTAATTTTTAATGTGATGGCCACATAGTACACATGCTGACCCAATGCCATCTACCACCCTCACTGACTAGTACAGTGGAGTTGTCATTGTTCATGCATGTGCATTCCAGCCCACTCTCCTCGGCTGCCAGGTTACATCGATGTTGTGCAACCCATTCTCACTAACAGTGGCTGGACTTTTTCCAGACAGACCACTCACAAATGCATAGATCTTTGTTTGCACTAGGGATTCCAATCTATATTTATATCCTTAACTATCACAATCTACATCAAGTGTTATAAACTCCAAGTACATTTTCATATAAAGTTTTGTTTGTCAAGTGTGTTTTACAGTAAGCCGTGGCCCATGTGGCTCAGTGCGTTGGAGGCAAACCCATAACTGAAAGGTTGCTCCCGGTCAGGGCACAAGCCTGGGTTGTGGGTTTGATCCCCAGTTTCAGCTTGTATGGGAGGCAACCAATTAGTGTTTCTCTCTCTCCAGCTCCCCCCTTCCTCTTTTTTTAAAGGAAATGAAAAAATGTCCTTGGATGAAGACAAAATAATATATCCTTTATATATACCCACATATTTATAGCTTCTTGCTCTCCTTATTCTTTCTTACAGATTTGAGTTTCTATAACTTCTAGCTTGAAGAGCTTTATTATTTCTTATAGTGTGAGTCTTTTGGCACCAATCCAGCTTTCATTTATCAGAATGTCTTTAATCCACCTTCATGTTTTTAAACTTTGTAAGTGCTGACATAATTTTAAAAATTGCAAGAACAGTCAAATAGATACCCTATGTCCTTTAGCTAGAATCACAAATTTTTAACATTTTGTCACATTTTCTATGTCATCCTCCCTGTCTGTTTTTGATGTATATATAGATACCTGTATTCCTGGAGAGTCTAGTCGTGCCCCAGAGTGCAAATTGTGAGGTCAGACTAGGAGTAAACAATAGCCACTATGCAGACTTTTTGTCAAGGAGTTAGTTCTGTAGGTCTACTTTAATTTGTATGTTTTAAATTATTTTCGAAAGACTTGACACCTGCAAACATTGATGGGAATAGAAGATAGAAACCAATTTTGCAGTGAGAACTCATTCATAATTGAGTATAGCTGTGATAAATACAGAAGTCTTATGTTGTCCCATAAGTTGCCACAATAATTGAAAAAGAACAGAATTGGTTTTTATTTATTTGTCCTTGATGCCATTCATCAGAATAGGACATATTTTGCAATTAAACATAGCTTTCACTCAACATTCTATTTTGTGAACATTGTTTTCAAATATACATGACTCAGTCTTGTTTATTTGTTCTAATAATTTAGTTTGTCTTTTAGTTGCCAACTATCTAATTAAATATTTTGCTTAAAGGTAAAAAGATCCAAGTGTGTATTAGTTTGGTCACTTATTTTAAGATGACATGATTATTTCTGTTACCCTTGCCACATGTTTTCTGTAATGACTCATCTTTATTTAAAACAGGAAAAATGATTTATGACTGACAACAGTGGCATCTGCTGGCCACTCTTAACTATTCCTCAGTAGGATAAAGAAAAACATTGAAAATAACTTTTCTCTGCAATTTTCTGAAGAACATGAGGAGCAACTGCTTGCAATGCAACAGGCGATCTGTGTTCAAGTTTTTCTTAATCCAACTGAAAACCACACTAACACGTATCTCCATCATCTCAGTATCTATTTCACTGTCACACACACAGATGTGGTCTTTTCACTACTCCAATCTGAGAACATTCTTGACAATATAAAACCTTCCTTGGTCTCCAAGACCGAATAGAGCAGTTGTTTTAGTGAAATAATTTTGGGGGGATAATCTTAATGCTATAAATAGAGGAAATGTGGATTAGGAGCAAGTGCTTGCAGACACCCAGCTTTTTAGACAAAACACTATTAAATAGTGTAATATTAAACTTTAGGTTTGTTTCCTCAGCTGCAAAATTAGAGCTTTGAAAAACAAAACTTCTAAGCTATTTTTCAGCTCTAAAAGTTTATAAGTCTAATTTGTGTCTGGTGCATTATTTTGCAGTTAGTATTTGTTTCCTAGTATTTAGTGTTCAGTAGGAACAGTTCTTGGAGGGCGTAGATCACCACTCTGCTCTTTCCCAGTTTAATACCTACTGTTTCATAGTTGAAAAGACCTGACACCTGAGTGTTTTACGTGCTCTGATATTTTCTCACTGTGGGCTCTCATAACGAAACGTACAATCTGAACCTCAACATGGTAAATGTTACAATAGATAGAATAAAAATTGCCCTGCTTACCTTCCTAAAATAAAATTAATGAGGTTAAGTGAATGACTGTTTGTGAAAACCTTTTGACTAGTAGAAAGTGGCAGATTAGCTATGCTACCTTATTTTAAATATAAAAATATATCGTTGAAAGCAGTATAGGCAGAAGGCGGGTTTGCAGAGTCTACGCTCCAGCTCTATCGCTTATGTAAGCTCTGTGGCCTTGGAAAAGTCACTTAATTTTTCTGAAGCAAAAACAAAAGGAGTTCCTCACCACTAAAACAATGTACAAGAAATGTTAAAGGGTCTTCTTTATGAAGGAAAGAAAACACCATAAGGAGGAAAAAGAAAATACAAGAAAGAAAAACAAATCTTACAGGTAAGGTCAAATATAGAATTAACATAATAAGTCAGCAACTTAAAAAGCTAAGATGAAGTTTAAAAGACACAAATAGCAAAATTAACTATAACTATAGTTGTGGATAGGAAGAATTAACATCATTTAAATGTCCATACTACCCAAAGCAATCTATAGAGTCCATGCAATTCTTACCAAGATACCAATGGTGTATTTAATAGAAATAGAACAAATATTTCAAAATTTATAAGGAATCACAAAGACCCTGAATAGCCAGAATAATCTTGAGAGAGAACAAAATTGGAAGAATCATGCTACCTGATATCAAACTATACTACAAGGCCACAGTAATCAAAGCAATATGGTGCTGGCATAAACACACACACATAGATCAGTGGAACAGAATAAGGAGCCCAGAAATAAATCAACTTTTTGATTTCAATAAATCACACATTTATAGTCAACTAATATTTGACAAAGGAGGCGAAAACATATATTAAGGTAAAGATAAGACTATATTCAATAAATAATTTTGGGAATATTGGACAGATATGTGCAATAAATTCAGTAAAAATAAATTTTAAAAAGTACACAAAACATTATATATTGTTTTGCATGAATGCATACATAATAAAAGTATACAGTCTCGCATGGGAACTTATACACAAATTTAGATAGTGATTTCCTCTAAGGAAGTGGGGAATAGGATTGAGGAAAATTAGAAATTTCATCTGTGTTAATAATATTTTATTTCTTGAAAAACCCTGACAAATCTTTTGTAACTCTATGAGATGGATGTTAACTAAACATATTGTAGTAACCACTTGGAAATAAGAGTGTGTAAAGTCATTATGCAGTACATTAAACTTATACAGAGATGCATGTCAATTATATCTCAATAAAACTGGAAAAATTGCTAAAGAAAAAATAAAAATAATATCTTGCTTTTAAAATTAAAGCACAGACCAACAATGAACTTGAAAGTGGTGGGAAGGTGATTTGAGACTGAAGCTTTCCGAAAACCTCATTTTGTTTGGGGAGAAAATAGACAAAATTTAGATATAGTTATGTAGACATGTTTAAAATAAGGGCAACTACTAAGTTCTAACTTCTAAATTAAGATAGGAAAAATAGAATAAACAAAACATTATCAAGAGGGAAGGTAAGGAGGAAAATAAAGGAAGTGAAGTATAGTAAAGATAAAAACAAAATTGATGATAAAATTGAATCAAAATATATCACTAATATAGTAATTTAACTGATCTTAAATGAACGGTTGAATAGAAAAAGCTCTCTGGTCAAACAAACAAACAAACAAAAAAAGACTCCAGCTTATAAACTTTAAAAAAGATGCATCTAAAATACAATGACTGTAAAAAGTTCAAAATAAGAGGTTGAGAAGAAACATACCAGCTAAATGTTAACCAAAACAAAGTTGGGTACCATGGTTAAAGTTAGGTGAAATATCTTTTAAGCAGAAAGCATTTCAAAAGGTAAAGACAGTTGTTACAGAGAACACAAAATATTTATCAGAAAGATATTACAACTCTGAAACTTGGCACCAAACCTCATTGCTTCAAAATACAGGGTCCAGCAGAAGTAATGCCTGCTTGAGTGTGGTTGGTAGGGTAATAATATGGGTCTAATAATTTATAGTTTTAATTTGAACAATTCATCTAAAATGTCATATGGTGTGCTTAAATGTGATATTGTTATGTTACAGAGTTACATGCTTATGATTTTGTAATAGAAGATTCTGTAATAAAAAGGGGGCATCATTTGTGCCAGATCCTGTATAAAGAACAACAATTGACAAGAAATATGAAGATCTGTAATGGTGGCTAGAAATTTAACACACTTTCTTCAGAAACCAATTGAGCTGTCATAAAAGTTATATCAGTAAATCTGAACTGCGCATTAGGATATATTAGCTAATAAGGTATGTACTCAACAATTAGAGAATATACATTCTTTTGCAGTGTACACTGACCTCTTACCAATATTTATCACATATGCACCAAAAAAGCAGTCTCAACAAATCTTGGAGGATCAATATTTTAGAATCATCTTCCCTGACTACAATGCATTTCAATTAGAAATCAGCGATTTAAAAATGAGCAAAGCCTGAAACCATAAAACTGGAATAAGCCATAGGCAGCAGACTCTAACACTGCTCTTTTTGGGTGTGTCTCCTCAAGCAAGGGAAACAAAAGAAAAAAATAAACCAATGGGACTACATCAAACTCTAAAGCTTTTGCACTGCAAAGGAAACCATCAACAAAATGAAAGACAACCCACTGAATTGAAGAAGGTATTAGCCAATGATACATCCGATAAAGGGTTACCACCAAAAATATATAAGGAACTTACACAGCTCAACATTTAAAAAACAAAACAACAAAAACACAACACAAACCCCCCAAACAATCCAATTCAAAAAATGGGCAGAGGACCTGAATAGATAGTTCTCCCAAGTGGACAAACAGATGGCCTAGAGATATATAAAAAGACAATCAATGTCACTTATCATCATAGAAATACAAATCAAATCCTCAACAAAATATCAGCTCACACCTGTCAGAATGGCTATCATGAATAAATCAACAAACAACAAGTGCCGACCATGATGTGGAGAAAAGGGAGCCCTAGTGCACTGCTGGTGGGAATGCAGACTGGAGGAGCCACTGTGGAAAACGGTATGGAGATTCCTCCAAAAATTAAAAATAGAACTGCCTTACAATCCAGCAACTCAATTTCTGGGTCTCTATCTGAAGAAAACAGAACACTAACTCAAAAAGATATATGCACCCCTATGTTCACTGCAGCATTATTTACAATAACCAAGACACAGAAGCAACCTAAGTGTCTACCAATAAAGTTATGATGTTATCTGTGGGCTTACCATATATTGTCCTTATCCTGTTGAGGTAAGTTTCTTCTATACATATAGTTATCATGAAAGAGTGTTGAATTTTGTGAAATGATTTTTCTGCATTTATTGAAATGATCGATAAATCATTCTTGTCCTGTTACATGGTGTATTGCATTGATAGCTTCATATATGTTATACCATTTTTGCATCCCATGGACAATTTCCACTTAATCATTGTGTATGATCTTTTTAATGTGCTGTTGAATTTGGTTAGCTAATATTTTCTCGAGGATTTTTGCAAACATGTTCATCAGGGATATTAACCTGAAGTTTTGTGATTCTTTCTCTGGATGTGATATTGAGTGATACTGGCCTCATAAAATGTTTGAGGTTTCCTCTCTTTTATTTTTTGGAAGAGTTTAAGAATTGCTATTAATGCTTCTTTAATGTTTAGTAGATCTCACCAGTGAAGACATCTGGTTTGTTGCAGCATTATTTACAATAGCTAAGACTTGAAAGCAATCTAAATGTTCACTGACAGATGAGTGGATGAAGAAAATGTGATATACACATACAATAGGATATTAATTCAGCCTTTAAAAAGAAGGAAATTCTGCCATTTGTAATGACATGGATGAACCTGGAGGACATTATGTTAAATATTGGGCTGGCCACAAAGTCCAGATGTTTTTTTCTATAAAATAAAAGACACATTTTTCATTTTTACCAATAACTATTAATTTGGATATTTTGAGCACGTTGGCTCTCACGTGGGATAACACTGATGGTTCTCAGTTACTGTTTTGATTTGATCACTATCAACTTCAACTCGTCTACCTGACCCTGGAACATGGTCCAGTGAGAAATCTCCAGCATGAAATTTTGCAAATCCCTTTTGACACATTTGATCAGTCACAGCACCTTCTCCATACACTGCACGAGTCTTTTTTCTGCATGTCAGTTGTTTTTTTTCCTTTTCTTTAAATAATAAAGCACAATATGGTGAAAAGATTGCATATTTTCTCTCATCTTCAATATTAAAATGGCTACACAAAAAATCACCAATTTTGATGTTTTTTTCAATGCACAATGATATGATAGGTGTCACAACACAATCTAACAAAATTGTTTCAAATGAAGTTAAAGACAACTAAGCACTAGAGCCACCTTACTGAAAAAACAAAAACAAAAACAAGAAACGAACTTTCTGGCAAGATAGATACAGAAGGAGAACTACTGCATGATACCACTCTCGAGGAATCTACAACAATCACACTCACAGAAGCAGTACAATGGTGGTGGCCAGGGGCTGGGACTGGGGGAGACTGGCCAGTGCCAGTCAAAGGGCACAAAGTCACTCTTACAAGACGAGTACGCCCTAGAGAGCTACCATACGGCTCAGAGCCCATAGCTAACAATATCATGTTGCATACTTGAGAATTTGCTAAGAGGATAGATCTTATGTTAAGTATTCTTATTACAAATAACAACAATAAAGGAGGCAGAAGGGAACCCTTGGATATGATGGATATATTTATGGAATAAATTGTGGTGATATTTTCATACTCCTGAATTCATCAAGATGTATACATTAAGTATGTATATTGTTAAGATTAGCTTAAACACGAACATTTCCCTTTTTATTCCCAAAGAGCATAAAATAAGGAAATAAAAAAAAGCACTGATGAGTGCATTCCAGGAGCGTCCAAACCTTATTCAAACACTTCAGTGAGCTGGCGCCCCTTCGACACTATGAGCCACAGTCAGCAGAGGACGCTGCTGCATCTTTTATGAAGCATCCTTTCAAAGAAGGCTTTCCAGGGCTCTGACCCTCTCATGAGGGCAAGAAGGGAAAATGAAAGTGAGCTGCAGAGATGGGGCTGCCTGGCGAAATAATTCATGCAGTTTTGACTTCCCGTTGAGCAAAACAGCAAGGACTGAAAAATCTATGAAAATGCAAGGGAAATTATAAGCAGATGGAGGCTTTGGTGCCAAAACTGTCCTGGGAGTACTATTCTAAGGTGATTTTAAAGACAAGGAAACTATATAATTGAGGCACTTGTACAATGCTATCTCCTTCAATATATGATCTAGTCATCATAGAGTTGACCATTCCTGGATTTCTGGAAGCTTAATCTTAATTAAACAACATTGCTCAAACATGGGATATGGGTTAGGACAACTTTTGATTTACTCCATTGCTTTTGGACATTTTGACAAGGTCAAGTGTGTATACTATGGTTTAAAGAATTTTTCCTATTGGCTCAGATTGTGCATTTCTCTCATTTACACGTAGAGATTTGTTAGAATATGTTTGCACAACATCAAGAGGTCATCAACACAGACATTTGAATAGGGCTGGAAAATCCTCAAGGTGGCGCAATTACATGGTCACAGCAGAGTTCAGAAGCAGGCAACCGCTAGCCAGTTCTACCCTTCTCTAGTTTGTGAGGTGAATTTGAACAAGCTGTTTCATCTTGCTGAACCTCAATTTCTTTATAAATTATTTATCGCAATTGCTTACATCTAGTAAACCCTCAATATTTGTTACCAATTATTTATAAATGATTTCTCGTTTCATTTGATTTTCACAACAGTTATGAGGTGAATGAACAAAGTATTTTCTTCCCCCTTTAGAGATCATGTTAAAGAGACTGGAAGAGCTTCAACTGCATGCTGACATTCCCATGCCTAACAAATAAGAAAGAGGGATTCCCATCCAGCTTTCCCTGCAGTCAAAAGTCACACTCTTTATTTGGAACTTACACCAGGGCTTCTGGTGTACTGATGAGTGGGCATGAGGATCGTCTGTGGATCCTGGTGAAACGTCCCTTCCAACTCAGTGGGACTACGGTGAGGCCTGAGGCTCTGCATTTCAAACCCGCTCTGACGTGGCCAGTGGGCCAGCAGCATTTGCTGGCACCTAATTAGACCCCAGATCCACTGAATCTGAATTTGCATGTTAACAGGCTCCTGGAAGATGGATTTGTTAAGGTTGAAAAAGTACTGATCTAGAACAGGAGGCGGTAAACTTTTTCTGTAAATGGCCAGATAGTAAGGATTTTAGGCTTTGCGCTCTCTGGTGATCCCTTTGCACATTAAAGTCTTAACAAGCTCAGGTTTAATCCACGCTTTTCTCCTCCATGAAAGCAGAGCAGTGCCTGATGAATTAAGGTCTCACCAGGGACACACGAGCACTTTCTCCCTGGACAAGCTCCATAAACATCAAGGTTCTCAATTTTTGCCAGAAAACAGGATACCTTCTAATGGAAAAGTACCTACATCTGTGGCAACAGAAATTCCAGCTGAGTGGAAATATCTGACTCCGTGTGAGATTTACCCACCATTTTATGATGCCTCTTCTTAAACTCTAAGTACACCACAAATAGACTCAAAACAAGAAACCTGAATGGCAGTGTTCATAGGAACATTGTGGGACTCTTAATAGGAAGCAGATGGGATCTGCCACAAAAGAGCACTGGAAGTTCTGGGTAAGACCCAAGAACTTTCCTTTGCAGCCGGCTCTACAGGTGAGTCTGAAGTGGGCAGCCCAGGGACGCCTTGGGAGACCCTGGCCCAAGCCAATACAGCTGAAATGGGATCTAGTGCCTCTATAGAAGAGCTTGAATGAAGTCTCCAAAAGAACTGACAGTGGAATGAATGTCAAATGATGTCTTTGTAAAACCGACTAAATCAAAATTGTTGGATGCATCCACTAGAGGTCATGATTGAGTCTCTATCAAGGTCAAATCATTATTAAAGCAATAGTTCTCAAACCTTCTGGTTTCAGGATCTCTTTAAATTCCTAAAAAATTAATGAAGTTCCCCGAAAAACTTCTGTTTAGGTGAGTTACATCTACTGAGAGCTAGAGCTAGGCGGACACAGATTGGTACAGGAGCAGGCACCGCTGGGATTCCGGTTGTGTGTGCGTGAAACAGAGTTCATTCTTTTATTATTAGTTATTATTTTATGACTTATTTGTGTTATTTGTCTTATCATTATTATTATTTTGTATCCTTACTTATGATTTATCTTAAAGGTAATGGTGGCTGGTAATTTAATCTACTTTTGCCCACTCCTGTATAATAGTATCTATAGTATTAAAAATAAAATTGAGAACTTCTAAACATATTTATTAATTTATTATGAAATAACTATAATGATTACATGTTAATATAAATAATATATTTTATGAAAATAATTATTCTCCAAAACAAAAACATTGTTGTTGAATAGAATGGCATCTGTTTATGTTTTTATAAGTCTCTTTAATGTCTGGCTTAAAAGAAGACACCTGGTTTCTTGTATCGCTTCAGTGGTCCATCTTTTGTTAGGTCACACATCATGGAAAATGCCACTTCATGTCTTAGTATTATTATGAAACCATTTTGATCTCAGGGATTCTCTGAAAGCCTCATGGTGGCCTCGAGGGTTTCCCAGACCACACTTTGAGAACCACTACGTAGAACAATATTTAAGATGTCCTTATAGTCACTGCGGCATAAATTTTAATTTCCCTTTGCTACACTGAAAGTTCCTTGAGAATGCCTCTGTATAGCAACCACATTTGCACAGGAATTTTCTTTCTGAATGTGACTGTTAGCCCTATTTTAATAAATTAAACTTTTTTCTTGATTTTTTATATGCAGATGATGCTTGCTACTTAAGTATTTGAAATGAGGTTTCCAAAAGCATATTCAACCTTTTATACAATTTCTTTAAAACATTAGAATTTCAAAAATCAGAGGAAATGAATCACATGATATGAGTAAGTTCATAATACAAAGAATCAAAGCTAGTAATTCATTACTTAAAATACTACTTAGTTCTCAAGATTACATTCATCCTATGGGAAAGGTAATGAGCTAAAAAGTGGAGCTAAATTCAACTGGGCCTTAGCAGAAATTTGGAAACATTTTTAATTAAAAAAATTTATTGAACATTCATTTAAATAAAAAAATACAAAAAAAATTTACATAGAAAAAAAAACTCAAAAAAAATTTTTACATAGAAATGATAATAATTTTAGGTATTTTATAACCTGCAAAGTCATTTGGAAATAGTACACATAGATAAACTATATATAGTTCATAATGGTTTCCTTTTTATTCAAATCATATAACCAACATGTTTCCAGCCAATTTCATATGTTCATGAGTATCTCTCTCCCATGCTCAGGAAGACATACATACACAGTGTCTCCTCATATGTGTTATAGTACCCTGTTAGGCTGTCAGTCTGAAATGTCCCAGTCCTAGAACGGGATCCACATTAAATATTCATTCAATCCAGTTAAACTTCCTTTTAAAAGTCCACACTGTAGTTTTCTCTTACAGTAGAGAGAATTTTGACATTCAACAGACCAGGATTTAAAGCTCGACCTCAAATTTTTGGCAAGTTAGTACACATTTCTGAGATTTTGTGTTCTCACTAGCTTAAAACAAACAAAAAAAGATAGTAATATTTACCTTGAAAAATTTTGATCACTTGTTCAAGTGATAATAGTTATGACTTGTGGGGCATTTTATATGCATTATCTTATTCAATCCATACAACAAATATATGCAATAACTACTGTGATTTTCCCTTCTTACAGGAATACTGATTTTCAAACAATTTTTACTGAAATATAATTTATATAAAATTCACAGATCTTAAGTATTCAAGTAAATGGAGTTTGACAAAAGAATAGACCGAGTAACCAACACCCCAACTAAACTAAGTGATACAGAGAAATCTTGATTTTAACTAACTTGCTAATTTTTGACCTGGGTTACTAGAACCTACGAAGTCCTAGTATGGAGTCCTCACCCTTGACCCCGCTCTTCAACCCTCAGCTGCTTTTCAGTTTAATCCTGGAGTCTGGAGCTCAGTGTGTGTTTTACAATTATGCATACTGCAACATTTTATGTTGCATTCATTACATTATTTCCATGCATTAAATATAGGCTGCTCAGCTTCTACAACCCGCTAATTTATCCATTTCTGAACCAGATTTACTGAATTAAGTACTTTTATTTTTTCTTATATGGATATAACCAAAATAGTTTATATCAGATTATCCAATGAGAGTAGAGATACCTCCTTTCCTAATCTCTTTCAACCATCTTTTGAGTCAGTTCAAGCTTGAGCCCCTTGTACGATGTGTTTCCCCCAGCTCCAAGTCCACGTGGGCCGATGATGAGCAGCAGTAAATGCGTACTGGAAGCTCATGCCTCACAGAGTCTTCTAGAACGTGACAGTCACTAATTTGCAGGCAATGGAGGAAGGAGTTAACTGACACACAAATAAATGTCGTTCTGCATCATTTACAGAGTTTCTCATTGATGCTCTTTTGTTCCAACTTGGGCTTAACAGATCATTTTGCCCAGTTACATCATGTATTTGTTTTTACTCTAAAACCAAGGATCTTCACTTTGAACTGTTTTAGTTAGGGTAGGACTGTTTCTGGGAGGGATTTGTAGAAATGTAAAGTATCCAACTACATGAGTAACATGCATGATCTCATAAACCAAGCAGCTGAAGATAACAACATAATGGCACTTTGAATATATTTGAATTATATTTTTCTTCTAAGTGGCTGAAGGCACTCTATGGACAAATACTGCATTTTTAAACTTTAATGGACTTGTAAATGAACGAACAAATATATTATGCTGCTTAGAGCAACATTTTGTCCAAGTCATGCCTCTCTACACAATGGCTTTGAAGGAGGTCAGGCTGAAACAGAGAAGACCAGCAGGAGGTTGACGGCGGTTGGAGCGCATGTCAGAGGCAGGCAATCTACAGGCCTCCCACCCCAGCGGTGTGGAAACAGGACGGAAAACAAAGTGGAGGGGGAGAGGCCAGGTTCCTGCATCGGAGAATCTCTCGTGCAACTGAACCTGAGCATGTGTTTGATCGTTTCTGTGACTCTTTTGTTCATACGCAAACGCTCATGCCTTCTTGTACAAAAGGTGCTCAATCAATGCGCACTTTACCAGACGGGACAAATAGGTGCCCAACCTCAAAATTTTACATTTTTAGTAGTGGAGAGACACAAAAAAATACAAGTTCCAACAGAATTCAGTAATCTCCAAAGCTATATAAGCTCCAAAACTATATAAGAGGAAGAGTAAGAGGCAAACAAAATTATGAGATTTGTTGGAGCATGAATGAAGGTTTCATGGAAGAGGCAGCACGTAAATGGTGACTTGAACCATGGGCAGCATTTCTACAAGCAGCTGTCTGAAGGGAAAATGATTAAATATAACGTGTCAAGCAGAGGATGCAGCATGGACAACAGCGCAGACCGGCAATTTGTGAAGCGAGTTAAAGCAGCAGTAAATAGCCCTGTTTGGGTGAAGCATAAGCAATACGAATCATAAAACGAGATATCTTGGGACAAAATTTGATATTAAACTGTGGCAAACAGCCACAGGAAAGTTCTGGCTGGAACCTAATATGATGAGAATTGTGCTTATTGATGGTGAGTCCACAGAGGGGTCTCGTGGGGTGTGCCAGACAGAGACGGGTGTGATTGTCCTCGTCCTGGAAAAACCAAACCACGGCGGTGGACATTGGCCATGGAAGGAAGAGGACAGGATGAGATCCAAGCAGCCTCGTGGAGACAGTCCACCAAGGGGACTTGGCAGCTGAATGGGTGAGGACAGGGAGGAATAAAGGGGGGGTTAACAGGTAACGGAGACTTCCACTTTGAGCCGGGAGTAGGAGGTCACAGAAAACCGACACTCCTACTGTAATAACTAGGAAAGCTGGGTGATTTTTAAAATCCTATTTTAAAGGCATCAGATGGCTCTATAAGTAAGAATTATCAGAACTAAAATTTCAGAGGAAGAAACTTCCTGAAGTGAGCTAATGATCTCTAGTTATTTCCTTCCTTTCTACTAGCCGACTTTGCTGATGCTGAGCCCAGCCATAGGCAAACATAGGGCTTACCCAAGCAGAGAGCGTCTTGGCTAAATTCTGCTCTATTGGGAGACCGGGAGCTAGGCCGACAGACCTTCAGGGCAGAGTGAATGCACTGCAGCATCTTAGTCCTCAGGAAACAAAGACCTGCTTTCAAGCATTCCAAAGCCCTCGCCCTCAAGACAGGGGACAGATGCTGAAGCTGCTTTGGGCAGAGGGCACTCGACTCTGAACAGCAGAGCTGGATCTCCAACAGTCAGGGTTGAAGTGACAGAGACCTGTGGGGCTTCCATCACAGGCCAACTGTTAGGAATGCAGGAGACCCAGGGGTAGATTATATGGGCAGAAGGAGAAGTTGAAATTCAGGCCCAGTACATTTTCTGCTAACCTGGCAGGGAGCTGGGGAGCAGGTATTGGCATTACAGCTATCTAGTGGGCCGGGTCTGTAGAACTTGCTCAGTGACCAGATGCATGCTGCCCTGGAAAAAGTGGACACACATGGGGTGAACTTCTTTTCTGAAGTTGAAGCAGACCCTGATGGAGCTGAGCAGGAGGCTGTCTGCTGGTAACACTCCCTACGGCAGGGCAAGGAGTCCTTTCTTGAAGATCTGGGAAATACATGTATGTGTCTATCACTAAATGGGCTACATAGTTCAAGCAAAAGTATAAGATTGTCAGACTGGATAAATATCCAAAGGATAATTACATCAGCTTGCAAGAGCCCTCTTAAATATAAGCACAGAGAAAGTTCAAAAAGCGAACCACGGGGAAAAAACTACATCACACCAAAACTACCCAAAAAAGCTGATGTTACTCTACTCATAATAGAAAATGCAGACTTTAAGGCACAAAGCATTTTTGAAGATTAAGAAGAACATTTTTTAAGGATATCTTACAGCAGGAAGCATACAAAAATATAGTTTCAAAAGATAGACAAGTTTGCAAACTTAGTGGGAGGTTGTAACGCACCTTCCTCAGTTAGGTATGGAAGGTAAAGAAGAGGTGGTTACACACGCAGAGGATGACAGCTAACAGCAACACAATCACATTTTCTTCAAGTATACATGGTGTATTTGTCAAAGTAAAATCAAAGGGAAATGCTAGGGTAAAAAGCATGATAAGAGAAAAGAAGGGTGGCTCTGAGGACACCCAGCGGTAGACTCGATGAGCCAAGGACAGCATTAGGGAACTTGAAGGTAGGTCAAGGGACATGATCCAAACTGCTACACAATGAGTAAAAAGCATTGAAAAGAATACATCAGGGCATTCAAAAGCTGTGTGGCAATTTTAGCCAGTCTAATGAACACAGAATCACTGTCAGAAGGACAGATAATTGAATAGTGCATTCCTTAACAAACTGTTCTTGGTCAAGAAATGTTAATTTTTTGAGTTACTAATCAGATTTTCAAATGGGATATTTTATTTACAAACTTTGCTCTGTATTAAAACATGAGATAGTCCTATAGTTTTCTGTCTCCCTCCCTCCCTTCCTCTCTTCCCTCAAGTCTCTATTTCCATCACTCTCACTTTCTGTGTCTCTTTCTTCATCATTTTTGGTACTGTATCAGCTTGGGTGTTAAGAAGTCTGAATTGATAAAGTAAAAGCAGCAGCTTTATATTTTTTTACTGTAAAACCTTAGCTGTAAAGCCTTCTTGCATTTGTGCCTTTTATGATACAAGAACTTTAGTAATGTTGCTAAGTACTTGCTTCTATTGCTTGAATAACAAACCAACCTCATACTTAGAGGTTCAAAACTCTTTTATTCTCTCTCATAGGCCTGCAGACCACTGGGGGCAGCTCTGCTCATCTCAGTTGACCTTGTTTACTTGTCTGCCTATCAGTGGGGACTGCTGATGTTTGCCGGGCTCAGCTGGCCCTTCTGTGTCGCGTCTCCTCCATCCTCCTTAGGGGGTGGCTAGCCAGCGTGCATTATTTTCATGGTTGTGTCGGAGGCGAAGAGAGGGAGCAAAGGCACACCTGAAGCCTCTAAAAGGCTAGGCTTAGACCGTCACAGTCTCCCTTCACCCATGTATCACTCAGGTTAAAGAAAGTCTTACGGCTGAGCTCAAGTCAAGAGGGAAAGAAGCGCACATCACTGGGGTGTGGGTACATGGAGCACAAGGAACTTGCACATCCCATTTGCATTTTTTTCTCTTGGAATCAGTTTATGCAAGCATTCTACTCCTTCTTGGGCAAATGTT
Source organism: Tonatia bakeri (assembly GCA_004024845.1). Lineage (NCBI taxonomy): Eukaryota > Metazoa > Chordata > Mammalia > Chiroptera > Phyllostomidae > Tonatia > Tonatia bakeri. Next base: position 142,391 of record PVIA01001836.1, read on the forward strand.
TATATTTTGCAAAGAAATCATCAATTTTCTCTGGTCCTTAAAAATGCCCACCATAAATTATAGATGGCATTCTTACATATTTCTTAAGTTACCAACTACATTATGTCTTCTCCTCATTTCTAAACTTCTATCATTTTTTTCTTGTAGTTTTTCCTTAATCAAGCTTGCTAGGATTTGTTGTTTTCTTATTGGCCTTTCAAATAATGCAACTTGGGTATATCTCTACTATCTTGAGTATTTTGTTTCTAATTTTTCTTTCTCCAAAACTTATTAATTTTGCTTATGCAATTTCCTTTCATTAACTTTACTGGTATTTTTCTAATATTCACATTGTATTCCTTCTTTAAATTGGAAGGTATTTCAGCTTTAGCTATATCACAGGCTTTGGTATAATGCTTTCTCTTTTACTGAACATAGCTTTATAATTTTAGTGTTTAGCTTGTGATTTAAATTTCTTTAGAAAGATTATTAATTTCTAAGTAGTTCATAATTATTTCTCCATTACCTTTTTATATTTTATTGATTTATGACCAGAAGTTGGAGCCTGTAAAATCTCTACTATTCTGATTTCATTTAGGCTTCCTTTGTGGCAAAATAAATTTATTTGGTGTCTGTATCAGTAAAATGTAAAAACTAAATTGTCTAATATCAGTAAGCAATATTCTCCCTGCACACACACACACACACACACACACACACACACACACACTAAATCAAGGAGATTGGCATTTTAAAAACTTATCTTACACCATTCCCTCTTTGGTTTCTAGTAAGTATATCTGACCCTGAAAGAATGGTGAGAAATGTCATTATAAGTTCATTTTTATCAAGTTCTACACATATATTTGAGATTTTCGTTTTGCATATTTATCTTCTGTTTTGGGGTATACATGGGTTATGACTTTTAGCACATGGTGTCACTATCCTAGTTCATAATTTTAACCCTAAATTCTACCTTCTCTTATCAATATTACCATTTCTGTTTCTTTTTAATACTTATCAGACAGTTTTATGCCCATTTCATGATTTTCATCTATTCATTATTACTAAGTTTTAAGTTCATTTCACCTAAAAAAAAAAGGTGCTTATTTTTTTAAAACCCAATCTCCCAGCCTCATTCTTTCAAGAAGAAAATGAATCTTGATCACTTTTACTTTTTCAAATATATTTGATTTTGTTTCTTCCTTCTTTTTGTTGGCATATTTGACTTTGCTATTAAATTTTTAAAAGCAGAATTACAAGTTAATTCTGTTATCAATTCTATTACTACACTTTATCATGTTTGTTACCCTGGGATGATGGGGTAATTGATGGAGAGATTCCAACAGAAGAAAATGCAAAATGTCTTCAATGATAAAGAATGTGGAATGTGAATGATTATCACAGACAAGGAGGGAGGATTCCACTAGGCATAAGGACCACCTTCTGTGATGGTTTTTTCTAGCTCTCCCTCCTATCTGGCTATTCGGAAGACAAGCCTGCTCATCAGAAGCAAGTGGCTGATATAAACAATTCTAGCGCATTCCAGAATGTTTACTGAGATACTGGGTAAAACAAAGCTCAATTTCTCAAAAACCCAGAGCACTCCTCAGCAGACTCAGGCTTTGGTTTGCCTGAAGTCTGCCCTTTCTCCTCATTCCAGGGTTGAACGCTCTCTGCCTGTGCCAACTCAGCAGGCCTTTTCTTCTCGTTTTTATTTCCTTAATATATTTATCTTTGTTTCCTCAATATTTTCTACATCTCAGCAAAAGCATAGGAAGGACATCATCATCATCTATCAATTAAAGATACTGAAGTATTTGGTCATTGTCATTAATAGAATGATTTGTCTTCTCTGAACCACCGCTATGTTTAGTAAAAGTCGGGCACTGATTGCTCGACTCTCTTCAGTAGGTATGCCTTTTCTTTAGTGTGCATTATGGTTTAATTTTGTTTTGTCTTTTTTTGTCTTTTTCAAGCATCCTCATGGACATGGAGCCTATTACAGGCTCAATCAATTCCAATGAATATCTTTTTTCAGAAGGTCATAAGTCATGTAGCTACTTCCAATTTGAGGATGCTTCTTTTTTATTTTGCTCCAATGTAGGGGTTTATACATCCCCCCCCCACCCCTGGCATTGAATTTGGCCTGCCATGCTAAAATAGGCCTAGAAAGTAAATTAGTGTTTCCCCCAGTTTTGAATTTTCCATTTCCCTTTTCAATAACCCTGGAGATGGACGTAGGTATACCGATTGCATGAAATATGCTAATTATGTGTGTGTGGGGCGGGGGGGAGGAAATCCCAGCTCTCTCCAAGTGCACTCCAAACACTACACATGCATTGAGGGCCTAATAGCTCAGAGGGCACCTGGCTCAAGAGGCAAGAGAAATGACAATGACATCACAGGAAATGCAGTTCTTCAGACTTTACCTAACACTCTCTACTAAATATTCTTGTCCGTGAGCATTAAAGTCACTTTTCAATTTTTATCTCAAGTGGTTTTAGTAGTGTGCTCTAGTTTCTTAAAAACTTTTGGACAAGGGTGGGAAGTGGGGATGGCTGGGGTTGGGGGTGGGGGTGGAAATGGAGGCAATGTACTTGAACAACAATTAAAATGAAAAAAAAAAAGAAGTAAACATTACTGCACCATTAAAGAAAACTTTTGGACAATTGTAGATATAATTATTAAGAATACTTTAAATGTAAGTCTTCCTCAGTCTAGTCAAAACTAATTAAGAAAGAATGCCAGAAAGTACAATCAAAATGACATCAAGAAATGTCAGCAATGTTTACAACTTTCCCTAGAGTTCAAAGTTAGGGCAATTTCTTTAGGTCACGATATTTTCATGTTGTGTTCCACCAGCGTCCGCTCATAAAAGACAGTAGCACACTTAGATTATGTACAGCTGTGGATGATACCACCCACAGAGAGTGAGACTCTGGCCAGGTGTGAGAAATTCCTTTTGACATTCCCAAAGGGGTTTGTGTGGGGTGGGATCCCGAACACCCACCACCCTTCTTGATCTGCCCTGTTCTGCAGGCTCTGTCTGGGCTGCACGCCTGCAGGGAAGGTCAGTTTCCCAGAAACGCTCTTCCTTTTTTGAAGTTTGTAATCAAACACACATTTCTTCACTCTTCTACAAAAAGATGCTGACCCACTGCCCACCACACTAAGGCATTCTTGCTCCCAGCTGTGTGTCTCCACTGAGACCTACAGCGTATTTTTATTGGGTCAGCCAAAAAGTCCTTTAAGTTGTTTCTGTAAAATAAAAGTCATGTTTCATTTTCACCAATAACTTTATTGACTTGGATGTTTTGACTATATTGGCTATCTCCCACATGGGATAACGTTGATTGTTCTTAATCAATGTGTCAATTGATCACTATTGACTTCCACTGGTCTACCTGACCATGGAGCATCGTCCAGTAAGAAACTTCCAGCACAGAACTTCACAAACCACTTTTGATTCCTTCAATCAGTCACAGAACCGTCTCCACACATGGCATAAATCTTTTTTTGTAGGGTTTCTTTTTACTTTTTTTTGTGCTTATCTTTCTTGAAATAACAAAACATAATATGCCAAAAATGTTGCATATTTTCTTTCATCTTCCATAATAAAATGGCTACACAAAAATTCATTAGTTTGATACATTTTTTGAATGCACACTGATATGACAGCTGTCATAATACAATCTAACAAAATTGTTTTGAATGAAGTTAAAGACAACTTAGTGCTATGAGCATCATCTTACAGAAAAATCCAAACAAACTTTTTGGCCAACCCCATACTTCCCTGTGCTTCCTCAGTAACTGAGGAGACCTGTAAGAACAGTTTCCTTCTGCTCTCTCGCCTAGCCCGATCCACTATCCTACAGGCCTTACTGAACCAGCTAATGTTTTTCATATCAACCTACTACTATTAGGGTTTCCCTTTACTCTGATATAATATTTGACTGAACCCTTTGAAATCATTGATATTCAGATATTTTTATATACAAAAAATGGCAATTTTATATGGTTTAATCTAATACATAATGCATTTCCGTTCACTTTACCATTTATATTTACCTACAGATTCTATGATACTTTAAGCCACTTAATTTAGTCTGGCATCTCTATTTTATTTATAGTTGTATTTGAGTCCTTTCTTGGAGTACTCTTTTTTATTAGGACATAAAGGACATTTTTTACTACGACAGCACAGTGTTGTGGAGTGGTTGAGGGCAGAGACTCTAGCCAAATACCAGGGTTCAAACTCCTACTCAGCCAAAACCTAGGGGTGTGATATAACATAACACATACAAATCCCTGAACTCCAGCAGAATGAGGATAAGAGAAACCACCACGGCTGAGTAAATATTGGTGAAGTGCTTGAACAGTGTTTGACACAGTAATTACTGAAGAACTATTTTTATATCCACATAGAAAGGCAAATTATTTTTCTTTTAACCTACAGGTAAAAAATGTTTTAACAATTGACAGCTAATTAGTACTTTGCCTGACTTCTCTGATTAAACATCTAGACCCGTGGCATTTTCGATGCTTCTGGATAATGGCCCCGGTAGTGACCTGCTTCATTCTGAAACTGCTGGGACATCTAGGCCATGTGTAAGTGGTGTACTCAGTTTGTTACTCAGCTCAGGGGAGAATGACTTTCCTAAAGAGGTCCAGCCAAAAATTCAAGGCATCATTAATATAAAGGAAATGGAAAATGCAAATAAGGGCCCTGAGAAATTCAGTGTTGTTTATGAGCGGAAATAAGACAGATATAAAATTTTAATTAAATAAAGATTCCCTTTAGTAGTTCAGTTGTCAAATGTAGAAAATTCTCTGTGACTGGTTCCTGCTGTTTTATTAGCACTGGTGTCTCACTGAGTGGGGTATTAGGATGAAATCCTAAGCAAATATTTACACTACTTCAAGAACAACTCTAAGTCAGTTGTTGGAGGAAAATGGACGATGGCAAGGAAAGAAAGACACATAGGCTTTTATAACTTGTCTCTGCCACAAGTGTGTAGAAATTTGAGAATAAAAGAAGGATACAAGAACTGCTCGATTAAGAAGTTATGTTAAGCGCAGGCTATCGGCCTGGTGGGCAGCCCACTAAGTCAGAAGAAACATGAGAAAGAGAGATAAGTGGTGAGAAAAAATACAATTGAAAAGAAGTACAAAATACACAATGAATAAACTGATGAATCCACCTAGTAAAAACAGATTAAAATCAGTTTCAAAAGTTGGAAGCATAGGCTGTACCCCTAAACCAGGGACAGGCAAGGGTTCATGGTAACACAGGTTCTGCGGAATTTCCTAAATCTCACTGCATCAGAATTGTCCAGGTTCTTTTTTTTTTTAAAGCAATGACTAGGAGTTTATTCTTTCAATTGTACCATTTCATATTGTAAGTTAATAGCCATAATGATGAAGGAAAGAATATGGTATACTGGCAATGTGAGGGACTTGTGGAATATTCAAGAATGGCCACACTGAATGGTTGAGAGAGTTTCCTCAGGTGGGACTCACACCAAAGGAAGCTGTCCCTAGTGGGGTAAAGAAAATATTTCAAGCCAAAGTTGAATTAATAGATTCAATGACATTTCTGTAGTGTGGAAGGTTGCTTTTTAGGTAAGGTGTTCTGTTTCTTAGAATGATAAACTAAGTCCCTACCCAAAACAAAATGAAACCATAACACATGCCAAAGAAAAGGCATACCTACTGAAGAGGGTCAAGGAATCAGTGCCCCAAATAAAAATGTCTGCATAAAATAATTATGATTCCTGGAAGTAACACATAAAACAATTACCTGGAGTTACTAGGTGGTGAACAGGAGACAGACCTGGTGGGGAGTTCATGCTCACTTGGAGAAGGGAACAGGGGAGCTCTTTTCATGTAAATTCCCCGTTCTACTGCTTTTACCCTGGGCTAGGTACAGTGCAGGGGCTACACACAGAAGGGGTTCCCATAGAAAGACCCAAACTTCTGGCCAAGGAAACTAGAAACATGTAGCCACAAAACCCGACCCACTGAAGAGAGCAGGTAAATCTTTCAAGGGTAAAAAACCAAAAACTGGGATCCCCAAATTCTTCTATTCACATTTTTGACTGATCCTGAACCATGCATACACAAAACAGACTCAGAATAGTCCAGTGTGAGGAAAAATAATGGAACTGAGATTTGAGAGAAATCCAGGAGGAGTTTGAAGTTCAAGACCAGTTGAAAAATTCCTTTCTAAAACAAAATTACTTTTTATAATGTCTAGGATACAAAACTACCCAAAATAGGAAAAACTGGGAGGGGGGAACATTCTCAAGAGAAATGAAAATTCAGTCTGAACCTGAGATTCATGTTGGAACTATCAGACCAGGATTTTAAATAATATTTTAATTAATTATCCTCAATAATGTAAAAAAAGATAAATATTAAACTACAAAAGACACATTTGAATGGATGAAAGTCTGTCTCAATGCAGAAAAGAAATTCAGCAAAGAAATAGAAACCTTAAACAGAACCAAATGTAATCTCTAGCACTGAAAAATAAACTTATAAAGATGACCTAAACAAATAGTGGGGGGTATATTTTCATGAATTTTAAGACCATTTTTACGAATTAGAATATTCAATTTTGTCAACCTGGCAATCTTCCCTAAATTAATCTACAGATTCAATGCAATGCTATTCCTAATAGATATTTTTGAAGAAATTGATAAGCCAATTAAAAAATTATACATAGTTGCCTGTTTCCCCCCAATATATGCAGCCCCACATACCTAACTGAATGAATGACGTAGATTCCTGACTTGGTTGTGTTTAAGTTTAAAGTGGTTGCCAACCCACACCTAGCAACATCAAATTAGTCTGGACTATGAAAAGATCAACTCTAAAATATCAACTCTTACCCTTCACTTGATTGTATATGTATCTCAGGAACAGAATACCAAATCCCACAATGGTTTTATCTCACAGTAAATAAACTCATATGCGATTGCAGAAGAGTCAGCGGATGAGGACTTAGGCGATGACGCATTTTGTTTGGTTCCTGTCCGCTGACATACCAGCCCAAATGTTGTGCAATCCCTTGCCTCAAACTTACTGAAGTAGGAGGACAACTGATTTGTAAGCTGATTAAAAACAGGAAAGAATAGGGCAAAATAAATATTTGAAAAGCAAACTGGTGGTGTAAAATTTCTTCCCCTTTACTGTATTTGTTGAAATAAAACAAATCATTTCCAGTGGTACCACACATGGAGTTCTCTTCACCATCTGCGCACTCAGCAGTCACATTTTATGGACTTCTCTTTTTGTCTTTGTTGGGAGAGGCATAACCTATTCATTCAGTGAGCAGGGCTATAACACACAGTACACAGAGAGCACACATTCATTGTTGAGCTGCTCTAAAGAGAGTGTGTGTGTGTGTGTGTGTGTGCTACATCTTTCACCTGAACCTGCACTGTCAAATGCCATGCACTGTGGAAAAGGATAATGTCTTCATTTCTGCCTCAGCCTTTGCAACTCCATCTCGAACCCCCAGCGAGCCCGGAAAGAGTGCCTGAGGTCCGGGTGGGTGGGTGGAGAGCAGGTGTGCAAGTGTCATTCTCATGGGCACTTTATCCTCCAGCTGAAAAGTGCTCAGTCTGTTCTTGTGTCACTGCTGCAAACCCATAAAATTTGAGAATGGCATCTTACACATTCATGGAAAATAATTTAAACCTAGCAATTAGGTCTGGGATAATGACGACAGCCTGGATTTCAAAATCAGCATGCTATCAGCGCTGAGGTCCTCACAAAGCTGCTGGTCATCAATATTAAAGATAGGTCTATGTCAACAACTTCCACCCCTTTGATGACAAGAAGGTAGTTAGGGTCTCAGTGAAAACGACACAAGGACCCTGGAAACAAGAGCATTAAAGGAGACGACAGGAAGAGCTGCTATTTATTTGTAACCGGCAGTCAAAGAAAAACTCTGCCAGGAATTTTCAAAAGTGAGTAGCTTGTTTTGCTTAATCTCAGACCACCTACTGAAGCAATGCATGTTTTTTAATTGCTAAACTGTAGAATTAATTTATTCCTACTCATTTTTGTTTCTTTTAATGAAACATACAAGAATTCCAGAAACCAGAAAAAAATGACTAACAATACAATATTTGCCAAATACAATTTAATAAACACTTTTACTTCAAGTAGATTTATGGTTTATGAGGATATGTTAAGTATACTATTTGCCTTCAAAATTTACATTTCTTGTTTGTGACACAGGAGTTAAGTTGAACCATATAAATCCCTCCTTCTTTGAAGGATTTTCACTGTGAGTCAAAATGGAGTTTGAACAGAAATGTTACATTGAATACACCAGTACAACCAGGCAGAAAATAAAAGTCTATTCTAGAAAACTGGAAAATAACCCAAATACATTCTTGTGTGATTTCACTTTTATGAAAGAAATTTGGGGGGGAGGGGACTGAAGTTATGGAATAAAGAATTGCTACGATTGCCTTGGCTGGGTGGTTCCGTGGGTTGGAGCATTGTCTTGTACACCAAAAGGTGGCAGGTTCAATTCCAAGTTAGGGCACACGCCTAGGTTGAGGGTTTGATCCCCGGTCACGATGTGTATGGGAGGCAACCTACCGATGTTTCTCTCTCAGTATCTCTCTCTCTCTAAAATCAATGAACACATTCTCAGGTGAGGATTAAAAAGATAATAATAAATGTTACACTCATCAAGGTCCAAAGACAAACACCAGAAATTGACTCAGTGATTCAGGTCAGTTACAGCAATAAAAACGCTTTATTTAAAATATTTGAAAGATACCCAGATCACATAGACGGCTAGAGAACTGGGCCCCAAAACGAAAGGGAGGCTGCGTGGCTGGAACCCCAGGCGAACTGGGCTACATGGGCAGGCCAGGAGCAGAGCAGGAGGAGGGCGGAGCCGTCGAGCACTGGGTGGCCAGCTCACCTCACTGTGGCTGAGCTCTGGCTGTTACCCATCACTGAGGACCTCCTACCACTTCAGTCCCAGGAACGGAACAGTTTGGACAGCACTGTCCCCAAGGGAATGTGCCACCACTATGTCTATAGTGGGGCACAGTTAACTCCTCTCTCCCCATAAAAAGACAACAAAAATCCACTTCAGTCTACCCCAGCACAATATTATCTTTTCCTCATACTTCAAATTTTTTTAAAAATTGCTCTTTCATAAGCAAAATGCACCATTGCTCATGTGAACCCCAGCACTCTCATTCTCTCAACAAATGGAGCACCTCAGTGACTCCTTAGGGGATGCGCTCAATTTCATGTTCAGAATTTGGGGGGGATGTTTATTTTTCCTCTAGTAAAGTCAAGATACTGATCAAATATCATACCATCTAGGGACAACATTATAAAGTTAATAACATTCCCAATATGTACCCTGTGTACAATATTGACAGAGGGGAAAATGTGAAGGTTTTTGTGTGCACACACATACATACACCATGTATAGAGATATTTATATATACATATCTATACATACACACACATTGTATATAAACTTATATACACACATCCCTGCACATGACTATATAAATACATCTGCAAGTAAATGTATGTATATAAACATATACACACTCTTAAGAAGTGATTATAATTGTCTTTTCATAGTGTGTCAGTTTTTGCTGCATATTTGACTTTCTTTTTCTTTTCTACTTTACATTCCAGTTCCTTTAACTTTGATATAATTTCATGGGCTTGGGGATCTAACCCTCTTCTGGTATTCTTCAACTTTTAGTAACCAGACATGGCAGTAAAAAAAAGTATCCCCAGAAATCACCTGTGTTCCATCCATAGTCTGTCTAGCCCTCACTGAATACCAGGAATCCCTCCTGTCCCTGACAGTAAGAATCAGTAACTTCAACAAGCATCATAAATCTGTTTTTGCCCATTCAGCCAATGGTGTGAAAATTCCCCAAGGACAACCTGGCAGTTTTATCTTCCTATTCAATAAAGTTATTGTTGTGTCACTTGGTGAAAAATAAAACGACAGAGCCAAACTCTCAGTCAGGATGACAGAGTAGGTAAATGTTGTGCTCGCCTCCTCCTATGACCACATCAAAACTACAACTAAATTATAGAACAGCTACTTGTAAGAACCTCCTGAATACTAGCTGAACAGAAGACCTATAACTAAGGATATAAAGAAGCCAGGACAAGACTGGTAGAAGAGGTGGAGATGTGGAATAGGCAGGCCTTATACCCACAGCATGTGGATTAGGAATCAGAAGGGATATCTAGGCTGGGGAGGTCTCTCCTGAGGAGTGACAGACCCAAGCCCCACCCAGGTTCCCCAGCCTGGGGTACCAGTGCCAGGAAGAGGAGTCCCTATAACATCTGGCTGTGAAAACAAGGAGGAACTCAGTCTGAGTGAGACAGAGGGCTGCTGGAGTCCCAGACATTTCTCACAAGAGGCGCGTTCTTGGACTCACATAGTCACTCACTCTAGGCTCCCATGCAGCTGCTTGAAAACCACTAATGACACACAGGGAGGAACTAAATGGACCAGCTTCAAGGTGAGGACTGGAGGGACAAGGGTCAGGGTCGCTCTCTGTGGGGCAGGAAGCATAAGTAGGCACCACTGCTCCTTTGTTGAGCCCTTTCCCCATCAACTCCTATCAGGTGGCCCCAAATCTGACATAAGCTATGGCTGCTTTGGCTTGGAATGTAGCTTCAACTAAGCAGCTACTAGCCTAGGACAAATGGTGGCTGGCCTTAGCTCATATCATGGTGCCCACAAAATAGTCCATAGCCTGGCACTAGTGGAAGGCAGCTTCAGTTTGTACCATAGCCTTTGCCATGTGTCTCCAAGTCCAGCAAAAGCAGCAACCAACTACAGATCACTTTGAAGCTCCCACCAGGCAACCCCAAGCTGGGAATAAATATTGGTTGAATTTGACCTGCATCAGAGCCCCTCCTAAGAGCCTACAGAACCAATATCCCTGGTGGCCAACTTCAGACCACACAAGAGAATCACTCAGCCAGCTCCACAAATGACACACTTGGAGGGCAGACTCAGCTGGCACCAGAATCTTGCTAATGTGACTCATGCCTGTGGAGTCAGCCTTTTTACAACAGATTTTCCACTTCAGTCAAGGCCAGCCCTAATACCCAGTCAGCCTTATGGCCTACACCACCCATGGATGCACCAACAACAATCAAAGCTCAACTGCAGCAGCAGGGCACACAACCCACACAAGGGATGACGCCTCTGGAGCACCTGACTAAGGTGACCAGGGAGATGATGTGACTGGGCCTCACAGGACATCTACTACCTAAGGCCAAGCTGCCAAGACTGGAAGATGTAGCAGCTCTACCTAATACATAGAAACAAACACAGGGAGTTGGCCAAAATGAAAAGACAAAGAGACATGTCTCAAATGAAAGAACAGGACAAAACTTCAGCAAAACAACTAAACCTAATGGAGGCAAGCAATCTTCCATATCCAAAGTTCAAAACACTGGTTACAAGGATGCTTAATAAACTTAGAGGAGGGACAGATGATCTCAGTGAAAACTTAATAGAGATGGAAATCAACCAATCAGAAATAAAGAACACAGTAACTGAAATGGAGAACACATTTGACAGAGTCAACAGCAGACTAGATGAAGGAGAAAATCAAACCTGTGATCTGAAAGACAAGACAGCAGAAAGCACCAAATCTGAACAGCAGAAAGAAAAGTCCAAAAAAATGAGGATAGTTTAAAGGGCCTCTGCAAAAACATCAAGCGTTGACATTATGTGAATGCCAGCACTCACACTATAGGAGTACCAGAAAAAAAAAAAAAGAGAGAGATAGAGCAAGGTATTAGAAATCTAGTTGAAGAAATAATGACTGAAAGCTTCCCTAACTTGGTGAAAAAAATAGACATGCAAGTCCTGAACATGCACAGTCCCAAACACAGATAATCCAAAGCAGCCTACACCAAGACATTATTAGTAACATTAAGCCAGTGGTTAAAGACATGAAGGGAATCTGAAAAGCAACAAGAAAAAGCAATTAGTCAAGTACAAGGGAGTTTCCTTAAGACCACAATCTGATTTCTCAACAGAAACATTTCAGGTCAAAGGGATTGGCTCAAGAAACCTCTGGTCAAGACTGAGGTGTAGGTAAACATGCTTTGTCTCCTTGCGCAAACATGGAAAAAAAATTACAACTATACCTCAAAACAACACCTAGAAACACCAGAAAATTGAGCTGTATGGAAGTCCAACAACCAAGGATTTAAAGAAGCCACATTCATCCAGATGGATAGGAGGGTTGAAGATGGAGAAATGGGTGGAGAGGCACGGAGATGCAGTGTGGCACAAATAGGCAGTGGCAGTGGAGTTGGTGGGCCCACATTCACATGTGGTAGATAAATATTGGGAGAGATACCTAGGGAGCCAGCGATCCTCATCCCAGGCCAGACCACATAGCCCAGGACTCCAGCACCAGGAAGATAACTTCTGGCTGTAAAAACCAGAGGGGTTTGGGTGGCAGAAAAACTGCCAGAGTTTGGGGAGACTCTTCTTAAAGGGCTCACATGGACTTAGAACATACGCAGATCCAGCCCCTCTGGAATTCAGCACCAGGACAACAGGGAGAAGGGAACCAGTTGCATACAGGGAGTAAGTGAAGTGATTGGAAACAGGGAAAGTGACAGGCAAACCTCTAGAGGCCAGACAGCAGCACTGTCCCCTCTCTGAGCCCTTCCCACACACAGAGCCACAAAGAGGTGAAAATGGTTGCCCTGCCCTCGTGATTACTTAAGTCTCTGCTTCACACAATTTACAGGTGCCTTTTCCACTTATGCCACACCACTAAGACAGGAAGTCAAAGCAGCTCTATCTAATACACAGAAACAAACACAAAAAGGCTATCAAATTGAGGAGACAAAGAACTATGGCCCAAATGAAAGAACAGAACAAAATCCCAGAAAAGAACTAAATGAAATGGAGATAGCCAACCTATCAGATACAGACTTCAAAACACTGGTGATCCGGATACTCAAAGAAGTCACTGAGTATGACAATAACATAGAGGAAGAAATGAAGGTTACACTAAGTAAAAAAAAAAAAATCTACAGGGATCCAACAGTAAAGGGAAGGAAGCTGAGATTTGAATCAATGATTTGGAACATAAGGAAGAAATAAACATTCAACCAGAACAGCAAGAAGAAAAAAGAAAAAAACAGAAAACAGGAATAGTATAAGGAGCCTCTGGGACATATCCAAATATACCAACATCTGAATCATAAGGATGCCAGAAGGAGAAGAAGTAGAGCAAAAAATTGAAAACTTATTTGAAAAAAATAATGAAAGATTTCCCTAATTTGTTGAAGGAAATAGACATACAAGTCCAAGAAGCACAGAGAATCCCAAACAAATTGAACCCCAAAAGGACCATACCAAGACACATCAAAATTAAAATGTTAATGGTTAAAGATAAGAGAGAGTCTTAAAAGCAGCAAGAGAAAAGGAGACAGTTACCTACACATGGATTCCTATAAGACTATCAGCTGATTTCTCAAAAAAAAAAAATTGACTGGCAAGAAGTATTCAAAGAGATGAAAAGCAAGGACCTACAACCTAGATTACTCTATCCAGCAAAGCTATCATTTAGAATGGTAGGGCAGATAGATGGTAATGCTTCTAGACAAGGTAAAGCTAAAGGAGTTCATTATCACCAAGCCATTATTATATGAAATGTTAAAGGGACTTATTTAAGAAAAAGATCAAAACTATGAACATTAAAATGACAACAAATTCAACAACTGAATCTATGAAAACAAATAACCAGAAGAGGAACAAAATCATAGATATGGAAACTATTTGGAGGGTTATTAGCTGGAAAGGGGAAGGAGGAGAATGAGGAAACGGTGCAGGGATTAAGAAGCATAATTGGTAGGTATTCTTAATAGGGGGATATCAAGAATATAGGAAATGGAGAAGCCAAATTAGTTATATGCACGACCCATGGACATGAACTAAAGAGGCGATTGCTGGGAGCAATAGAGGTACCAGGCCGAGGGGGACAAAGGTGGAAAATTGGGACAACTATAATAACATAATCAGTAATTTTTTTTAAAGAAGGCCACCCTGGCTGGTGTAGCTCAGTGGCTTGGATGTGGGCCTGTGAACCAAAACACTGCAGTTTAATTCCCAGTGAGAGCACATGCCTGGGTTTTGAGTTAGGTCCCCAGTGGGAGGTGCAGAAGAGGCAAGCACACATTGATGTTTCTCTTCCTCTCTTTCTCCTTCCCTTACCCTTTCTCTAAAAATAAATGACATCTTTAAAAAAATAAATTAAAAAAGAATGGATTGACTCAGAATATTCAAAGTGATGAAAATTAGGGACCTATTTTATCCAGCAAAGCTATTATTTAGAATTAAAGTCAGATAGGAATTTCCAAGAAAAGAAAAAGCTAAAGTTCATCACCACTAAACCAACATTACAAAAAATGTTCAAGGAGCTTCTTTAAGTAGAAAAGAAAATATCAAAAATATAAATAAGAAAATAAAGGGAAGAAAAATTTCTCACTGACAAAGGCAAACAATTAGTAAAATTAGTGGATCAATGAACTATAAAGCTAGAACAAAGGTGAAAAGATAGAAGTAGGAAGATTGTATAGAGTTACAACAATAAATTAAGGGATATGCACAAACACAAAAGGAGAAAATGACAAAAACATACACACGGAGAGGGTAAGTAAAAATGGCAGTGATTTTTTTTAATGTACTCACACTTAAGTGACCAAAAACTTAAAATAGACTGCTATAAACATAGCTTGATATATGTAAAATACATTTTAACCACAAACCTAATATCTACAACATACATACAAGAAATAAAGAGAAAGACATCCAAGTATAGCACCACAGAAACTCATCAACATACAAGAGACAGGAGTAAAAGAACAAGAAAGCAACAGAGAACTACAAAAATAATCAGAAAATAAAATGGTGCTAACTACATACCTGTGAATAATTACTTCAAATGTAAATGGACTAACTGCTCCACTTAACAGACAGAGGGTGGCTGAATGAATAAAAAAATGCATAATCTGCCCTGGCGGGTATAGCTCAGTGGATAGAGCTTGGGCTGCGAACCAGGCATCGCAGGTTCGATTCCCAGTCAGGGCACATGCCTGGGTTGCAGGCCATGTCCCCCAGCAACCGCACATTGATGTTTCTCTCTCTCTCTCCCCCTCCCTTCCCTCTCTAAAAATAAATAAATAAAAATAAAATCTTAAAAAAATGCATAATCTGTTGCCTACAAAAGATCCACATCAGAGAGAAAGACACACACAGACTGAAAGTAAAGGGATGGACAACAGATATTTCATGCAAGTGGAAGTGAAAAAAAAGCTGGGGTAGCAATACTTATATCAATAAAATAGATTGCAAAACATAGGCTATAGCTGGAGACAAGGCAGGCTATTTCATAATGATAGGGATCAATCCAGTGAGGGGAAAATAGCTCTCATAAACATCTCTGCATGCAACATAGGAGCACCAAAACGTATAAAGCTAATATTGACCAACACCCAGAGAAATCAAGAGTAATACAGTCATAGTAGGGGATTTTAACACCCCCTTGACCTCAATGGGTGGGTCATCCAGATGAAAATGAACAAGGAAACGGTGGCCTTACATGACACATTAGACCTGATAAATTCAATTGATAGTTTTGGGACATTTCACACATAAACAACAGAATATATGTTCTTTTTAAGTGCACATGGAACATTTTCCAGGAGAGATCTCATGTTAGGCCACAAAACAAGTTCCAGTAAATTTCAGAAGATTGAAATCACATTGGGCATCTTCTCAGATCACAATGGTGTGAAACCCGAAAACAATTACTAGAAGTAAACTGAAAAACACAAACATGTGTAGGCTAAATAACACGATACTAAATAGCGAATGCGTTAACAATGAGACTAAAGAAAAAATTCAAAAGATGCCTTAAGATAAATGCAAATGAAAACAAAATGACCAAAAACCTGTGGGATACCACCTGAGCAGTGCTCAGAGGGACATTTATAGCAGTGCAGGCCTACCTCAAGAAACAAACACAAATTCTCAAATAACCAACCTAACCTTACAGCTAAAAAAAACTGGAACAAGACAAAACCTAAAGTGAGTCAGAAAGAAAGGACAACACAGGGGAGGATTGAATGTGTGTGGGGTGGGGGCCAGGGCAGGGAGAGCAATGGGAGAAAGATTGGAATGACTGTAATTGAACAATAAAATTTTTTTAAAATAGAAATAAAGATCAGAGTAGAAGCAAATGAAATAGAGGCTAAAATACTAGAGAAAATAAAACAAAGATGTGACTCTTTTTTTAAAAAAGCAACTAAATTGATAAACCTTTAGCCACACTCATTAAGAAAGAGGCAGGTTCAAACAAATAAAATCACAAATAAAAGAGAAGTGACAACTGATCCACAAAAATACAAAAGATTACAAGGACATACTATGAACAATAACCTGCCAAAAAATTAGGCAACCTGGAAGAAATGGATAAATTCCTAGAAATATACAATCTTCCAATGATTACTCAGGAAGAAACAGAAAATCTGAACAGACTGATATTAATAAAGTTGAATCAGTAATCAAAAAACTCCCAACAAACACAGGCCCTGGACCAGATGGCTTCACAGGCAAATTTTACCAAACATTCAAAGAAACTTATTCTTCTCAAACTATTACAAAAATTTGAAGAAGAGGGAAAATTACCTCATTTTATGAGGCTAGGAATATCCTGATATCAAAGCCAGACCAAGACATTACAAAAAAGGAAATTATAGACCAATATCCTTGATGAAAATAGATATAAAAATTCTCAAAAATGTATTAGCAAACCAAATCTAGCAAGACATTAAAAAGATCATACAGCATAATCAAGTGGGTTTTTCCCCCTGGGATGCAAAGTTCATTCAGTATCTGCAAATCAATTCACATAGCACATCACATAAACGAAATGAAGGATACAAATCATGTGATCATATTAACAGATGCGGAAAGACCATTTGACACATCCAACATTAACTTATAATAAAAACTCAGCAAATTGGGAGGACACAGAACATATCTCAAAATAATAAAGGCAATATATGACAAACCCACAGCTAACATCATATTCAATGGGGGGACCTAAAAGCTTTTTCTTTAAGAACAGGAATAATACAAGTATATCCACTTTCACAACTTCTATTCAACATGGTATTGGAAGTCTGAGCCACAGCAATCAGACAGGAAAATGTAACAGAAGGCACATGAATTGGAATGGAAAAGGGATAATTGTCAGTATTTATAGATGACATGATACTATATGCAGAGAACCCTAAGGATTCCACTGAAAAACACTAGAACTGATAAATAAATTCAGTAAAGTAGCAAGATTCAAAATTAATATTCAGAAATGCTTGCATTTCTATACACCAACAACAAAGTATCAGAAAGAGAAAGTAAGAAAACAATCCTATTTGTAATTGTATCAAAAAGAAGAAAATATCTATGAATAAACTTAACCAAGGAGATAAAAATCTCTACTCTGAAAACTATGACATTGAAGAAGATAAAAATAAATAGGATACAACTTGCTCACAGGATAGGAATTATCATAAAAATTTCCATACAACCCAGGTAAATGTAAAGATTTGATGGAATCCCTATCAAAATGCCAATGTCATTTTTTACAGAACCTAAACAAATAATCCCACAATTTATATGGAATCACAAAAGACCCCAAATAGCCAAAGCTATCTTGAAAAAGGAGGAAAAAGTGGGAGGTCTCACGCTATCTGAAATCAACCTATAACAGAAACTTATAATCATCTAAAGAGCATGGGACTGGCATAGAAACAGACACATAGATCAATGGGACAGAAAAGAGAGCCCAGAAATAAACCCATGTCTAAGTGGTCAATTAACATATGACAAAGGAGGCAAGAACATATTATGGAGTAAAACATTTTCTTCGATAAATATTGTTTGGAAAATTGAAGATACATGCAAGAAAAAAAGAAACTAGATCACTTTCTTATACCATGAACAAGAATAAACTTTAAATAAGTTAAAGTCAAATGTAAGCACCCAAACCACAAAACACCTAGGAAAAAGCATAGGCAGTAAACTTGTTGACGTCACTCTTGATAATATTTTTTGGACCTCTCTTCTCAGGCAAGGGAAACAAAAGGAAAAATAAAGAAATGGGACTATATCAAACTAAAGAGTTTTTATACAGTAAGGGAAACCATCAAAAAACAAAAACAATCCCCCCCCCGAAAAAACAGCCTACTGAGTGGAATAAGACATTCACCAATGAGACATCCCATAAGCGGTTAATACCCAAAATACATAAGAAACTCATGCAACTTGACACTCAAAAAACTTATCTGATTGAAAAATGAGCAGAAAACCTAAACAGACATTTCTCCAAAGAGGACAAACAAATGACCAAAAGACATATGAAAAGCTGCTCAACATCACTGATCATCAGGGAAATGTAAATTAAAACTGCAATAAGATATCCTTGGGTTGGTCAAAAAGTCCATTTCATTTTTTCCATATAATAAGAGACACGTTTTTCATTTTCATCAATAACTTTATTGATTTGGATATTTTGAGTGTGCTGGCTATCTCCTGCTGCTATTGGCTTCTAGTTGGTAGAGGCCAGGGGTGCTGCTTAACATCTTCCAGTGCATAAGGCAGACCCATAGCAAATTACTTGGCCAAAATTTCAATACCAAGAAACTCCACAAACCACTTTTGACATGTTTGATCAGTCACAGAGCCTTCTTCATGCACTGCACAAATCTTTTTTTTTTGCTCTTCAGTTGCATTTTTACCTTTATTGAAATAATAAAGCATAATATACAAAAACATGTTGCTTATTTTCTTCAATATTATTTCCATCTTCAATATCAAAATGGCTACACAAAAATTCACCAATTTTGATTTTTTAAAAATGCATGCTGATGACAGCTGCCACAATACAACCTAACAAAATTGTTTCAAGTGAAGTTAAAGACAACTGAGCACTACTAGAGCCATCATGTGGAAAACACATAATGGAAGTTTTGGCCAACCCAATACTTCTCACTATCATCAAATAAATCAACAATCAACAAATGATGAGTGTTGGTGAAGACGTGGAGAAAAGAGAACCCTTGTGCACTGATAGTGGAATTGTACAATGGTAATGTCACTATCAAAAGCAGTATGGAGGTTCTTCAAAAAAATATTAAAAATAGAACTACCATGTGATCCAGCAATTTCACTTCTCAGTATTTACGTGAAGGGACCCAAATCACTAATTCAAAAAGACATACACATGCCTATGCTCGCTGCAGCATTATTTACTTCCAAAATATGGAAATAACGTAGCTGTTCACCAGTAGATGATGGAGAAAGAATATGTGCTACATGTATAGAGAGGGATGTTACTCAGCCATAAAAAGGAATGAAATCTTGCCATTTGTGATAACATGGATGGACCTAGAGGGAGGGTATTACCCTAATGAAGTAGGTCAAACAGAGAAAGACAAATACTGTATGATTTCACTTACATGTGGGACCTAAAAAATAAGCAAAAACAAACAAACAAAAAACAAATAAACAAACTCATAGATACAGAGAAAAAAGTGATGGCTGCCAGATGGGAGAGAATGGTGATGGGAGTAAAGGGTATGAACTGCCAATGATAAAAACAGTCACAGGATGTAAAGTACAACAGAGGGAACACAGCAGATAATACTGCAATAACTACGTACGGTGTCAGATGGGTACTAGATTTATCAGGGTGATCACTTCATAAGGTATATAAATGGCTGATTATTATGTTGTACACCTGAAACTAATGTAATATTGTATGTGAACTGTAATTAAAAATAATTTAAAAAAACACCAAAAGCAAGAATCTTGGTAAGAAAAAGCAAAAATATTTTGTGAGTGGGTAATTTGATGATTGTGAGAAGTTCCTCGTGTTTACGTTTTGTTCTCAGACTGCTACATTATGCATACAGAAGAAAAAGTACCATTTTATATTGGTCACTGGTTAAGAACATAAGCCCCTTCCTGTAGGAGAGCATTCCAACCTCATAAGCCATGGCTCCTGGATGCTAAATGAGTCTTCTACAAAGCACTGAACCATTCTGTAAGGCCAGCTGCTTAGAGGAAATGGAGTCTTCATTAGAATGGTGAATTTATGGGCATTAATTCTAGGCCTTGAATCTTTAGATGTAAAGCAAGTATACATGCAGCATGGGATACCATGATGGCATATAAAGCATTTATAATCCACTGATAATGGTGCTGGAAGATGCATGGCGGACAGAAGAGACAAACATTTAAAATGAGTATCTTCCAGTGGGAACAAATTGAAATAGGTATTTCCGCCCATGCAGAAAGGATTCCATTATGACCAACCAGCCACCAGTAACTACCTAGCTGTCCTCAGATAATGGGAACCCATGGTGGGTTGCAGTTGCTTGCAAACTAGAAGTCAGTACTGAGTCTACCTTGGTAGCAACCAGTCCATTTTGTTGTGTCCATGCAAATCATTTATCCATGAGAATATGGTGCTTTTCTTGCAGGCATCCTGCTACTAAGAAACGAATAGATGAGTTTCTTTGCACTTGGAGGCAATGTATATTACATGGAGGTATAAATATAACACTTTGCCCTTGGCCTGAAAGGCCATCAGTTTTGATTGGGTCCAGAGCAAGAGGAGTTCTCCTTAACACACTCAGGACATCTGCTACTCTGCCATGCAGCCACAGGCAACAACGAGAAATGTGGCTCAAGGATATAAACAGAGCTTCTCATCAAGAGGGGCTTTGGGGCACATTCACAGGACACACACTGAGAACATTTTGGGGGTTTACCTCCACATCTTTTCCTAAAAATTCAGGGGTCACAGACTTAAGATTTGTAGGTATCTCAGACCACCGTCTCTCTTTCCACTGTGAACAAAAAATAAGGTATTTTACTTGATTTTTTTAAACTGGCCAAATATTCTTTCTTTATCTATTGTGGTCACATTTTAATGGGGCTCTAATGCACCCACAGGCCATTTCAAGATGGTGCCATAATATCATGAAAATATACTTGTAAAATGATTCAAATTAATGATTCCTCTTCAGTCATCTCCTCACAGCAAATGTCCCCATGAAAGCACAGTGGTGTTGGACAAGGACTGGCAAAGCAGCAGATGGAGAAGGGCAGGCGGTATAAGCAATGGGCTCATGCAACTTGTTTCTACAGGACCAACTCAGATCTAGTCCCCTTCCCCCTTTTTTTACTTCTACTTTTGATGAAGTACTCCTTGGAACATCTGAATTCATGTCCATGTAGATTATAAAGCATCCAGGTCACGTTAGGCACCTTGAAATTTATCACTTAGCATTCAACATTGACCAGGTTAAAGCTTTTCAAAAGTAAATAGTTGCCAAAGAACTTAAGGCTGTGCTCTGAAATCCTAGAGTCCTTCATGATGGTCCCTCTCCTGATTTATGCCATATGCCTCACATGGTCTTTTAACCTGCCAGAAATATTTTGAGAACCACTGAAATCACTGTGTCAGGTGAGTGGAAGAACTGAATTCATTGCAGCCTGAACCAATTGGAGCACTTTCTCTCTCCCTGGAACCAATCAAAACGGACCCTCATCACAGGTAAAAATGCTCTATTTATACCTAAATGTAATATACCTTGCTGCAAAATGCAAAGAAACTCACTGAGTTCTATGGCTCTTTCTTATTAGCATAATGCACAGTAGCAAGTTCTTAAGGAGGATATCTTTACATGCTCTATTCACATGGAGAGGACACACAAAAAATTGGAATTTATTTATAAAGAAATGTGTATTTATTCTTTTTTTAAAGATTTTTAAAGGCTTTTATTTATTTATTTTTAGAGAGGGAAGGGAGGGAGAAAGAGAGAGAAAGAGAAACATCAATGTACGATTGCTGGGGGCTGTGGCCTGCAACCCAGGCATGTGCCCTGACTGGGAATCAAACCTGCGATGCTTAGGTTCACAGCCCAAGCTCAATCCACTGAGCTACACCAGCCAGGGCAAAACTATGTATTTATTCTTACATGTTTAAACTTCAGTCACCTTCAAAGTACTTTCCATTTGATGCAATACACCCATCAAGATTTTTTTTCACTGCTCAAAACAATTTTGAATTCATTGATTTGATGCCTGTTAGTGTCTCTGCCATTTTTTGTTTCACCTTTTCCACATCACAATGTTTCACTTTGAGGACTTTTGTCATCCAGGGAAACAAAAAAAGTCACTTGGGGTGAGATTGGGTGAATAGAGAGGGTGGGACATGGGGGTCATGCCATTTCTTGGTCAAAAACTCCTGAACACTCAGTGCAGTGTGGGCAGGTGTGCTTATAAACCACCCATCATGAAATGGGCTAACACATTGAAAGAGTCTTCCAGAAAAATTCATGGAAGCAAAATACAGCCTCTCACAATAATGCCTGTGGTACACTGATACACATGGGTCTCTAGAACACTCACCTAGCAGAGAAAGCCTCTATACTATAAAGGGCCTGTCCTCCAGAAGATAATTCTGGTTTTGGGGGGTTTGGTTAGCAAACTACAGCCTACCACTTTTTTTTTTTTTAATAGCCTGTGACCTACCCTCTTGGAGGGGGAGCACTGTTAGGCCATGGGCACTTACGTAATCCTTGGATGTCCCAGGTGAGTCTCTCATACACAGCGTACAGTGGCTCCTGTGTTCTTGTCCATTCTGCCAATCTCTTTGGAGAGTTTAATCCATTTATATTTGAAATAATTACTGATAGGAAAGAACTTATTCCTGTCATTGTGGTATTTGTTTTTTATATAACTTATAGTTTTGTTCCTCATTTCCTGCATTATTGTCTTTTGTGTTTGTTCTATAGTAAAATGTTTAAATTTGTTCCTCATTTTCTTTTGGGTATACTCTACAACTATTTCCTTAGTGGTTACCATAGGGATTTCATTTAATGTCCTAAAGTTATAACACTCTCATTTGTATTTATGCCAGCTTAACTTCAGTAGCATACAAAAAGTCTGCATTTTTACAGTTCCATTCCTAGCATCTTGGGTTGTTAATGTCACACTATCACATATTTATATATTGTGTGCCTTAATACAAAATGAATAATTCTTTCATTAATTGCCCTTTTTTAAAAAAACAAGAACTCTAATAAGTCATGGTAAAAAGTTAGACCACACGCTCAAGGAGCATATAGTCGGATGGCGTCATCATTGTTTTGATTCACCCAAATAAAACCCACACCTAGGATTACAAACTGTAGTCATAAAGCTGTGGTTTTCCACTGAGGACAATTTTGTATCATAGGAGACATCTGGCCAAGCCTGGAGATATTTTTTGTTTGAGTCAGAGTTGGAGGGTGCTGCTAGCATCTAGTGTGAAGAAACCAGGGGTGCTACCAAACACCCTAAATGCACAGGGCAGCCCTCCTCCCCCAACAACAAAGAACTATCCAGCCCCAAATCAGTTGTGCTGAGGCTCAGAAACCTCCATCTTAAGACTGCAATTGGCTGTCTTCACTCCCCTTATCAAGAATATTTTACTGGCTGCTTTGTAATTATCATTTAAAGTATGTCTAAGGAAGTCTGATTTCTCGAATTCTTAGGGATAAAAATACGAATGAAGACATTTCATAATCTATAACTTCCTCTCTTTAGAGTCTGTGTGGATCAGTCAGTTTAAAAATAATCTGGTGTACCACATCAACACGCTTTTACTTCATGTGAGACCTGCATTTTTCAAATTCATAAGAGAAGATCACCAAATAACCTAAAAGTCAGTTCTTTGTTGAAGCAAAATGGCTCTTAAAAAGCTAATAGTATCCATCTAACTTGTTGCTTTGAAAACGTAGAATTTTGCATTCTTTGTTTTCTTACAACCATTTGGAATACCTGCTGAGTGGGTTAATTTATTCGCTTAAGTGAAGGAAAGGAATTCTATCCTTGTTACTATAATTTCACCTTCCATATAGTGGTTGTTAATATTTTTATTACCTGTGCATCGGCACTAAAATACTCAACATCATCTCTAATTTCTGACTCTTTTAAATTCATAATGTTTAATGTATTTGTGGCTGCGCACAAATCAGATGTAAGGTCCATCAAACTGCTGGGTTCCAGTTACACATCTCAAACGTGATTTTTAAAAAGGCTCAATGTCCTAATATTCTTCACAAGATCTCTGAAATCTTATAATAAAACATATATTTTCAACCTAAAAAATTAAAGATTAACTTCTAGTCAAATTCTCCTTCAAAGATTTATTTCCTCCAAGTTAGAGCTTAAAATAAAAATCCTACGCTCTTTGGGAAAGCTTCCTGATGAAAACGTGTGAACGGATTAATGGCGGCTCCGGGGGAAGGTGGAGTTCACAGCCGGAGAGGAGCAGATGTTCCGTGATAAACGCAGGCGGGCTGCACTTCTGGTTTCTGACACCTGACAGGACTCCGGATTGACATCTAGCCGGAGTGCGTCATCAGTGGGTCGGTTTTGGGTTTGTGTTCTTTTTTGTTTCTTACTCTACCCTAGAACGTGGTTAGTTTATTAGACTGTACAGACTGCTCATTATACCCTTCACATAGCAGTGGTATTTCGGCTGCTATTAATTTTGTTGTCAAAGATACAGCTGTTGTAGGAAATATTTTGAATTTTTAGTGCCATCTGGATACTGAAGAAGCGGCGCTCTGAGCACTGGCATCAATCCACGTTCTAAGTGGGTAATACTGGTGCTTCGGAAAGGGGGGCCGTCAACATGGGAGACGAGAGTCATTAATCTGAACTGTTTTCATCCTTGTATGGCACTGCTAGCACAGCACAACAATTAAAACAAATATTTTGTATGTGTGCATGTCAACGATCCTTCAGAATGGTTCTTTTACATGCAATGTTGGCAGAAGAGTTCATGTGCGGAAACCTAAATATTACAATCAAATAATAAACTGAAGCTTGCAGCCGCCCGTAAGAAGAGAAAGATGTGTCAGGTCGGGCTACACCTTGTTAAGGGAGGCAATAAATCAGCACCCAGAGAACTTGGTTCCCCCCTCCATCACTCCCCCTCATCAGAAATGTCATTTAGATGTCTACTGAACTGCATTGTCCCCCCAAAATAGGTATTGATTGAACTGATATATACCAAAAACAAGCAATTATTTATGACAATTTATTTCGCTTTGAAGAATTGGAATCTTTTTTGAAATGATTATTTCAGCACCTGAAAGTTCCCCAGAGACCTACATGTAGTAGAAATAAGGTACTTGCCTAGGATGTAAGTGTATGCAGGGTTTCACTAAAACATCAATGGGGCATAATACATGTAATACAATTTTTAAAGATTTTTAAAATGTGTGTACCAGAGATCCTTCTACAGAGAAGTATTAAGTGGTAGAAGGGATTCTTTTCATAGGATAGTTTAGCTGTAGGGTGAGGAACACTGCCAATGGGGTATTTTGAAGATAAGCGTGCGTACTGACATTTGTTTACGAAGTGAGATAGGATTTGGGGATCCAAGGCAGCATTAATAATTTGGATCATGATGTTTTACTTCTGTCCATTCTCCGAGCAACACTCCTGCTTTTCTCCAAATAAATGGTGAACATTTACCTAAATAATGTATTTTTTCCCCATCAGTAGATGAATGGATAAAAAAAGTGTCATACATCTACACAGTGGAATACTATTCAGTTCTAAAAAAAAGAAGTAAATCTAACCTTTTGCAACAGTATTGATGGACCTGGACAATATTATGCTAAGTGAAATAAGCCAGTCAAAGAAAGACAAATACCATATGATTTCACTCATGTGGAATCTAGTGAACAAAATAAACTAACAAAATAGAAACAGACTCATAGATACAGAAAACAGACTGACAGCTGTCAGAGGGGAAGGGATTAAGCAAAGAAAAAAAGAATGCATTTTTGAACAAGCATAAAATGATTAGCTTCCTGCGGCACTTACAGGTCTCACAAGACCTGTACAGCACAGACTCGGATACAGTGCAAACCCTACAGGCTGTGGGGTATACATGAAGCCAAAAAGGCTATGAAGCTTCAGAGGGAAGCAGACTTTTATTCAGTTAGTCAAATGGGCTGAATTGAGGGAAAAAAAGCATTATAGAACAATGGCCCTTGTAGCAAAACCTTAAGAAACAGGACTTCAATCATTGGTTCTAGTGAGATGTCCAGGAAGAAGGAAAATAAGAGCTAAGACTCGAACAGAAGAAAACTCAGGGTTTTTGTCAAGCGGCTGTTCATCTAGTGTTGTTGAGCTATGATGTCCTTGCGGGAGAATAATGGGAAATAAGATTATAAGAGTCAAGTGTAAACAGGATGTGGAAGGGCCTAAATGGTGAATTTGACTATTTATTGGGAAACTTCTAAAATGCTTGAGAGAGAACAAAGACAGCAAGCAGCATGGCCACAGGCGGAAGATGGGATGCTGGCCGGGGATGAGAAAACAGAAGGGGGTAACGTGTCAGCTGGCTCTGCAATGAGTTAAAGTTGCTGATGGTTGAAGAGTTGATGATGACTGGAATAAAATGAATAAAAATGAAAACACAGAGACAAATATAAGCAACATTTTGGAAGCAGAAGAAGTAAGACTTAGTGACAGCTGATGTTGGAATTCTAGTGGGATGGGCAAATCAAAAAAGGATGGGAAGTTTGCGATGTTAGCTGGAATAAAGCAGCCCAGAAGTGAAGCTGCCGTGGAAGAAATGTGGAGGCGATGATATGATGAGTAGAGCTGGGTAGGTAGTAAGTTGATTTTAATATAATTTAGCATCATTCCCTTCTCTGTAGCATAGCGTGATAGCAGAGCATCTGGTGAAATAATAATGACTACCATTTACTGAGCTGCTGTAACTCATCAGTTGTAACGCAAGATGTTTCACAAATGCATCCTGCCTAAACACTAAAGCATCCCTGGAATACGTGTTCATGCATCCCCATTTTCAGACGATGAAACTAAAATTCTGGTAGGTTTGACTTTCCGATCAAGGTGATGTAACTAATAAGGAGAAAAGGTGAAGTTTGGATCTGTCTGTCTGACTCTACGAACCAGGAGAATTACAATACGATGGAAAGGCAGTGGTCTTAGGAGACTAACAGGAGCATTTGCTTTTAAAGAATTTTATCTGAGCCAGAAAAGGAAATACTGAGAGACTCAGCAATTCTCCTGAAAGATACATTTGTTCTGTACAGTTAAAATAAGCACCTGACATAGTTTTCTGACTGATGGCCAGGAAGTTGTTGAAAGTTTCCCCATAACTGTAGGACAGACCTGATTTCTGAAACATTAAATCCTAAAATAATAGGCCTCTTAGAATTGAAACTATATTGCATCAAACTATATCTTATGAAACTATATTCTATGAGGTTAGTTAGCTATTGTTTTTCAGATTGCTATTGTCTGTCACCAGAAGATAGCTTCCTTTTATTGCTTGCTTAATACATTTTTTTCTGTATGTTTGTTGTTTTTAAATAGGAAGAGATATTGGATTGGGTTAAATAATTTTATTACAGCTTTTACTTTTTTTAAAAATTTAATCTTCATACAGGATTGATTTTACAGAAAGAGGAAGGGAGAGAGAGGGGAGAGGAGTGGGGAGAAAGAGAAAGACAGACATTGATTAGTTGCCTTCCACATGCATTTGACTGGGGATCGAACACACAACCTTTTGGTGTTGGGGATGATGAGCCAACCAACTGAGCCACCTGGCCGGGGCATTTTATTAGAATTTTCATAGATAAGCATGTGTTTATTATTTTTTACTTTTATTCTGCCACCCCCATCAGTTGATTAATCATGGCTTCCCCATGTCACCTGCTCCTAGATTATCTCCGGAAGCCCTCTCTCCACCTGTCCCAGTCTGCAGTGCTATCCCCAGTCCCCTGCAGTCTCAGGTACATTCTTACTGTTTTACAAACCACTCTTTGCACTACAGGCCTTGTGATCATTTAGAAGTGTAAATTCCTACTCTGCCTAAAACCCCTCAGTGTAGCCGCACTGCATATTAGATCAAGACCAAAATCCTCATTAGACACCCTCCTCATTGTGTAAAAGGTCTGGAGCAGGTTTACATATTTGGTGATCAGGTATGAAGTAGCACTCAGCAAAAATTCGTGGAGGTAATGGAGGTAACCAGGGAGGTTAACTTTCCTTTCTTACCACATGTCTCCCTTTGGGGTTTGTTTGAGAGTCAGATTCATGCTCTCAGGGCACACAGACCTGAGGGAATCACATTCCAGAAACCGGCCAACACAAAGTCTTTGCTCGGCTAAGATCTAGCTGTCTTTCTGTAGACATCAAACTTTAGGGCTCAGTTGTACAAACAAAGATGATGTACATTCAGGTTATTCTATGATCTTCTACAGCTTACATCTAACTTGAACACAGAACATGAGAGCATCTCATTTTGTATGTGGAAGTATTTACAATCTGTTCAACCCAAGATATTTACTTCATTTCATGTTCAAACTCTTTTCTGAGATGTAGAAATCACCAGAACATAAAAATAAACTATGTTAGAGAAACATAACTGAGAAACCAAAAGAAAGGCACAGGAGAATGGGACTAGAACAGTGTAACCAAAATTTAAACACACTTTGGAGAGAAACACAACACGGAATTTCCCAGGAGGAGGCCAGCAAAACATTGCATTAATCAGTCAGACAACACTCTCTCAAGAAAGCCGCCACCCTCACGCTCTCTGGGCTGGCTAGGGCTTCTCCAGGTAACGGCCCTCCTGATGATATGCAACTCGGCTTTTTCTCCTCCTAAGTTTGTTTTGTGCCTATTTATTCTGGATGGCTGTCACCTGATCTTTTAAACTAAACAAATATTTTAGCGGGTTCTAATAGGTTAATGTTATTTTCCATTCAAACTGAGCTGCCGTAGCTGCAAGGCATTATTCTAATGCTGCTGTCAGAGCCCCTTAAATCACGCACACGAGCCGTCGCTGAAGCAGGCTGTGGGAAGTCACCCGCACCTCTGTTTAAAACCTCTGCCGTGTATACTGGGTGTGTGTACTTGGGTGAGTGAATGTGCCGATAGTAGTGTTCCAGAGGATCTGCTAGCTGAAATATTTCCCTGCCCACGTCCAGCACAACTGACTACTATCACTACTATTTCCTGACTTAGGGGAAATTATCGGAATTCTCCCCTCCTGCTGGCCCCAAGCATATTAACTCCACCCCAACTTCCTTCCCCAACCCATCTGTGACTGAATCTCAAATTTCACTAAATATGTCTTTTTGTCGTGAAAATTCAACTCCATATCTTAAATGTGTAAACATCTGAGCAAGAGAGTACATTTGAGGCATCCAGCAAAGAACTTGGAATACGTAGGATATATCTCTATTTTCTGCCCTGAAGTATGTCTCCTTGACCTAAACTGTGAGCTCAATGTAAGATAGAAATACTCTCAGATCCTTGGAGTCATCAGAAAGTCTTACAGAACAAAGAAGGGGTGTGTGGCAGGGGGCATGTACAAGCAGGAACGGTGCGGGGGTGGGGGGGGGGACCCACTGCCTGCCTACACATCTGAGTTTCTGCTACCAAATCACTTTGCCCCCGAAACACCATGGAAACAAGAGACACCTTTAGACAGTATGCATAGCAGATCCTCATAACAGTATCTTAAGAAGCCTCAGACAGGGGCCAGGGACAGAAAAAATAAACATAGTAGTTTCATACAGAACATCAGCTCAGCAAAAACAAGGTATAAAATAGACCTATGGTTCAAATATACCATGGAGTAGCTAAACTATTTCCTGAAATGAATTTCTTGGATATAAATAGCATAGTAATAAAAACATACATACTTTTTACTCATGTCAGAGTTTCTGGACTTTGCTTTGAAATGAATGCGTATGCAATGCATTTGCTTAAGGACAGCTACCTTTGGAAGCTTCATAAACAGAATGGCTAATGGGACCGTGCTTTAAAATTATATTTTGGAACAAAGTAATATTTGGAAAAAAATGTGGGGTTTGTTTTTTGTAATCCCTTCTATTTTTGTTTGTACTTTACACAGACAAATCCTTGACAAGTCAACATAGATAGGGAAACAGACAGCAGTAGCTGAGACTAACAACTTGGCTACCGTTCTTAAGCCGATTAAACTGATCTTGTTTAACAAACACACTTTTAGTTTAATCACAATGATGAATGACTGCAATGGTCTCGTGGGTATTAAGAAATTTAGAAAATCATTAGATGGAATGAAGAGACACTTTCAAAAGCTTTATTTTCACCAGAAAAAGATATTAGTATTTTGATGTATTTTCTCTTAGAATTCTTCCTGTGGGTTTGAGTATAAAGGTAGTTGGTTTTCTGATTACAGCTGTTACGTTTTTTCTTTTGATTTGCAATTATCTTGATTTTTTTAAATTTTAATGATTATGCTACTACAGTTGTCCCATTTTACTCTCCCCTTGATTCCCCTCTGCCTGCACCACCCCACACCAGTATTCCCACCCCCTTAGTTCATGTCCATGGGTCACACATATAAGTTCTTTGGCTTCTCCATTTTCTATGTTATTATTAACCTCTGCCTGTCTATTTTGTACCTACCAATTATGCTTATTCCCTTTACCTTTTCCCCCATTCTATCCCTCCTTACTGATAACCTTCCATGTGATCTGATGTCCATTTCTGTGATTCTGTTGCTGTTCTAGTTTGCTTAGTTTTTGTTTTTTTCAGGTTTGGTTGTCAACAGTTGTGTTTGTTGTCATTTTACTGTTCATATTTTTTTAGATAAGTCCCTTTAACATTTCATATAATAAGGGCTTTGTGATGATAAACTCCTTTAATTTGACCTTATCTGGGAAGCACTTTATCTGCCCTTCCATTCTAAATGAAAGCTTTGCTGGATAATGTTGGATGTAGGTCCTTGCTTTTCATGACTTGGAATACTTCTTTCCAGTCCCTTCTTGTCTATAAGGTTTCTTTTGAGAAATCAGCTGAGTCTTATGGGAACTCCTTTGTAGGTAACTCTCTCCATTTCTCTTGCTGTTTTTAAGATTCTCTCCTTATCTTTAATCTTGGGTAATGTGATTATGATGTGCCTTGGTGTGCTCCTCCTTGGGTCCAACCTCTTTGGGACACTGAGTTTCCTGGACTTCCTGGAAGTCTATTTCCTTTGCCAGAGTGGGGAAGTTCTCCTTCATTATTTTTTCAAATAAGCTTTCCACTTCTGACTCTCCCTCTTCTCTTTCTGGCACCCCTATGATTCAGAGTTTGGAATATTTAAAGTTGTCTAAGAGGTTCCTAAGCCTCTCCTCATTTTTGTTTTTGAATTATTGTTTCTTTCTTCTGTTCTGGTTGAATGTTTATTTCTTCCTTCTTCTCCAAATCATTGATTTGAGTCCTGATTTCCTTCCCGTCACTGTTGGTTTCCTGTACATTTTCCTTCATTTTGCTTTGCATAGCCTTCACTTTTACCTCTATTTTGCAACCATACTCAACCATTTCTGTGAGCATCCTGATTACCAGTGTTTTGAACTGTGCCTCTGATAGGTTGGCTATCGCTTCATCACTTAGTTCTTTTTCTGGAATTTTGATCTGTTCTTTCATTAGGGATATATATATAGTCTTGCTGCAGCTGTTTTGTTGTAAGAGGCAGAGCCTTAGATATTCACCTGGGCTGGGCATCACTGTGTTGTAGCACTTTATGTGAGGGCCTTCCTTCACATACAGAGAACAATACTGCTTGCTTGACTCTTGGATGAGTTTCAATCACTTTCCCCACTACCCACAAGCAAATTGAGCCCTTCTGGTATGGAATCCCAGGAAGGTGGACTTGTGTGTGCTCTAGGACTCTGTGAATCTCTCCAGTGAACTCTTTGAGGCTGGGAGTTGCTCCCTTCACCAACACCACAGGTTTTTTACATCCAGATGTTTTGAGGCTTTCTTTTCCTACACTGGAACTCTGGGTTGCATGGTCTGTCTCACTCCCTACTTGTTTCTCCTGGTTTATCCCCATGCAAATGTGGGACTACTTGGTCCACTAGCCAGCTACCACCTTGCTGCATGTCCTCTCCACCCTGGCTGCCCATTTCTGCCCCTCCTACCAGTCTTAATGAATGTTTCTTCTTTAACTCCTTGGTTGTGGGACTTCCACACAATTTGATTTTCCAGCAGTTCTGGTTGTTTTCTGTTTTTAAATTTGTTGTTCATCTTTTGGTTGTGTGAGGAGTCAAAGTATCTACCTACACCTCTATCTTGGCTCGAAGTCTGATTTGCAGTTATCTTGATTTGAACAAATATATTTATCACATTTAATAATAATTGTTAATTTTAAAATATATTATCAAAATTATATTCTAGAGATAAAAAGTGATATTGGTAGCTGGAATGATATGATTTGATTTAGAATAATTCAGGGATGATGGGATATCATTTATGAGTTCACAACTATTGAAGATGAGTGATAGACACATGCAAGTTAATTTCACTATTCTTTAATGAAAAGTTTGAAATATAGGGTCCAGCACAAACAATGCCCCTTTTTATTATAAAATTTTTTATTGCAAAATCGTAAGCATGTAATTCTGTAACAATATCACACTTAAGCACATCATATGACATTTTAGTTGAAATGTTCAAATTAAAATTGTAAGTTATTACACCCATATTATTACCTTACCAACCACACTCAAGTAGATGGTACTTCTGCTGGACCCTATATGTACTTCTGTTGGACCCTATATTTTAAGTAAGGTAAAGGCAATAAGGCTATAACTTGTGATATAGTAAATTACATATAAATGCATAAACACCTTTAACTTTACTATTTATATAACTTTGATTTTCATATTCATTTATTTTTTATGCCAGTTTGACATGTTAGCAGCTTAAATTGGTGTATAATGTAATTGGCATGACATTGGTATATAACAAACTGTTTAATTTTTTTCTAAGGCTTCAAAAAAATTTACCCTGAAATTAGGTTATTTATTAATATATCACTGTTCTCCCTTCCTTTATGTTTACATTCTGTTGCTATGTCTCTTTTGTCCCACTTCAGCATTCTGTCTTACGGTCTCACTTCCATATGAGTTTTCTTTTTGCTTGTCCCCTCTTGATAATTCCCAAGCATCCTTTGTTCTCCTCACTATGGTGGCTGTTGCACATCCTGACACTTGTTTTTAGAATATCTGCTGAAGCACAGAGATTTAAAAAAAATAAATGTGATTTAAAAAACTTAATTGGGTAAAATTCATTACTACTTTTTCATAAATTCTATTTTTAAGATTGTAGTTCTCATTTGAATTTAATTTTTCACTCATGTGTGTGGATGGATACACACTCCTATATACACATGTACAAACAACATATGGACCATTTTTATTTTCTTTCAAACTCTGCAGAAATTTGGTAGTTATATAAACTGCTTTTAGTTCTACTAGTAATAAAATTTAAGTACTGTAAAAACATTCTATAAGCTTGTTTCTATAATTGTGAAAGCCAGGAATGAAAAGTTTAGCTGAACTCCACCCTGTATAAGATGAGAAAGTCAACATATCTTTACTTTCCTGCCCACACCCAGCCCATTTACTATTATTTGTTGATATAATATAGGGTTTGGTTTCAAAATATTGTTATTAAGTTGTTGACACAAGAGAGCTTCTCTTCAGGTTGCTTTGATTTATCATTCATTTCTGTAGAAGGCACAATAAAAAAATACCTAGAAAACATTTTATTGATTTTAATGTTCATCTGTAATTTTACATTACTACTTTTATATATCTTTTATATGAAACATTAGAGTGTGCATACTGTAAAGCATATATTACAAGACACAGAACTCCAATCTTACTTTATATTGTTTATCTCTAAGTCTATAGTACTAATAGAGTTTATTTTTTCCAAATGGTCTTAGAAACTATAAGGGGAGGGGACACTTCCCTACTTATTCTATGAGGCCAGAAATACCCAGATACTAAATCCACCTTAAGACATTACCTGAAACAAAAGCTACAGACTGATACACTTAGTGAACTTAAATGCAAAATTCTTAAGAAAACTTAGCAAATGGAATTTAGAAATAAGTTTTATCAGATGATCTATTATTACTATGTGGGGTTCATATTGGGGATACCAGGTAGTGGTATCATTTGATAATCAATCATTGCAATTGAACATATTTAAAAAAAGTAAAGAAGAAAAACATACTCTCAGTAAATGCAGAAAAACCATCAGGCAAAACTCATCACTCATTCATGATAAAAATTCTTAGTAAACTAAGAATACAAGAAAAATTTCCCAGCCTGAAAAAGGCCACCCAACAAACCTACAGTATCATACTTCATGTTTTCTTTATATAATTGGGAGCAAATCAAGAAGGCAGGCTCTTATTCCTTTTATTCAGTATTGTATGTGAAGTCCTACATAGATTGGGAAGGTAGAAGTAAAGCTATAGACAATATAATAATCTATGTAGAAAATCCTAAGGAGTTCACTAAAAGCTCTAGAAATAATTAGAGAATTTAGCAAGTTCACAGAATGTAGGATTAATATAAAACCTTTTTCAATTTGCAGGTACTAGCAAGTTTTGAGAAGGGGGAGGGGAGAAAAGAAAGTGAGGAAGAGGGGGTGGGGGAGGTAAGAGGAGAAGAAATGAGAGAAGGGGAAAGAGATTTAATATTACTCTGAATACTTCGAACTCGAGTAACTTCAAACAGTACAGCAGCAGAGGCAGGACTAACAGAAAATAAATTCATTTAATATTAAATAAATCTCCTAAATATTTGAATAGCTCCTATGTATTCAATTATAACAGTACCAGGGGTGTCCAACCCGTGGCCCACAGGCCACATGTGGCTCAGGATGGTATGAAGGTAGCCCAACACAAAATTGTAAATTTACTTAAAACTTTTTTTTTGCTCATCAGTTTTTGTTAGTGTTTGTGTATTTAATGTGTGGACCAAGACAATCCTTCTTCCAGTGTGGCCCAGAGATGCCAAAAGATTGAACAACCCATTACCGTATCATACATTAATAGAGGTATAATAATTAATCACAGTATTCACCTTTCTGTGAGTTAAATTTTAGTTGAAAGACTCAAACAAATAATTGTTTTGCCACAAGGGTGAGTGCTAAAAGCATCTGGAAGTTCAGTGTGCAGGCAGTGGACAGGGTTGGAACATGACCCTGTTAGTCCCTTCTTCATTTTACTGCGCAGGTCCATCAACATTTAGCCATCTGTTGCCTCTGTTGAACTGTTAGTGACTGAACTGATGCCCTGTGCCTGTTGTTCGTTATCCATGCGCCACTTAGAGGAATACGCCTCATTCAGCACTCACTTTTTTGTGAATATATCATTTTATCTGAAATTATTTGGAACTCCCATTATGGCACACGTCACCCTTACCTCTCACTGAGTAGAACTGAGTTAACCAGAGACTGAAAATGGGAATAAGCAAGATAACTGGTTTACTGTTGGATGTGAGCGTCTCGGTTTACCTTGGCTTTTCATAGGCAGCAGTTGGCGACTGTGATCGTGTCTGGTTGACATTATCACTCAGGCCCCCTCTTCAGGGGGCGTGTTGTGGCCTCAGACGCCTTCTGTGGGCTCTGGGGCCTTCCCTGTAGCTCCCCTTTGACCACACTCCCATGGCCCAGCCTCCCCGCCCTCTGGCGCCCCCCACCCCGCCCCTGCTCAGATGCGCTGCTTCATCCACCGTCCATCTACTGTCGGGTCTGCAACTTCCCCCACCCCTGAGAAAAGTGTAAGTG
The DNA here is from genome assembly GCA_004024845.1 of Tonatia bakeri. Lineage (NCBI taxonomy): Eukaryota > Metazoa > Chordata > Mammalia > Chiroptera > Phyllostomidae > Tonatia > Tonatia bakeri. The sequence goes on from PVIA01001836.1 coordinate 178,173, forward strand.
CTTTTTTCTTCATGCAGTAACTTTTACAGATTAATTGCTTCCTCTTTGATTATAAAATTTCTTGGAATGTCCAACGTGTTGAGGAGCACAGCTCTTTAACTCCCTTCTGTCTCAGGAAGTTACGGTTCCCAGCACGCTGCGGGCTTTCTCCCCACTTGCTCACTGCTTTGGCAAAATTTAACTTTTCTCAATTAGTCAAGTGATGATTCAGCAATTCACATAGAAAGTAAGACTCCAATATTATAAAAAAATCACATTTAGCTATAAAATGTTTTCCATCTTCCTTAATATACAATGATATAGAAAGACACTTTCGAAACTATCATCCTTGGCTCTTTTTCTTCAAAGGAAATAATGAGTCACATAAAGTTTTGTATATTTCTGACTATTGGTAACTAAAAGTAAATGCTTTCATGTTTATCTCCAATATGAATAGTGTCATACCTTTAGTTACAAATAAAATCACAATTCTTTTATTTTTTTAAATTAATTTCTTTGGTCATTAGGTGTCACATCAGCAGGAAATCCAGCATCACACGCACTTCTTAATAGTCCGCTCCCTCCAGGGACTGCTGTAGAAGGCAGTCCCTCTATATTTTCCTGTGTCTCACTGCCACGTGCTGTCTTATTCTCCCCCGTGTGCGGACAGATACGCCGATCCACTGCTGTCAAGGATGACTCCACTTCCTTGGGACACTGGTTAAGGGTGCAGCTTTAATTACTCATCTCTTTCAGTTCAAATTTCCAGAAGCTACCACCTCATAAACCTGGAACAGCCATACTCCTTTTCTTTCTGGCAACCACATGCATTCCTCTGGGGCCACCCCTCTTAGGCAGTCCTATTAGAACTCCCCTTCAAAGAGACTGACCTCAGCAATCCCAAATTGATTTCTCATCCTCCTCTGCAACTTAACATTGTGGGTGATTTTTCTCATTGAGAAATGCGCACACATTTTAGCTCTGGTGGGACAATGCCTTTGATAGGCTATCTCCTTATTTGTAAATGGTATGGTATTATATATGTATATATTTATATATATACATATGTATAATACAATGTGTTTATATAATGTATATTCTGTGTGTGTTGGTTTGAGCTTATTAATTGACTAAAAATACCTGTTAAAATAATTATGTACCAGTCACTGGATGCAAAAATTAATAAGGTACAATCTCTGTCTTTAAGACATTAATGAATCAAATAAATAAGCAATTATGATACTGTGTAGTAGGTACTGTTTCAGAGTTATGCATAGAATACAGATATTTTAGACAACACTCGAGGATAAATATTACAATGAAGGAGCAAATTCAAGAGAAGCATGTAGCTAACAGTTGATTTTACTCCATAATTAGGCCAAAAATATATTACTCAACCTCCTTCTGTCTTGGACTCCTGATATACACAGTGCTGTCTTGTGTTTTTTTTAATTATTAAGTTTTATTTCTAACACAATATATTCCAGGTATAGAAAAAGCACACAATGTAATCTCAATAAACACATATATTATACAGCTTGGATGAACAGACAAATTACACTTTTGATAATGATATTGAAGGAACCTGTACATTGTTTGCAGAGGTTTTCTGATCTAAGAGCATTCAATTTAATGAAAACTTCTGGCACCATCAATTTGTTACATTCAACAAGGTCATTTGTCAATACATGTGCCAGCCTCCACTTACAAATATAGTGTCATGTGAGTTTTTAATGACAAGCCCTGAGGAGTGAGCCGGCCTGCTCCTCTTCTCTTTCATGCCATGTCTGCGGTATGATTCTATGTAACACGCATGTAGTGGCAATGGCGGCAGAAGATCAAAATGCTAACAGCAACTTCCACCCACCAACATGCAAGTTGTTTAACAAATTGTGGCTATAATTGGGCTATTTTGACACATGAAATTTTGATAAAAATTGATACCTTGATATGTCTTAATATTTTTAGTAACAAAGAAATTGTGGCTTCTAAGTGTTTTATTCTACTTTGGATTTGTACTACAAATGTTTAAATCAGAAAGAGATGGGCGCAAAATGGTAGAAAAAACACTTTGTAATTTATTCGTTCATAAGAATTTTGATCTACTTTTTATAATCAAAAGATTACTGGCTTAGGCTGTCAGGTAGTTTTCAGGGGCTTCACATCATCAGATGCTGAGCAAGACCAGAGACGCTGGAGAAGCTTGGTAGCCCCGGCCCCTGGGGCTCCATTGTGTGTGAGTGTGTCTGGGACCACCACACAAATGGGACTTTCCCTAAAGAGTGCTTCAATGACTACATGTTAATTTAGCAGAACTTGAATGCAATTCTGAATGGAATAACTTCATGAACTTCAATGACTGTATGGTATCATCTGGGGTGGGGTTAGGAAGGAGTCTGGGAAGAGGTTAGACTAATTTTGACCTCTACAAATCCTTAGCCTAATGTTTTGAGTTTAATAGCAATTTTTGGAATATGAGAAAAAGGCATCATATTTCCCCTATTGTAGCACCACTCGAAAATCTGAATTTGATGGGTACCTATTTGGCAAGGGGGAGCATTGCTGGAGAAACAAGAAGTATTCCAAGGCACAAGCACTAATAAAATGATTAGGCCAGAATGAACATGTGTGTGCACCTGGTTAGAAGACAGTTTTTGGCAAGGTGACCAGGTATTGGCCAACATGTTTATAAACTTGCAATCGAGCTTTCAGGAAAATACTGACAGCAATATTTGTCCAATATTACTTTTAATTATTTCTAATTTCTCCTTTCTTCTATGAGATAAATAAAGGCATTTGGCATTTGTCTTGTTTTAAAGTAACAGCTACCTCATTAAACCTCAAATTTGACAGTGTGGGCTGTATGTCAGGTTAAAGCAGTTCAAGTGTGCCCCTTTTAGACAGGAATAATGCCAACGCCCTGAAGTAAAGCTCAAAGTGAAACCAACTTCCTAAAGCACCAGGGAATATTACCCACAAAAAAATAACACTGCAACATTTGGTACAACATATTTTGCCCATCTTCTTGAACTCTATTAGTTTTATCAGCATTAAAAATTATGGTTGTGTCAGTTCTGCAGCTGATAGTGGTTTGGTTCAGACCAGTCAGTGGCAGCTGCAAAAATAAGGAAACATCTCGTCTGTAGCCAGGAGAGGATTAGAGTGTAACTCACAGGGAGCCAGCTTTATGCAGATGACCTCAGGTTTGTCATGTAAGAATCAAACTCACATGTCTCTACATGAGCCATGTGAACCGAAAAACTTGCAGCCTAATAAGCAGAGAAGTGTAACCACAAAACCATGAGGCTTTCTACATTTAAAGGACAAATGAGAGAGACACGCTCTTTTGAAACAGGGTCGTTTTTACTCTAGAAGCCTGTCCCATTCCTGCAACTCTTAATGGGCCCTCACCCCTTGGAGATTCTCCGATGAGAAATGGTTAGGGAATTTCTTCCAGCAATTGCTCTCCTCCAAAAGCAGTGCGGTCTGCTTTTCTTCGGCCTCTACTGCTAATTCATAAGCCCCAAACGAGCGTTGTTCAAATTGTTTTGAACCCATAATCACAACCAGAAACCCATTTTCATCCAGATCCAGTATATGTATGCAAAGGCATCATGAAAAATATTTATCTTTACTGTATGTGATGTGCTCTGATAGTTTCCATTTTATGCCATTCTGTTTAGCTATTTTATGGTTGCTGCAAACCACCAAATTGACTTCATTACACACAAATGTGCCACGATCCACAGTTGATAGAACACTGCTCATGTCCAGCTGTGCATCAAAATCCCCTGGGGAATGCTGTCAAACCATGAAGCCAAGCCTGGGTAGTGGGGAATGGGAAGTGCTACTAAAGGCAGGCAGACAGCCCCCCCCCCCCACCATTGTTTGCTGCCTGACCTTGGATAACTTAACCTCTCTCAGTTTCAGTTTCCTCATCTGTCAAATGATAGTAACAGAATGTTCTATACAGAGTTGTGTCCATGAAATGGCATAACGCCAGCAAGACAATCTACTTTAAGTCTGACACATGGTGAAGAGGAATTAATGTTATTCATAGCAATCTTTCAACCGTACTACTTCTATAGCTGAGGTGCGTTTCTGATGACTAACAAGGAGTTTGAACATGTCCTAATCTGCCTTAAGTTAACGCTGTGTCTTTGCTAGAGCCAGAAGTGGATTAGAACCCAGTCACCTCGTTAAGACCTTTCCTGGCTACTAAAACTAGAGGTACCTAAATAAATACCTAAATACACTAATGAGGTGACCCAATCCTAACCTGATTTTGGCCCCCACTGCAGGAATTAATGAGGTGACCAGGTTTTAGCCTGCTCTTGGCCTCATATAGATGTTGGTTTTCAAAGCAAGTGAGAACCTGTTTTTAAAAGGCTATTAAAACATCAAATCATGAGCCTAGTTGGTTTTTTTTTCTTTTTAAAGGAACATGAGTGAGAGATTTGTGGTAAAGGAATAAACTAGACAGAGTTAATTAGAAACCCCTAATATTAATCTTTCACATTGTTCCAGCGAATTATTTTCAATTTAGCACAATATTTTAAATCCATAGTTTCTAAATTGAATCCAGTAACAAGTGTTTATGGAAAAACTAACACTAACCACAATAAATTGAGTACTATGAGAATACTAAAACAACTCAAAATGTAGTCCCTTCATGTAAAGTGCCTACAGTGTGCTTAATGGAAGCTGTTTTAGAAGACAGTGCACTCGTAGAAATTTTGAGGTATAGTAAGACCAAAAGATCAGGAGACAAACAAAATTTTCAAAGATAGCTTGTTACTCACGATTCTGAAGTGGAGGAGACGCGTCACACTAGACGGATCCCCACAGGGAGACATCTGCAAGGAGATGGGGTGAGGGAGGACTGTGGGCAAGAGCTTCATCACGGTTTGCTGAAGAAGGAGCAGGTGAGGCAGGGTAAGTGGATTTAGGATTGATAATTTAAATAATTTTAGCATATTTAACAGCTGTGCCTTGTAGTGTGGTGCCTTGCCCAGGGGTGATTAGGGCAAGCGGAGAGTGGCCAGAGTGTGGCAGCCTGATAAAGCGGGAGGCTGGGGTGTGCGCTCTGCACCAGTTGAGGTGTATTTGAAAAGCACTCTTCTTGCTGGCAACCCCCTTTACCGACAAGGAACTGGCTGAATCCGGGAGGAGTGGTCCGTCTAGTGTCAGCAAAGCCCCCTCAGATGTCAGCGCATCATTAAACAGAAAATAAAAGACATGGTTAATGCAGAAACTGTGACAGACCTGGTAAATGTTAACAACAGAGTTTGCCACTAATATCTGTATAATACCAAAAGAATTGAAAATTTTAGAGAAATGATTCTCCACCGTGGCTATACATTGGGATCACCTGGGGACTTATGAGTACTGCTCTGAGTCCTCACCCCAGACCCTGGCTGACTTTGTGGAGGCGCAGCTAAGCACCAGGGCTTTTAAGCTGTCACCAGGTGATTTTAATGTGTAGCCCAAGTTAGAAACCACCAATTTGGAGCAAAAGGAAACAGGACAGGAGGGCACAGGCATATTTTGGGCCTTGATGCCCTAGAGCTGGCCAGCTTGTTCCTCGTCCTTTGCAGTAGAGAGGAGGGGAAGTGGGGAAGAAAACAAGAGGAAAGAATAACGGATCGAACACACACTGAGTATCTGCCACGTGCCAGGTCCATTTTAGGCACCTCAAATACGTTATCTAATTTTCTCCCTAGAACCATGAAAGAAAAATGTAATATGAAATTCTCTAACTTTACTGCAAGGAAAATGAAATACAGAGAGGGTAAATGATATCCCTACAACTCACTGATATGTTGATAAAATACATATCTCTTCCAAATTAGAATTTAATTATTTTTAAACAATACTATTTTCTTCCCAAGTAACCAATATTTTTAAATCTGATAACCCAAATACAATATTTTTGCATCTAACTTTAAATATTTCTTGCTTTGACCAAATACTAATTTATTATCATTGCAGAGAAATCTGTGAAAACTCACGTAGTTATACTTATAATCATTTTCTGCCCAATATCTCAATATCTGTTAGGCTTTTACCTCGCCCCACAGTCTGGTTATGGCTACCCTGGCATGACAGCTGTGGGCATAGGACTGGGGATGGGCCCACCCTGGAACTCTAACATTTTATCTATAACGACTGGCCTAAGGAATGATCACGTGAACTAAGTTGGGCCAATCAGAGCACTTCCACTGAGATTCCAAATACAGATGATGGAGAGAGTGTCTGTTCCTTGTGGATTGAAGGCTACAAGCATTAGGAACCTGGGCTTCCTTGAAATCCTAAGGCATGAGAGAATGAGGCCAACAGGAAGAGAGGCAAGAACACAAATAGATGTTTAGAGAGATCCAGAAGATGGATAAGCTTCTATTATTGTTTGAGCTTCTGGATTTAATTAGGTTTAAATGAAAACATCTCCACCCATGGATTTAACAATTGCATGAGCCAATAAATTTCCCCTTTGCTTAAGATGTTTTGAGTTTCTGTCACTTGCAACTATAGCTCACACAATAAGATGCCTACAAAAAGTACACATTCTTCAGGGCACAGGCCTGTCCAATTTAATGAGGGTATTACTGAAGAAGAATTTGAACTAGAGTGTACTTTTCTTCTTATAAAGATAGCTATTGCCTTGCAGTGCATAGGTTTTCTAGATCAAAGTTAAAATAAGGCTGTACAGCAAGTTCTAAGTCAATGATATATTATTTTGGAATGGTCCTTTAGAGAAGAAGACTGAGATTCCAATGACTAATCAGTTAATCAGTCAAAACCAATTACTACTCATCTGCTGTGTGTCAAGAACTGTGACTGGTACAGGGAGGCTCAGGGAGAAAACGGACATGATCGCCACTCTCTCGGAGCTCACTGCTTATTGGGAAAATATGAGCCCCAGATAACCCCTGGTAATGAATACCGGGTAAGCCGCCAAATGAGCAGTATGAAAATATTTCGGGGCTATGTATGTTCAAAGGAATGAACAACAGCTACTGAACGGAGGTGGGCAGGTATACTGGGGTTTTCTGTTGTTTTGGCATTTTTAGAGGAGGGATAACCTGACCTGTAACTTGAAGAATGGGAAGATTTAGCAGAGAGATAATCTTTGCCTACAAAGAGAAAATTCCATATACCATTCTCAGGCTATATCAGGAGTCCAATACTAGACTGAAGGAAGTAGAATTTAGTGCAGCAGAAAACCCTCTCTTTATTTCCACCCCCATATCATTATTTCTTGATTTTTATTCTTTAAATTGATTAAAGCAGATACATTAAAAATATAAGTTCTATACTGATATACACAGTCATGGTTCTTGTCCATTCGGAGTTTTAGTCTGTTTAGAAATTTCAGGAAAGTAAACAGGCCATAGTTTTGAGCAATACCTATCAGACCGGGCACTTAATGCCGATTAAGGAAAGTCACCGTAGGATTTTTAGAAAACAAGCATGTAAACTAAAACTTTACTAAAGGCTGCGTGGAAATTATGGAAAAATTCTGAAATGAGAAGTGTAACATGAATGTTGTGAATCAAAGGAAGGTCAAAGAGTGTAAGGGGCAACAGATGAGATTAAACCATGTAGAGAAAAAATAAACAAAACCACAGAGCATCTGTTCTCCAAGAGATGGACCGTGGGGGCTCCCTGAGGCCCTTTCAGAGAGTCTAAGAGTCTGATAATTTTTGTAATAATGCTCGTATACTATTTGCCTATTAAAAGCTCATTTTCTCACGAGTGTGCAATGGAGTACTTCATTGTACATTTGGAAGATCTACACTAAAAAAAAAATGAGCCAGTATCTTCTAAATAACAAAACTTGATGTAAAAATCATGCATTGATTTTAAAAACTCATTCAAGGTGCACGATAGGGCTGTGTAAAAGACTCCAAAAAAGTCCACAGACGTGGATTCAGGTCCCATATGGAAACGTAGCTCTAAGAAACTACCACTTTTTGAATTTTGATGTAGTGTAAAAGCAGCACAATCATAATTATGTAAAATGGCTATTAAAATACTCTTCCCTTTTCCCAATATGTGTGAGACTAGATTTTCTTCACATTCTTCAACCAAAATAACACATCACAACCGACCGAATGAGGAAGCAGACATGACGATCCAGCTAACTTTGTTAAGCCAGACCTTTAAAGGATGTTCAGAACTGTAAGACAATTCCATTCTTACAGCTAATTTATCTGGGGAGAATAGAGTCATTTTGCATAAGAAAATGTTTATTACTGTTATTTAAAAGCTAGATTAAATGTTTTAATATTTGTTTTATTTTCCAATATGATAAATATAGATAGACATAACCCACAGCTCTTTGGTGTCCTTCTAGCTTTTAAGGGTGTGAAGGGATTTGCAGGCCAAAAATTTGAGAAGCATGGCCATGAAAAGTGATATAGGTTTTCTGTTTCCTATCACCTCGAGGTCCCTTCTTTTCTTGACCTGTGTGATAGGTGCATTTGCAGTAAGCTCTCTCAATAAACGGCCAGTCACCACTACTTCTCTTCACTCACTGCCTCCCGCCGCCCATTGTTGCAGGCCTGAATGAATAAATGGATCTTGTTTCACATCACTCCCATCCTTTTGTCCTGAATCCTCATTTCCCATTGACAAATGTCAGAAGTAATAGCTGTTATTACGACAATTGAAGAGAATTATGTAAGGATCAATAAGCGACAAGACCGAACTCGCAAACGTATCTGCATCTCCGCAGACCACTCTGTCTTGATAAACACTGAAATTGGCTGCAAGACGGTGCCGTTTCCCTGTGGTTTTCAGTGCTTTACATGATAAAAGGTAAATCTTTAAGAAGATAGAAACATTAGAATATTTGAAGACAGCAAAAGTTTTGACTTATTCTCCAATTCTGAACCAAATACTTGTGGAAAAGATTATGACGAATAATCCCTTATCTTTAGGGAGAACAAAAATGTCTGATTTCTTTTTTTGCTTTGAAGCTTCTGATTACTTCTGGCTGTTTGCCCCTCATTTTGATCTTTGGATAAGGATGCTATTCCCTGGGCTCCTTTCCTTCTGAGTTCCTCCAGGAATATCTTCCTAAAGGCTCTTTACTGGGATTTTATATTTAATCCTTGGCAGTTTAAAGATTGCAGGAAACGTGTAAGCCTCCCCTCAGATGCAGAACTCTGTGATCCTCTTCAAGAAGAGGGTCTTGACATGAAATAGAGTGTCAGTGGGGGCGAGAAGTGACAGCTGCAGCAAGGGTACAGAGCAGGCTCTGCCACTCACCTCCCTCCGGACCTGCAGCATCACTGGTCTTCCAGGCCCCAGCCTGCCCTGGGCTGGTTCAAGGAAGGCACTAGGTTGCCCTCTGGAATGGGTGCAGCCCTCTCCTGGACACAGAGTTGAGATGACTTTATTCTTTTCCGTTATAAATGCTGGCAATTTTGATCCCAAGTTATCAGCTTGAGAACATTCTTCTCAAGTCAAAATACAGCTTCTGCCAAATTTTGATTTGAAAAAAAGTTTCTTATTCTTTTCAAATGGTATTATTTTTAAGTGCTTATTTTTTTCAATTGAATTAAAATCAAGCTGAGTAGAAAAGAGTTTTTGTTTGTTCTTACTTGAATTTGCTTGTCAAACCTCTTTAAAGTGATATATAAAGTGTACATAGTTATCTTCCAAAAATTCTCTTTCCCTGCTTGCATTTATTGATAAAAAGTGGTATGTTTGTATCAATGCTTCTGTTAATTTTACATTTAAAAATTGTTAACCCCCCTTTAAATGCATTAAGGATTTTTAAAATCAATTACTTAACAGCTGAAAAGAATTATGTACAACTCTGTGTACAGTACATGCGTGCTCTTATGTCCACCTGGTGTTACTAATCAAAGCCTTTTCTTTCTGTAGCAGGAAACAAAATCAGTCACTTCTAATAATATAAACTATTTGTCCTCCTTCTCTGAATATCTGGCGTATAAATACGTAAGATTTCACTACGAAGAGAGGAATTTACTGGAAGAAAATGAATTTTAAAATGGACACAACTTCTTTTATAAGAAGTTAAAATGACAGCCTGTTGTAATACAGCACTGGTGCTGGTTTTAATTTATCATTATTTTAATCTAGAAGGGCGCATCAGTCCAAGTAAACCTGGCTTTTAAAGTGTGTTTCATTTTTATTTGGACTGAAATGACTGCACTGTAAACAAACCCTAATTTCCCAGAGAGCTAAATCTATAAGTAATAATATTCTGATTTTTACTTTTTTTAACAATTGAAATAAAATCAACAAATATGCCTGTTGTTTGGAGCCAGTAATTTCTCCTGTTGCTGCTCAGTAATGGCACTGCACTGAAGGACGCACTGAGGTACCATGACTTTAAAGAACATTTACTTACTATTGGTCTAGCCCTGTGATTTCCCTCTGGAGATCACAGCCAGACAGAATGTACACAGGTCTTTGTGCCGGGTGAAAGGCCAGACTGGGGTGGAGATTTTGGGTGGATGAGAAGAACTTCGATGCAGAGTACCATCGTTCATGTTGCACTTGAGGAGGATGGTGAGCAACACTCGGGTTTGGTTTCAGAAATCTTAGGCCGTTTCAATTGCAGTCCCTTAAGTTTTCAGTAAAAATGCACTGGACCCTGTGTAGTTGCCTCCTGGAATCTCAAACAAGGTGCTTTTCATCGTAGGTCCTTTACATCCTGTGAAAAATGTTTCCCGAACACACTAGGGGAACTTGCATTTATTTGAGGGATTTTTCAAAAGAGCAGCCCAGGTTTCTAAGCCTGAATACTAGACACCCCACTGCCCTCCCGCCCCAGCACCCATCATCGCCAGAGTTTTATATTCTTGTCAAGTGTGCTAGTTGCCAAATGAAGTATTTTAGTGCTGCTATGGCTGCAGATGTTGTAATGACGTCCACCAGGTGATAGAAATACTGCTAACGATAGATCTGTCCACACTGTATGTAGGAAGGGAGTCCCTCAAAGGTGGCTGTAGCTGTCTGCAGTCTGGAATCACACGTTCAAAGATGATTTGATGTTTACTTCCTTCTAAGATACGCTGTTAGTGATGTTATCTGAATGATTTCAACATTCCATTTCACTAAAGAAGGTCAGCCAAGTTTTGTAAAAGCAAGATCACCAGTTGGCAGAGGTGAACCACAGACTGTGCCTTCACCGGGAAAATCCATACAGTAACTACGGTGATCTTCACAGCTATGCTGTAAAGCAGAATCTATTAGCATCTTTGTTTTGCCCAGTTACTTTGGTGAAGTAACTTCAGCAGTGGCAAATGGCGAGGTTGACAAGACAAAGCTACAGTCTGGCCTTAGGTGTCCAGCTCCAGAGACTAGGCTATACCTTATTCAAGCCTTCTCACCACACTTAACCTATTCTTCAAAGCTTTGTTTGTAAACTCTTGATTCTCTGAGCCAACTGTCATCTCTCTCTTCTGAAATCTCATAACACCACCTTCCCTCTTTCTCTAATGCCAACTTGCTACTCTGGTTTTTACCATTTCTGCAGTTATGTCTTTTTTCTCCATCTATGCTGAAAGGTCATCAGGCTCTTATTCCCATCTGATGCACTGTTGTAGAAAAGGGCACTTACAAATTTGGTGGCAACTCATAAAACAGCATTCATTTTAAAGTTATTAGACTGACAAGTTCTCATTCTGCTAATATTTATTAAGATCCAGTGACATGCTAGACCTGTTTTTAGGAGCTATAGTGATAAATCAAACTTCAGACAAATTTTTGTCATATAACTAAAGGATTAAATATTATGAGAGTTGTAGTCATGAGTCTTCCATTGATGCACATCTTATTATTAATGGTCATTTATTAATAGAATAGTAGTTTGCTGGTCTACTTTACATCATTATTGACAGAGTAACTCAGTCAAAGTACGTGAGGAGCTTTCTGGGGAGCATTTTAGTATAAAATTAGAGGCATTATAGACAGAAAAAAAACTCAGATCATCATATAAGGGCAGGGGACCAGTAGCGCAAAGAATATGGAATTTTCTGGTTTGAATATGGACAACCACCTGGAATGAGCTTCAGATAATATTGCAAACAACCAGCAGGAAGGACACAGAGACATGGAGTTCTTAAGAAAAGTGAACCAGAATTCCAGTTCTGTTTCATTCATCCAGGAGATCAAATATCCTCCCTCATGGGTTCAACTTGACAGGGAAAGGTGAAACTTATTTAACATCATTACTTTCTGGGTTAAGATTTGTTTTTTTCTGAAGAACTCTCTTTAAGGTGCTGTCCAGACGAGACCCTGCTTAGCAGATACAATTAAACGAAATGGCCTCAAGTTGTTCTGAGTGCTGACGGAAGAGCGCTGGAAATGACAGTCTGGCATCCTGAGAAACAGCAGTTACGGTGGGTTGAGTGTGCCCGTGTGCGGTGCACCGCTCTGATATCTTCCACTTGGCCCATCTCGGTGGATAACGTGTAGCACATTCAAATTTGCCAAACAAATAAAGTAATCTGACAGCTTGGGAGGGTGGGAAAGGATGTCGGTTCATTTCCCTAAAGACTTATCTCATAGAAAGGCCATATATTATATGAAAAAGAAATATACTGTAATTCAACATTTCTCTGCCAGAAAAGGCAGCCAAATTTTTATATTGTTCTGGGAAGAAAATGATCTTTCTGCATTTTCCATTTACTCCTTCCTTACCAAGCCTAGGACTTTACTCTTTTGGAGATGGAAAAGATATTGTGACATTTTCAGGGAATGAAGCTTTAAAGTACAAAGAAGTTGGACTGCACAAACCACCAGCTTCCCCCTCTTTACTCAGATGAGGTCCATTGTTGTCTGGAGCTTCCCTGCTTTCAGTTCTGGCTTCTCAGTTCCTACATCATCTGCTTCTCTGTCTTGTCTGACCCTTCCCCACAGGTTGGTATTCATTATAATAACATGTGGGCCAAAGTGAGCTCACACTGATTAACATCGTGTGTGTAACTCCATAGGAATTTTATTATAATTGAGCAATAATTCTTGTATACCTACTTAAAAATTTTATCTGGAAAGCAAATTATAGTAGAATATTTCCCCAAGGCTCTTAATAACTATCTATTTTTAGAAATTCTCTCTGTATGCTGGTACTCTAAACTAATTAGCTCAGTAGTCTTGACAAGAAAAAGAATGAAAGCTGTAGAGCTTGTTAAAAGTCATTTTCACTCCAGACCTGGGTTTGTTAGTAACACAGTTTTCCTATTGTGCCACCAAGGGCATCAGAATAATCAGAATGGAACAGATAGGAAATTCAATTGAAAACCAACAATCTGCTAAATACAGATTTCTCCATTATTTTACCATACCCCAACACTTTTTATATATTCAGGTGGAGGATGAATAAGCATTAATTCTATTCAGTAGGTTACTGTGGATTATTTTCTTGTTTGTTTTGTCCTGGATAGGTTGCAGAAGGGGATGGTTATTCAAGGCAGGTCTTAGGACAGAGAGGTAAAAAAGGAATTAATATGTATTTGTTCCTATATAGATAATAAAAAGTGCTCTACATATATCCTCTTACCCATGAAATAGTTAATATTGCCTCTTGCAAATGAACAAACTGAGTCTTCAAGAGGATAACGCATCCCAGTCCACTGCTGACAGTTCATACCTCTTTAACTGCTACAATTCCAAACAGTGATTTTTGAAACACAAACAGTTTTCTTCTCCACTCTACCTGCTCTTCAGATTACAACCTCAAACACTCCCCAACGAGACACAAATGTGTGCATACACACACTTAGTAAATTGCACACCTGTAACACGAAGCTCAGGGAAACCTTCCACCTGGAGATAGAAATACAGTTGAACATCCCAGCTAGTAACTCTTAATAGAGTAGTTCAGCTATCAATGCGATTAATCAATTATTTCCCCCAAGTGGTATTTCTTCACCCTCTAAAGCTGGTGTTGTCCCTATTCTTCCTCACAGTTCCATCTAACCATCCCTACCTCTCTCACACCACCAACTCCTTCATTGAGTTCCCATGGCCACATTTGACAACATTGCTAGGGATTCTGACATGTAATAAGTCAATCAGAGCAGGCCTGGCCTGTGTGAATATGACTTTGGCAACACCCACTGCGTAGCATGAATCCCACCAATGACCGAACAAACGTTTGCGTTCTTTGTTCATTTTATTATTTTCCCTGCAATACAATGAACTCTTTTTCTCCTAATTAGTTTTCTGCAGAGCAGTTTATCACCTTTGTCTTTTTCAAACTAAATAGATCAAACAACTCTAGATCGTTGTCAAAAGACAACAAAGTTAAATCATTTGGGGAGAGAGTAAAAATAGCTCTAACTGAATCTCTACTGGGCTTTGGGGAAAACTAAAATATGTTCCTTCTTCTTTCAAATTGGCTGGCTGGCTTTATTCTTTCCTCCTCACATGACAGTGAACTGCATTTTTTTTTTTTTAAATCAACAGTGTGGCAGAGTTTAGATAAATTAAGGCAATCCTAGTCAGGTTTTTCCTCTCCTGGATGACGACAAGCAAAACCATGTGGATTTTTCTCCACCAAGATGGTCACCAGCTCTGCTCTACATAAATGTTATTAAACTCCACATTAAACAGCCTGTCTGTGTGGGTACTGAGCCCAGAAGTGCCTGACAGCTAATGAATAAACATATAATTTATTTCTAGCAGGGCTTTTTTAAGAGTATGGTGCCTGAATACTTTTTGGGAAAAAAAGACCCATTTATTTTGTTTAAAAAACATATATGCTCAAGTGGAAACATAAGAAAACCAGGCAGAGTGTCACTCCAATTCCTGAGTTCAGGAATAGGTGACTCTCTGATGATTCTGCTTGAAGAATGTCAGAGGGACTTGGTCCCTTTAAGGTCAGAGAAGGTGTTGCTGCCTCATTTCTAGGGGAGAACTCACTCTCGTGAGCCTGGTGATGTCACTGTCCATCTCAGGCACTCTCCTGAGCATTTGTCTCTTTTTCAAAACACAGAATTTGTGAACACAGAATTCAAAGAGCTTTTTCCAAAGCACAGCCAGTTTAGTCCTTATTTGGAAACAGAAACACGGTTTTTAAAAAAATCGAACAGACAGCAGGTATACCCAATATAGAGTTTGGAGCTAGAATTTTCATTGTGTGTGTGTGTGTGTGTGTGTGTGTAAATATACTTATTTTATATTTGTAGGATTACATTGTTTAACTATTTTATGAAACATGTACATACCTAGGTTAAACCATTTACCTTCTTTAAGCATCACTGTGAAATAATGAAGGGTTACTTACTACATTTTCATTTCACAATTGACAAATTTATTATCCACATTTTCAGAATTTATCTGGGACATCTGAGGCCATCAATAGCCAAGGATATTAGCACAGAAAACTACTTACTCTCACAGCACAGCACAAAATTATATATTCAAATAGTGTATATGGAAATAATGAAGTTAATAAGGCAAGCATCATACAAACATATACATACTATATGTGGAATTAAAACAAAACGAAACAAAACAAAGGCTGCTTCTAACCATACCATACTGCCTCCTGGTTTACCAAAGTAGGATGAACTACTTTTGAAAGCACTATTTTAATGGATGGCCAAAACTTGCATCACCCACCAAGTACAATGAAGCATTGAAAGCTGACTCCCTGTAACAGCATGGACATGCTCGGAGGAAGGCCAGGGCAGTTGTGGTTGATGACTGTTCTGTGGACAACATCCTGGGCTCATCTTTGCATCATCACCTTGGCACTGGGCCTGTGGTTAGCAACTGGTCAGCCTGGACTGTGAGCCTCTTCATGAACTCTGTGCTTTAGAACAAAGCCATCATTCCAAGGAGCAGTTTACTGTGTTATAATGAACTGAAAGAAGGCAGAAAGTAAAGGCAGAGAGATACAGGCGCTCTGCTGGAAAGCAAAGTCATTAAAAATAATGAGCAGTCTTTCACTTCCTTCTTTTTATTAACTTTCTGCAAAGGACAACCCGGCAGTTTATTTTTTAGCACAGTCTCCACTTTTATAATATCCGTTAGCAGATGGCTAAAACTTTTCCACAACATGCTCCATAATACCACCCTGGAAACCCCTAGGACCTTTTCCTTTCCCCTTTTTCCTTTGTGCATCTTAGAATTGGCTTTTGCAATAACTGCCCCTAAGCTAAACAAAAATTTGCCATCTCTCCCCACCTCTTAAATATACAAAGGTAGCATTTCAGAGGAGAGCTGAAAGCACAGAGACGGGCAAAGAAAACGACTTTAAATGCTCATCCTAAAGTGCTATTCATTTCAAAGTTCCCCCTCAAAATACCCCGGCTATACTAATTCATGTCTGAGAATCTCTAGGAACAGTTTAGGCACTTAATTGTTGGCACTGTTTTGCTATTCAGAATTCTGATAGGAGGAGAGAAGGCTGAATGAACCATGTGTTGGTAAAAAGCCAGGATTTTAGTCTTGAAGAGATTTCTAGAATGAATTATGAAACTAACTGCTCTGAGTTAGTACTTTGTTCCCTTGGAGAACGGCTGCCAAATAGCAGAACTGAACTCTGATCTTTTTCCCTGTAGTTAATAACTTAAGCCAAGCCTTTGATCAAAGGGAAGGAAATACAAGGGCTAAAACCTAGGGAAATTGTCAGCTTGACCAGAAGTCTCTGTGACCTGTGGATCCAAGTGACCCGGGCTTCTACTCATCAAAGGACAAGAGAGGAAGTGGACACTCAAGCACCTATTTTATGTCAGACATGTGTTGGTTACATCATTTACACTATTTAATTTAATCCTCACACTAACTTCAAAAATTTGGCATTTTTATCTGTGAGTGAGATATGGAAAGTTAGGATTTATTCATATACTAATTCATTCAACAACTATTTATTGAACAATATGTATGTTCTAGGCATGGTACTACATCCTGGGGAAACAAAGACAAGGAAGACCAGTGCCGGCCTTCACAGAGCTCGCAGTTTCATGGGAATGATGACATCATGTGAGTGTTAACCAGCCTGATGAGCATTACAGAAGGGCAGCTTTTGGTGCTTGAGCAGGTAGAGGAAACAAAGAGTTTACTTACTATACCATTCAGCACATGAAAATTGGAAGTCCACAGGTTAGACTAACTTTGAAGTCCACTGCGAACGTTTTGCTTGGGAAACCAAGTAGGCTCTTATGGAAATATTCTGTATCTGTGTTAATACATGGACATGTAGCTTTTGAGCTTCATGTAACTGAGGGACTGAATGTTTAATTTCAATTCATTAAAAATGTAATTTTAATAGTGACATAGGATTGGTAGCTACCATATTTGACAACACAGCTATAGGTAATTTCCATATGGCCAAAAGTATTCTGAAATGTGCCACCTCCACCACAGACTTTGGGGAGATTTGGGCATGAATCAATCTAGGAAGCTTAAAGAAATTTGTTTCTGCCAGAGTCATATTGAGACTCCGCTGATCTAGAGGAGTCTTATATTTCTGTGTTGGCTCCAAGGAAGATATAGGTAGCTTTGAGAAACCAAGTCCAGCACTGCCCCAGGGGCTCAGTTGGTTGGAGTGTTGTCCTGTAAACTGAAGGATCGCGGACTCCATTCCCAGTCAGGGTACATGCCTGCATTGTGGGTGCAATGTCCAGGCTGGGGGCACATGCGAGAGGCAACCAATCAATATCTCTCTCTCACATTGATGTTTCTCTCCCCGCTCCCTCCTTTCCACTCTCTCTAAAATCAATAAGCATGTCCTCAGGTGAGGGAAAGGGAGGGAGGAAGGGAAGGAGGGAGGGAGGGAGGGAGGGAGGCAGGAAAACTAAGTCCAATTTAGACTCTGAATAGATTCATCCCCACACAGACCTAGATTAGGTCTTAAACCAAACTATTCTACTGGGGTTACCCAATCTAGACAAAAGCAAAATTCCAGCTTTCCCTGTAACCCCTCCTATATGGTGGGTCCCAAGCCCTGCTGTATCTCAGTTAAAGCAAGAGATGGAAGGGCAGATTAACCTCTGGTTATGTCAGTTACCTAAAGAGGAAGAGAATTCAAATCCCTAGCTCCCAAAGGCAGAGCAGGGGCTATAGAGCACATTGCACCCACATGCCCATGCAGGCACACACACGGGTGGGCATCTACACACAAATAAATACCTTCGGGTGTCGGTGTCTCTGTTAGACTTGGTGACTGATATGAGCTCGACACACTTATTTTGTTAATATTTCTAATCAGGGAATCAAGTAAAATAGAGGGTGAATTAAGCCCAAATAGAAATGGAACTGAAATTACTTTAGATCCATTGCCAAAGCACCTAACTTATTAACTGAGCTTGTTTTAAAAGAAGAAAATGTGATCTACCAAGCAATAAATAAAATTAGTCCTGTCAGACTGTTTAAAATTATTCACGAGAAAATTTACTACATTGCTGCCAACTTAAGGCCCCATATTTGGTAGGTCAGAAACATATTCTTTTAGCTCCAGACTATTAATACCACACAGCCAGATACACTTCATATTTCCTCCTGAATAAACGTTGGGTCTCTCTCTCTACTTTGGACCTACTGGATGCTACTTCCTCAGCCAGCCACTTGACCTCACATCCTCTCACTATAAGATGAGGCACATGTTTCTCACGTCACTGCCCTGTATTACTCACTCGGCCATCACTGACAGACCACTGCCTCCGTGCCTACTGTGGGGTCTGGCAGCCACATCAGGAAGCAATGGGAACCAGAGTCACAATGGTCTCTTCTCTTCTTTTTAAGGATAGGAAAAGAATCAGACTAGTAAAATTATAACACATATTGCATTTTAATATGCTAGGTAGTTGCCAATTATCCCCTCAAAAATTGGTCTTATGCAAGCACTGTTCAAAAGAAAGTTGGCTTGGGGCATGACTGACCTCAGATCATTTCATGAGATAATAGTAATAAAAGCTTCCATGTTTAAAAGCCTATGATGTGCTAAGATATTTATTATACACAGTCATTGTTGCATTCAGTTTTCACAACAAGCAATAAAATATAAGCAATAATTCCTGTTTTTCAAGTGAAGAAACATAATAACCTCTATGAGCCTAAACAGCTAGTCTAAGATCATGTAGTTTGGGAGTCACAAACCCATCTAACTGCTAGAGTCCTTTCTATTTCCGTTTCACCACTCTCTCTCTTCTGCCATTCTCTGTTTCTCTTTCTGTGAGTAAGTTCCCTGGGAGGAGAGAGAGAGAAAGCTAGAGGGAGAGAGAGGGAGGGGGAGAGAAGGGGAGAGAGAGGTGGGGAGACAGAGAGAGAGAGAGAACGAGAGTGGGGGAAGAATGCCAAGTTGTCTAACTTGATCAGGTTACTAGAAAGTAATAAAATGTTTGCCTTTCAATACATGTCCTCTTGCCTTCGCTTAGTACAATACTAAAAGCCAAAGAGGTGTTCATTGAATGAAATAAATTTTTAAAACTCTGTTCTCAAAATACTCATTAGAAATACAGTTTTGAGTGGGTATTATGTACAAACATTGTATAAGTACTGGAATACTGGAAAGAACAAGAAAAAAGTCTCTTGCCTTTGAGAGCTCATATTCTGGTAAAGAACATGCAGTGAACAATGCAAGTTCAGACAGTGCTGAGAGATAAAAGGACAGTAGAACACAGTGATGAGATCTGGTGCTCCAGGCCAGGGGTGTCAAACTCGTTTCCATGGGGGCCATATCAGCTCCATGGTTGTCTTTGAAGGGCCAAATGTAATTTTAGGACTGTGTAAATGTAACTACTCCTTAGCTGTTAAGGGGCTAAAATTACACTCAGCCCTTTGAAGGCAATGGCAAGACTGATGTGGCCCCCGGTGAAAATGAGTTTGACACCCCTGCTCTAGAGTGCCTGAGAGATCAGGAAGTACTCACCGGGGAGACGGTCTCTGACTGAAGAGAAACATGCTAACAAGGAACCATCAAGATCAGTGAGGAGTGTGTGCCAAGCAAGGGGCACGTGATGTTGCGTGGGCAGTCAAGAAAGGGAGGAGTCAAAGATGTTTCTTGGAGTTTGGTTTTGACCATTTACTGAGACTGGAAGACTCAGAAAAAGCAAATTGTGTGACAGGAAATCAAGTTATATTTAATTTCCAAAGGGCATTTCTATGATACTTACTTTTACCAAGTAGACTTGAAATAAAATATCTTAATTCTGGTAATTTTATATAAAGAGTTTATATATTTAGTGAACCCATCAACTATTTTCATTCTGAAACAAAACTACAACAAATGTTTATAATTTTTTCTTTTTTAAAGTTAGCTCTATTTTGCTAATTTTAATCAAGGAAAACAAATCTTTGGAAATGTCATTTTTACTTTTTAGACTCTCTAGACTATTTTTTAACTACTCAATCATATACCTGAACATATTTTTAAAATAAATTTTGTGTTCAATCAAAAATTCAGTTTTCTGTTGGATCTACTCAAAAGGTACATAAAAGGTCATAATAAATTTCCCCCCAAGGGCCTATGGTCCTTGGATTTGGGGAAGATTATGAATTAGTAAAATCTTTCTTTTAAAAGTGCAATGACTTATATAGTCAGTTCTGGAATAAATAACACATTACTATAAAGCAAAAATTGCTATAAAGGTGGCAAAATGAATCTGTTATTCTTAGTGGAAAAAGGAAAATCTCTTAACCCACTTTTGGAAGAAAAAGGGTTTCTTTAGCAGGCAAATTTTAGGGTGGTGGGAAGGTCATTCTGGGCCAACACAGGCACAAAAGCTTGATTGATGATGATTATGATGATGATGATGATTACTTTAAGAACATAATCTGCCACATGACTGGATGTTCCTGGACAATTTAACATTCCCAAGTGTATGTACCTTAAGAAAAAAAATCATTTGAATACCTTGGCATCTGATCCACTTTGATATTTTGAGTTTTATCCAAGTACCTTTGCTCTCCTAGTTTCAGGCTGACTTCAGAACACTAGAAATAAAGAAGTTTTAAAAGGGCATTGACTTTTAAAGTCATTATTTGTTACCTTAAAACTTTTCCAAAAAATTACTTGACAATTATGAACTCAATTGTCTAAATATTTGGAGAGATATTAATTTGTTAGAGTTCTGAAATTTGTGTAGACAGAATAACTGGCAAGTGACTATAGTTTTTATTCTTTTTTAAAAATATTTTATTGATTTGCTATTATAGTTTTCCCAATTTTCCCCCCTCTATTCTCCCTCTGCCCTACCCCGCCCCTCAACCCTCCAGCATTCCCCCCACCTTAGTTCATACCCATGGGTTGTACATGTAAGTTCTTTGAGTCCTCTGTTTCCCACACCATTTCTTTTTTATCTCTCGCTGTCTACCTTATGGCTACTAACCACGCTTTTTCTTCCCTGTACCTTTTTCCACCTATTCCTCCCTCCCCTTCCCCACTGAAATCCCCCCATGTGATGTCCATTTCTCTGATTCTGTTCCTGTTTGCTTAGTTTTTGTTTTCACTATTTTTATTTTCTTTTAGATTCATTTGTTGATAGTTGTGAGTTTCTTGTCATTTTACTGTTCATATTTTTTATCTTCTTTTTCTTAGATAAGTCCCTTTAACTTTTCATGTAATAATGGCTTGGTGACGATGAACTCCTCTAACTTGACCTTATCTGGGAAGCACTTTATCTGCCCTTCCATTCTAAATGAAAGCTTTGCTAGATAGAGTAGTCTTGGATGTAGGTCCTTGACTTTCATGACTTCAAATACTTCTTTCCAGCTTCTTCTTGCCTGCAAGGTTTCTTTTGAGGAATCAGCTGATAGCCTTATGGGCACTCCTTTGTAGGTAACTCTCTCCTTTCCTCTTGCTTCTTTTAGGATTCTCTCTTTATATTTAATCTTGGGTAACTTAATGATAATGTGTCTTGGTGTGTTTCTCTTTGGGTCCAACTTCTTTGGGACACTCTGGGCTTCCGGAACTTCCTGGAAGTCTATTTCCTTTGCCAGATTGGGGAAGTTTTCCTTCATTATTTATTCAAATAAGCTTTCGATTTCTTGGTCTTCCTCCTCTTCTGGCAGCCCTATAATTCGGATATTGGAACATTTCAGGTTGTCCCAGAGGTTTGTAAGACTCTGTTCACTTTTTGAATTCTTGTTTCTTCATTTTGTTCTGGATGGATATTTATTTTTTCCTTTTGTTCCAAACCATTGCTTTGAGCCCTAGTTTCCCTCCTGGTCTGTTGGTTCCCTGAATGTTCTGATTTTTTTTCACTTTGGGTATCCTTCATTTTTTCATTTTTTGACCAAGCTCAATCAGATCTGTGAGCATTTTGATCACCAGGGCTTTAAATTCTCCATCAGAAAGGTTGGCGATCTCCTCCCCACTTAGCTCTCTTTCTGAGGCTTTAGTGTGTTCTTTCACTTGGGTCATATTTCTTCGTCTTGGCACAGCTCATAAGTTGTCAGGGGGCGGGGCCTTAGGTATTCTCCCAGGCAGGGCAAACCTCCTTGCTGTGCTACCTTGGGGGGAGGGGCCAGAGAGGGAACAGTGGGGCCAGCCTGTTAGTCTCTAGTGCGCTTTTCAATGAACTCTCATGTGAGACTGGGAGCTTCTCCTACCAGGCAACCGCCATAGCTCACAGCCACCTCTGAGTCCCCTTAAGTCAGCCCATCCCTCACAGCCCACAAGATCAGCAGCCAGCCCCGCCCCCAGGGTCGCTGAGGTTTTTCTGAGTTGGCCCAAACCGTCCTCTGCCTTATTGGTCTGGTGGTTCTGGTTGATTTTTTCTTTAATTCCTTGGTTGTTGGAGTTCCATTCGGTTTGATTTTATGGCAATTTTGGTTGTTTCCTGATTTCAGATTGGTTGTTATCCTCCTTTTGGTTGTGGGAGGAAGGGAAGGGTCTCCACTTATGCCTCCATCTTGACTGGAACTCTGTAGTTTTTATTCTTTAATCAGATATTTTAGTAATATGCAGTTACCATTAAATATATCTTAATATGAATACCTTGTCATTGTAACTTCTCCTATACTTGGAGATTCTTATAAGTAACAAGCACATTCAGATACGAACATAATTTTAATGTAAAGTATATCTTAACTAGCTGTTTAAACCTAGTGATTTAATGTCCATAAGTCACTAGGAACATTGACCTTATTTAAAAATAATTATAAAATCTAAATAATTAAAAAATGTGAAGTCTGTGTAACTTTGTCAATTTCTGCTGACCAGTAATCGTAATAATTAAAAATATCTTTTTTTACATAAACAATTTTTATTGATAATTTTGTCTTATTACAGAGAACTCATAGGCCTTTCATTGTTACATGAATAAAAAGCTGGCCAGCACACACAGTTACCAAAAGTCATCCGGTTCTTCATGAGAAAGGCCTGCAAAACTTCCGTCTTTGTCACTAAGCGGCAGTGCATCCACTTGGGAGACTTCTCTGACAATCTTCACTGAGCTCTTATCATCCTCCTGTGGGTCCTGATTCTCGTGGATGATTTTCATGTATTTCTCGAAAGGGTTTTCACCACAAACAGATCTGCCTTTCATTTTTGGAATACTCACTTCTAATTCTTTCTCCATTTCAATCTTCAATGACTCTTCAATCATCCGCCGTGGTTGGCTGAGTTTTTCTAGTTCTCTCTGTTCCCTTTGTAAAGTTTCTTGCAGACTCTGACTTCTTTCTTTTCTCTGCTCTTGTTCTTTCACCAGCTGCCATGTTTTTTCTCCTTCACTGTCTCCCCCAATTTGTTTCTGATCTACAGCTGGGTAGTGAGAGGAGCCGGGTCGGGCAGGAAGAACGGCCACGCCAGCATCGAAGTGAGGCATGTCACCAGCAGGATGGAGGCCATTCGCTTCTAAGTGCTTTGGCATGTCCCCTGCATCTACACGAGATTTAAAAGATGATTCAAATTCTTCGCTATTGTTCAAAGGTTGCTTGTCTGGATTTGAAAATTCAGTTCTCTCTAGTTCAGTTTGTCTTTGATAGAGACTGGCCTCCTGCTCCAGAGGGCTGGAAAGCGAATGGATGGAAAGGCTGTGTCTAGACTCAGCAGCTGAAGGCTGCAGCATTCTTTCAGGACAAGGACTGGAGGCAGCAACTTGGGATCGACTGAGACCTTCCAGGTGCATTTCAGCATCAAAGCTCCATTCAGCTCTCTCAAGGGGAGTGGTGGAGAGGCGTCTGCCAGTACCTCTGTGGAGCGGGGAGGCTTCTGTGCCTGTCTGCACTTCTGTCTTGCTCACTGCAGGCTGCCTGGGCATGGCTCCTTCCTCTGTAAAAATACATCTTTCTGAGGAACTTAATGTGACGCTCTTGACAGTTCCTCGTCCGTGCAGGGGAGGTGGGCTCTGAGATGCTTGTGGGCTTCCAGAGTGGGGCCAATGATGAATTCTTTGACAATAATCCCGGAAAGCTTTCTCTAAGCATTCGGCCTCATGCTCTAGCTCTCTCATTCTTGCCTTGGTGTTGGCTACAAACTCAAGGTCAGATTCAGGGGAGCTACCATCCGTGCTTGTGCTTGGATAATTCATGGTTCTCGGTGTAACTGTGCCTACTGTCAGCTGTTCCTGTTTGAGAGGATTTTTCAAGAAATCCCTACTTGTTCCACCATTGGGAGACACCGTGGATCCATCGACAAGAAACGGCTTTACACTGCGGTACACTTCATTCTCCAGGGCTGTCTCAGTTTGTTTCAGCTGCGTTTTTAAATTGGCCACCTGCACAGTTAGCCTCTTTACAGAGGCTTCGTACTCTAGTATCTGGGCCTTCAGCTTTGCAGAATGCTCAATTTCGCTTTGCAGCTGCTTCTGCAGAGCTTCCCTGTGGGTTTCGAACTCCTTATGCCCTAACAGGATAGCAGTTTTTGCTTTCTCTAATTCTTTCTGAAGATTTAGCAGCTCAGGAGATGGTTGAGCTATGAGGTTTAAGAGATTCAAGTTTTCATTTCTACTCTCTTGCATTTGTTGTTTAAGTAATTTATTTTCTTCCTGAAGCTCTTGTTTCTCATCTTTTAGAAGTGAATAGTCATCCATTCCTTTCACCTTTTCACTCAGCAGGTGGTTTTGCTTTGTCAGTGCCAAACACTGGGCTCTGAGAGACTCGAGCTCCAGCTGAAGTTCTTCCACACGGTTTGCAGAATGACTGAGTCTGTCCTTTTTCAAAGTAACAGCTGTGAGCTCCTCTTGCAAATGTATAGCTTTTTCTTTATTCTTCCTTTCCTCTTCAACCAGTCTGTTAGTTCTGGCGATGTAGTCATCCTTTAGCTCTAGTTGATACTTCAGAATTTCATTCTTGAGCTTCTGCTCATAGGTCTCCTCCATGCTCTTTATATTCTGTTCCCGTCTCCTAAGTGCATCGCTCATGCTTTTATTTTTTTCTTCTTGTAGCCTCTGGGCCAATTCAAAAGCTTCAGTTCTTTCCTTTAGCTCTGCTTCTCTGCCTCTTACTAAATCTATATCGTTTAGTAGAAGCTGCCGTTGAGCATAAATTTCTTTTGTTTCAATCTCCTGGTTCTTTTGAATTCTCTCAAGAGACATCTTTTCCCGAGAAAGGAGGGCTTCTGATTTTGCTTGACAAGCTTTCTCAACGTCATTCCAGAACTTTGCTAATTCCGCCTCAGACTTCTTCTTTTCTTCCTTTTTGATTTTTTCTATTTCAGCATTTTTAAAATGCTTCAACTTTTGTTGCATTTCTGCCTGAAGCTGCTGTTCTACTTCTTTCTTATATTCATTTAACTTTATTTCTAAAGATTCTAACTTTGGACGCTGAGGGTAAGCATCTTTAAACTGATCATCAATAAGCTGAAGCTTCTCAGCAAGAGAGTCTTTGCTAAGGAACATCGGACTTGCCTGAGTGTCCATGTCACGAGTCTCTTTGATCTGATGGTATTCTGCCATTTCTTTTAGAAACTCCATGAGAAAACCTTTTTTGTTTGCTTTATCAAATCCTGAAACCAGTGATTTGTAGAGACTGGATTCAGGGTTGATTTTAATGAGCTGTAATAGATCCTGCATAGTAAATACCTGTTCCTCTGCCAAGCCACTTTCTGGGAAGAAAACCGAAAGTGAGTACTCATAGCCACATCTCCGTAAGTGATCTGCCACGAGAGAGTTGGAAGCGCCTATTAAGAGGGCGCTGCCTTCCACTGAAATGGACTGAGGCTCCATTTTTCTGCTCAATACAGGATGCATCAATTCCTGAATGAGTTGCTTTCTCAGCTGCATCTTGAGCTTGTCCAGTATACCCCGGTCCTTAAACATCTGGTACAGCCTTTTGCGCAGCTCATCTTGAGTCAACACGTCATATTTGGGGGGCATGGCGGATTCCTTCCTTCAGGTTCTCACAGGTGGGTGGCGTCGGGTACTGGGCACAGGGGTGACTCTCACTGCAGGCCGGAGGATGGAAACAGCGACCTAAAAATATATCTTTGATAATAACAGTGGTCTAGATAAATTCTCATTAACCTCCTATAGCTAGATTTAGTTGCTCGTCATTGTTTACAGAGTTGAATGATTTCTCCTCATTATCCTAACTGTAAAAGCAGTAGAGTATGCAAATTACTAGAAAAATCTCCTACTTATAAACTATGTATATGAAACACCAAGTGAATTAATATATTCTTTTATGTCATTAATCAGTTGATTAAACTCTCCTAAAGCTGCAAGCTCACAGGGCTGACCCCACCTTTCAAGCCTCCAAACAATCACTTACATTGTCAATAACGTTGCTAAGACAACAAATGCATTTTCTCTTCATTTCCTTTTAGAAACCTTGAAGCATTTAGTTATCCTTGTGCAGGCCCCAGGTTACAGCCCACCTATAACACTATTTATACTAATATCATTAGAATCCCAAATCAAAACCTGGGGTGGTTGAATCGCTGGTATGCAAAGCAATAAAAGATGAGTTTTCCAGACTACAGTTCTGAGGAAGAAAACCTGTTGGAAAAGAAAAGAGAGAAGGATTTCAAGGTTTGTTTTCTTTTTTAACTTGGCTTTTCTACACTCCTTTTTCTAAGATGTCGTTTGTACATACAAATCACTTGAGTTTATTTTTAAAACCCACACAGAGAGATATTGTTTTGTTGTGGTTAAATCTTAGTCAGTAGAAGCTCAGAGCTTCCCATTGTGAAAGGAAACGAAGGCTGGCTGGGTCTTTAAGAGACCTCAGCATACACGTGGCTCCTTTCATCTCAGGCTTGTAATTGTTGTGATTTAGCCCTGAGCTTATTTCCAAAGGTAGCCTACTGAGAAAATCCTCCAGTACCTAACCCAAGGCACATTAAAGAAGGTCGGTGCCACAGATGAAGCAAAGTTTGTTATATTAATGAGCGAAAGGACAAAGGCAGTTTTCTTCATCTGAAGCTCCTTCAGTTGCACCAATATGCTGTATTGCTGATGTCATCCTACAACTAAAAGATCCAAGGCACACTGATGAAATGCAACCAAACATCAAGATGGATCAATGGCAAGGGGTTAATATCCAAAATATATAAAGAACTCGTAGAACTCCACACCAAACGATCCAATTAAAAAATGGGCAAAGGATCTGGACAGACAATTCTCCCAAAAAGACGTACAAATGGCCAACAGATATATGAAAAGATGCTCAATTTAACTGGCTATTATGGAAATGCAAATCAAAACTACAGTGACATATACCATCTCACACACTTTAGAATGGTCATTATCAACAAGACAAGTAATAGCAAGTGATTGAGAGTTTCTGTAAAAAAAAAGAACCCTCATTCACTGATGGTGGGAATGTGAACTGGTACAGACTACAGAAAACAGTATGGAGGTTCCTAAAAATTAAGAACAGAATTACCATATGACCCAGGAAGCCCTCTTTGGGTGTCTACCTGAAAAATTTGAAAACACTTATTAGCAAAAACATATGTACTCCTTTGTTCATGGTGGCCAAGACATGGAAACAACCAAAGAGTCCTTTGATAGATTATTGGATAAAGAAATTGTGATACATACATACATGATGGAATACTACTCAATCATAAGAAAAGATGAAATATTGCCATTTGCAACATGTATAGACCTTGAAGTGAAATAAGTCAGACACAAACAGTTAAGAACCATATGATTTCACTCAATTTTATTCAATCCTTGAATTGACTCTGTTTTGAAGTATTATTATCATCATATTATAGGTGCAACGCTGAAGCACAGAGACGTTAACCGCATTATCCTGGGACCAATACCGTGAAAGCAGAAAAGACAGATTTCAAATCCCCATAATGCGTCTCTGAGTCTGTACTTGTAAGCACCATGCTATATACTCGCTTCCTGTTACGTAAATGATTAATATAGTTCCTCTAAATGGCCAGTCTTGTGTAGTAAGATGAATAGAACTTTGGTTTAAATTCTGATTTCATCACTTACTAGCTGAACCTTCAGCAAAATTATTTTGTCACTGTGAACTTCAGTTTGCTAATCTCTAAACTGGAAAGAGTAAACCTTCATTAGAACAGTTGTTATAAGAATTAAATAATAATAATAAAATGATTACTGTTGTACCTGGAACATACTAAGTCTTTGATGAACATTAGTCGTGCACTTTACAATGCCTCTCATTAGCACGATGAGGGTAATGACCATATCTGGTTGACTGTCACAATTATAATAAGAACCATACTTGCCAACGACTACATATGTAACCCTCATAACTTGGCAGGCATGTTTTTAGTCTTTTACTTACATTCATTCATGCAGTCCTCCAACTACCTTCAATATACATGAGATCAGTATTATTATTACCCCATTTGGTAGGTAAGAGAAGAGAAGCAAAACAGATAACTAGCTTGAGGTCACGTCCAGAGATGAAATGGCAGGACCTGGGTCTTCTCTCAGGCAGCCTGGCTCCAGAGTTAGTGTGCTAGCCACTGTGTGCACTCTTGGCATTTACTAGGGTTTCAATAAACGTTTGTAGAGGAATGTATAATTCCTTAAATTCCAGTTATTATTTCCTTTATTAGCTTTAAATCCTCTGATCTCTATGAAATGTGAAACCTCATGGTAGAGTATTATAATTCTTTCACTTGAAATTTTATGAATTTGTTTATTGGTCCTACAAAGATAACATAGATTGACAGGAGAAAGAAAATTACAAACAACAAAAATGACTGTGGAAAAGACCCAGTTAAGAAGCTACACTAAACACCAGACTCCAAATTTGGGTTCTCATCTCATTAGCCTCCTAAGAATCTAATACTCATAACGCATTCAGGGTCAGAAACAATCTTTTTGATGGAAAAAAGGAGCCACACCCATTCTTCTATAGACTAGAATCAAACACAACATAGTATTTATTTCTAGAAGTTTATAAAAGTTTTCAGTAAATGGATAAAACACAAATCAGACAACAATTCAGTGTGATTCATCTTTTGGTCTAGATCATTTCAAGGAGGCATCAAATATAACCAATAACTTTAAAAACTTATTAGACTCTTTAAAAAGAAAGTCCTCTTTGATTAAAAAATAGTTTCGAATACTTCACTTCAGGTGTCCAATTTATAGTCAGCGTTGAAAGTCCATCTATTGTTGTACAAGCAGGTGATCCAAAAACCGTTAGACACAAACACTAATAAACGTTTTCCTTAAAAAGTAAAAAAATTATTCGGTACTATTGTTTAATCTCTATTATTTCTTCTGAGGGTTTACAGTAAAAGTGTAAGTTCAAAGCAAACTTCTAAATACTTTCAATGATTCTCTAATAAGAGAAAGTTTATTAAAATGGTCACAGAGGTAGAAAAGGTGAGCCAGCTGGGCTGTGTGGGCTCAAGGAGGGCCCTGGGAGCTTAGGAGAAAGAAGGGCAAGGGTCACACAGCTGGGGAGGGGAAGGGAGGGGAAAGAAAGGCATGGGCAGGCTGCGGAGAGCGGGCGCCTGGGAAGGAAGGGGCAAAGGGACAGGCATGCTCCAGATGGGGAAAGCGTGCTCTTCAGTGATTTTTAAGAGATAAAGCTTCCCTAGTTAGACTTATTTACTCTTCTTTATTGATATCAGTGAAATAATATTTTATCACATTTACTGTGTTGAGAGACCATGAACTTGACAAATGGAAATAGGTTTACGTACATTATCCTGCCTGGTGGTAAGAATTCCTTTGAGACCTGAGAGGTTGCCTAATGAACCAAAGCCATGTAACTAGTAATTTCTTAAGCTAAAAGTCACTTCAGGGCCATCTCCATCCAACGCCTGATATATTAACTGCTCCACATACAGCACCAAACTATCCAAAACCTGTTTTATGGGAAAGGGGAGGATCTGAAGACTGTCAAGACTTTACTGACACTAATAACTTGGAAGCTGGTGCACATCAATTTTTAAAGCAAAAGTTCTTCAGGAGAGATGTAGGAAGTGTTCATTCTTTAGTCTAACTTTGAATTCTTGGGTGAAGAACAGCATCTTGGACTTGTTTCAAAGCTAACAAATGAGAAATCAAGTACAATCCACTCTGAACTTAAGAAACACTCTCAAGTGTGAAATTCAGAAGTTTTTTGGAAAGACCGTAAGTCATACAATGGCAAGATCATGGGTTCTAAAGGAGACAATCCTGAGGTGAGTCCTGCCTCCATCTTTGTTGAATCTCTTCTTAAAGGTCCTCACCTCGACAGGGCTGCTGTAAAGACTAAAGGAGGCATCACACGTATAGTGCCTGGCCCCGAAATCTCGGCCCGTCTCCCATTGCCCGCTGCCTGGCACTGGGCAGCTCACTGACTTTGCTGTGCTTCAACTTTAATTCCTCTGTAAATACAGGAAGTGCAATTTAAATTTTGAAAGTTTGTTATGAGAATTAGGAAAAATGCAGAATTTGGGACATTTAGAAAAGTACTTAAATGATAATTGTGATCAGTATGAAGTCTCAGGTCCCCCACATATGTTGCATGTGAATGTGATGTGTTATATTTAAATTTTACTCTACAGTTTTTCAAAGAGCTTTGGCAAGGCTAAAATGCAAGAGATAAATAACTCATCCCTCAATGATGCTGATATGTATGAAGTGAGGAAAACAGTCAAATAAATCTCATAATTTTAGCTTAAATTTGCTCAGATGCAATCAAACTACAGTCCCAGACTAAGGCTATTTTTAAAGGTCAGCCTGACAACGATCTCTTCAAAAGTATCTTCAGAAATGCCACATTACAGAAGAGGCACAAACTCCTTTTGGGCTCCGAGTTAGTCAAGCAGAAACCCTTATGATGTGAAAAGCAGTTTTCCTATTTGCATATTCTGGCTGTGCCCTTTGACTGGCGAGCTGTGGTCAGTATCACAATTTATGTTTTTGTCCCAGCAAAGGTGGATTTCTTGAAGTCTTTCTTGGTTTCACTACTACTCAACACAATCCTGTTTGGCAATGAGCGCCATCTGAGCATGAGAAACTATTTTTAAAAGTTTGCTGTTTTGTTAAAGACTGTAGGAAAAAAATATTTAAAAATTTGACTTCTAAATATAAAAAGCTTATTAATGTTCTTCAAAAATGGAAGCAAACAAGACGTGTACGCAAACTGCAAGTTGGTACGGTTTCACTGCCAGTCCCCATGTAGACACAAGATGGCCACAGCAGACCCAGATCCTTTGTGCCCATCAAAGAGTGTTCCCAATGCACAAAGTCTCTACATCCACTTGGATCTGGGATTCACTGACGGGCTGCAGTCACATGCTCATTCTTGAATTTGTACTAAAGGGATGAACTTTGCTCATTGGTTTAGGCCTAGGTTATAACTCCACTATTACAAATGGGCAACAGGGTCAATCAAACCACATAGTCAGAGAGCAGGAAAGAGCTGGATCTCTAAACCAAAGTCCGGAGTGACTGCCAGATGAGGAGAAAGGGCCCCAGAATGGCATCAATGGCTATCATTGGGAATTCACACTATTTAGAAAACCAGTGTGGTTGCTCTCCTGTGACTAGATACTTAATTTCTAAGGACAGGGTTCCATCACAGCCCCTGACATGCAGAAGGCATTCAAACAGTACACTTACAGGCTTTGTTCCTCTTTGATTTCTTCTCAACATAGCAGCTGAAGTGATGTTGTCAGGGCATAAGTTATACCATACGAATCTCAGTGTTTTTCCAGTTCATGCCAAATACAAGTAAAAGTTATTGCAAATGACACAAAGGGCCCTTCAATGCCAGTCTCCCTGTTACCTCTCTGTCCTCATCGCCTGCCATCTCTTTACCCTGCGCTCTGCTCCAGCTCTGCTGGCCTCCTCACTGCTCCTCCAAAATGCCAGGCCTGCTGCTGGTGTCCCTCTGCCAGGAGCACTCTTCTCTTAGACAGGTGTGAGGCCCACTCCCTCTTCTCCCTCTGGTAGTTAATTCCCTTCAGTAAGCCTTTCTCTGGCCAACCTATCCTATCTCTGTTGTATCCACCCCACGAACTCTTGTTCTCTCTTCCCTGCTTGGTTTTTCACTGCAGCCTTTATCACCATCTAAAACACCTATGTTACTTATTCTTTTTTCTCTTCTCTTCTCTTTTTCCTTTCCTCCCCACTCTCTCTTTCTCTTCTTTCTTTCTTTCTTTCTTTCTTTCTTTCTTTCTTTCTTTCTTTCTTTCTTTCTTTCTTTCTTTCTTTCTTTCTTTCTTTCTTTCTTTCTTCTCTCTCTTTTGCTCCCTCCCTTCCTTCCCTCCCTCCCTCCCTCCCCTCTCTCTCTCTTTTGTTCCCATCACTAGATTACAAGTGCTATGAGGTTTTGGATGTTTTACTTCATGACTCTATTCCTAGCACCAGAATCATATCCAGCACGAATGGATGCTCAATAAACATTTACTGAATGAATGGATGATGTTTCACTGCTTTTATTCACCATCTAGGCCTTAGTGTAAGCAATGTTTCCTGGTGTTCATGCCCTGGGACGGTGAAGCACTCCTATTCTGTGTTTTGATAGCACTTTTGCCATCACTGTGGGCTCTATAATGTAGGTGCTGTTAACCTTACTCACTCTCAGGCTTGGCGCAGAGAAGATGCTCAATAAATAAGCAAAGTTAGGCAAGTGAACAATGTCCTCAGAATAGCACACATTTGTGATTGTTCATAAAGATTTCAGGAAGCCTTTCATTGCATCAAATTATCAGTTATTCCAGACAGAAAAATAGGTAATTTGATTATGTAATTTTTTTGGCTGTTATATCACTCCACTCATGAGAAGTTAGGTGATCGCCCTGATGGATGAGCCTACTGCAAGTCAAACCAAAGACTCAAATGTTTTTCAGCCATTCATGTTTTCCTTCTTTTATTGTCCCCAGCCCAACACACACACACACACACACACACACACACACACACACACACACACACAACCTGAGACACCTTATCATCTAGTACAGCATATTATAGCAATATATTCATTAACACGAATATACCAGCAGAAAGTATAAGACTTCTAAGTATCTGTTTCTTTCACAAAGCATTCTAAGGAGTGTTATAAGTGGCAGAAGCCTGGTCTAATACAGGAGAGAATGGGAGGAAGGAGGGAAAGGCCCACAGAAGAGGCAGCTACACAGACCCCTCAGGGCCTCACTTGGGCTGAGTGCCCCAGGCTGGCCTCCAGCGTGACTCAATTTGAAGCCCCCTCAGAAGACTTGGCGAGGATTACTTCCTGCCCCAGTCAGACTTGGCTCAACAACTGGAACAGGCCAAAGCCTGCTAAAGAGCCCCTTAGTAAATTCAGCAGTCAGGGAGGAGGGGATGGGAAAGAGGAAACAGGCAAGAACTGAAACCTGTTAAAACAACATTACCTCCCCATATGTGTCATTCTTTATCAGTGGAGCTCACACTGAAGCCTTGTGAAAGATCTGCAATTCTAGAAAGGATTTTCTGTGCTGGACACTCTTTCATACTCAATGAAAGACACAGATTAATATTAGATTTCTAATCATTATGGAACTGAAGATGTTAGAATATCAAAACTTCCCCCAAAAGAGATCTGAAATAGTCTGACACTATTATTCTAGTCCACAAACACTATATGAGTGGTTTGAAGAAACTGCGTGTCTATTTGTATATCTGACTAACTTGCAGAAGAGAAATACTTCATAAATGTCAAAGAAATTGGAACAAAAGCCAGATGCATATGGAGTCACACTCAGAAGCACAAGTAAACAGTTCAAAATACCAGCCTCAAATACTATTTTTAAGAGTGTCTAAGTAAATAGTGATTTTTTTAAATGGCAGCACTATATTTTTATAATATTGAGAAACTTCTTGATTCTGGGTACTAATGATAACAATATAACTGTTGCTGAGTACTCAATATAGGCCATCAAGTCATTTTAGAATGTTGTAGATGCCTCATTTAATCTTTGTAACAGGTAACTTCACCCTGCCTGGCTCCTGAGACATCAGCTCTCTCACTGTACTTCTCACGGAGTGATGGCCATTTGGGACCATCCAGGTTTCCTTCCTCAGTTCCCATTCTCTGATGACTTGTCAATCCTTGTCATCTTGGCCTTGGTTCCTACTCACACTTCAGACTGTGACATTTGTTCTATCTGACTCTTGGCTCTTCCCACCATACAAGAAAGGTGACTTTGCTTTGTATTTCTAATGTGGCTCATCTCTCCGAACAGGTTTGGGATTTGCTTTTCTGGTACAAACTGAGGACTGGCTCTGATTTTTACTCCATGCTGTTCTGCAGCTGGGATAAAACAGTGTGGACGCTTAGAACCGGTGTGAATATTGACAATTCCATATACAAGTGCTCCATATGCTAGAGTATATAGTGTCTTGGAGACACATTGCCCCCCATGGACTGGGACCAAGATTGCCTATCTTCAGAAACATTCCAAGTGAAGACTTCTCAAAATGATTGAATGCATGCTTAGACTGTTCTAAAATCTCAGAAAGTTATAATTTTGCACCAGGTATTTGCAACACACAACTTAATGAATATTATCCTTTGTCTATTTGAACTTTGTTGAATTGTAGGCTGGAGACGTATGCAGGTGGTACTGCCTGACGCCCTGAACCAGCCGCTGAATTGTTGGGGGAGCTTGAGCACCCACCATTTTCAACCTTCTTTATGTCTCAGCCATGATTTCATGGGCAGCAGCAACACCACGAGTTATGAAAGGGAGGGGTGTGTCTCACTCGTTGCTCTCTATCTAGACTTAGCTAAAAACTTGAAAGACAATTATGAGTTCGACTTTGAAATTAATTCAGCAAATGCTTGTTAAGTATAAATTATGTTGTAAGTAGTGTGGTAGGCTGTGGAGACATAAGAACAAATAATAACAACACTAATAATTGTTCGGCTCCTTACTAAGCATGGGAGGTTATTTTATTTGATCCTCACAACATTACAATAATTGCTCTATGAATATCCTATCATCTCATCTTATAATGAGGAAACTGAAGCATAGCAAAGTAACTTGTTCAAAGTCACTCGGCTAATAGGTATTGTAAAGCAGCTGGATTCTAATTCTGACTTCAGTCTAAATTCAGGGTCCTCACTTTGACCACTCCACGCGCAAACATTTATAGAACAGACAGATGTGCACATAATTTTAGTACTATTTGCTTTTATTCTTGGCCCATCAATTAAAAAATTGCTCTTTCATAGGTAGTCTTTGGCTCCATCAGCATTGGTGGTGTTAGAGGGCTCTGCTCCGCAACACCCAGGGCTCAGCCACATTTGTCTGGAAATAATGGAGGCGCTCCTCCTAGGCTGTTACAGAGCAGAACCCATGGAAACATCTGGTGCACGACTGTGTGACCTTGAACTTTTTATTATAACTTCTGATGATGAGAGCCACAAAGTAAAAGAAACCATGGCTGCTGGTTGGTTTGCTACTGCAAATGCTGAGGGGTAGAGTCACCTATTGTTTCTCCTCCCATCAGTGTTTTAGCATTAGAGGTTCATAACAGAGTGTAGTCTTGATTTTTAAACTTCTACCTAAGACACAGGTGTCTATCAACCACTGGGCATTACTATCCTTCGCTGGCAATGTTTATATTCCTTTTCAGTTATTGAGGCTATTGGCTAGTGCAGACAAAACAAAGGGGGTCCTGTAATAAAGCTGGCAAGTACAGTGACAGAAAGTAACCTCATAGGTGATCTGATAATAAATCTCTGATGGGGAAGGTCATGGTGGGTGGTCACGCCCAGGCCTGTAACTTTGTAGTAAAAGGGCCATCTTCATGTTAAGCAAGCCCTGTGTGTTGTTCTTGTGCACCGAGGTGACCCGGCCTTTGGGACGCCAGCGCGTTCCTCTTCCACAGACCCCCCCGAAGGTAGAACCACAGCTCGGGGGACATCTGAGATCTTGCTTCCTGGCACTGTCATGGGGTTGCCTCAAATAAACTCAGTTTGACTCTTATAAAAATTCTCCACAGGTTTGGACATTTTTATGTCGACACTAGAAAGTTAGAGGGAGGAGTCATGTCCAGATAATGGACAAAACTCTTGCCTAAAGCCTAAAGAGCTTTATAGGCCTTATTAAATAGTCTAGACTTTCTACTTTGTATTGTTCCATCTCGAATGCTCCACACCCCAACTAACGTGGTTTCTTCCAAGGACTGGCCACATGCTTACACTAACATTTGATAAAGACTTTCTCCTTGACCAGAATGAATCAGGCTCCTCTGAGTCCTTTTTGACTGGCCCTGGACTTGGGCTCTGTCCTTGGCCTGCTGTTAGGTTTATAGCAAGAATCCGGCCAAGTGTGTTTAGTAAAATAAAACCTGACCCTTGATATTTTCTCACTTTGGCCTACCTTTAGCAAAAATCCTGTCAACTCAGGTTAGTCAGAATCCCCTTAGACTTGATATTCCCTCTTAGCAATTTTCTATGCACTGTCCATCACCTGTCCTTGTTTTATGCAGAGTGGAGCCCTGTCTCTCTCCTCCACTGCACGACCCCCACTGAGGTAGCTCCTCCTGGAAAAGTCTTCCTTACCATCTTTAACAGGTGTGATGAAAACACTTTAACTCTCTCTTTTTAATTAATCTTGGAGAGAGAAACAATGATTTGCTGTTCCACTTATCTATGCTTTCATTGTTTGCTTCTTCTGCATGCCCCGACCAGGGATTAAACCCACAACCTTGGTGTCTCAGGACTATACTATAATCAGCCAAGCTACTCAGCCAGGGCAATGTTGTAACAATTTTTAATGCTTTTATCCCCATTTCATTAAAAGTATCTTTTAAAATAAACTGATTTGTATGGAGTTTTGATGCATCACAATAGCTGTGTCATGTGTTTCTGCAGAATTTTAAACTTCATGCCATTAACTTTTCAAGTGCCCACTAAATAAATAAATAAATAAATAAATAAATAAATTGACTTTAAATACATAAATAAAAGAGGTTGACTTTTAAAAACATTGATTCAGTAGAATTACAGATGCTCGTCCACCTAACTATTGGGTTACATCCTGCGAAACCCACCCTAAGCCGAATGTGCTAAATCGGAAGTGCACTCGATAGCACACCGCGGCGGGCGGCAGCTGCCCTGCCGTGCTTGCGCCTGACGGAGCTGTGGCCTCTGCCCAGTGTCCTGCGAGAGTGTTGCACTGCATGCCACCAGACCAGGAGGAGATCAAAATTCAGAATCAGAAGCACAGTTTCTATTCAATGTGTATCACTTTTGCACCACTGTGAAGTTGAAAAATCATTACTTGAACCATCCTAAGTCAGAAACTGTCTGTATCCCTAGAAGTTGCTCGAAACATTTTATACATACATGGTCAGAAACCTAAGTTCTAGAGCAAAGCTTGCAAATAAACTCATAATGATTTTCAGTTTTCTTTGATAAAGAAATCATATTCAATAATAAAAAATGTCTATAAATAAATTCAATTAAGGTCAAGTAAAAGAGCTAAGCAGCTTAAATGGGAAAAGTAACAAGAAACAAGTGCTCAGTAACCACGGGCTCAGGCAGCCTTCCGACCTGACACCACGCTTCTTCAACTCGGTGTCCCTACTGGAAGAAAGTTGTTTAAAAATCTTTGTAACTTAAGAAATGTTCACATATTAGAGATGTCTTAAAAGCTGTATTTTACTCCAGAAAGTGAGATTTATTATAGTTATACCAGAAAGTATTATTTCCTGTTACTAGAAAGGATTTTCATGTTTTTATTTTCTCACTTTCTGAATATACATTTGGTAGGTTATAACCAGATGGTCCAAACCCAGACAGAATGTAGACCAGATGAATGGTAAACATTCCACCCTCCAGCCTTAATCTTATCATTTAGATCTTTCCTACCAGAGTCTAAAGCCACATTAAAACTATTACCTGCCGGGCATTTCTAACTGCTAATGAGGTAAACAGGATACGTTAGTTGTAATTCTAAAGGCTTGCATAATTTGACAAGGATTTCGGGCAGCTAGTTCACCAACTGTTTTTAGACTTTAACATCAGGTCCCCTCCTCCTACTCCTCCCTCTACGCTCCCCGTTTTCCTCCTCTTCTCCTTGGAGGACCTCATGAATAGGAGGAAGCTCATTCTATATGAAGTCTCTCTGAAGCCGACCTTTAATGCTGGCATAATGTGGGTAGACCTCTCTTAAAAGGATATTGTTTTATGGTGGTGCCAACTTTCACTATAGAGAGTCGTGAATAGCTTTTCTCTAGGTAAGTGAAGGACAAAGAAGAAACATTCTTAAAGATTCTGATGTGCAACTTTCAGAAACTCTGATTTCATTTTCTGTAATTATGAAGGAATCAAGCATCAAATATAAAGAATAATAATCACCCATGTACCCAAATCAATTAAATATTAGAATTTTTACCATAATTAAAAAATATTTTTAAGTAAAATATTTCAGATTGTTGAAGCCCACAGTAGATGCTTTCCTCAGGTCATTTTCTTCCCTTCCCAGATGTAACCACTTTCTTAAATTTGTTGCTTATTATACCCATAAATATACTTTCCTCATGAATGATGTATTTATTTCTTATTTTTAAAAGATTTTTTTTTATTTTTAGAGAGAGGGGAAGGGAGGGAGAAAGAGAGGGAGAGAAACATCAATGTGTGGCTGCCTCTCATGTGCCCCCTGCACTAGGGACCTGGCCTGCAAGCCAGGCGTGTGTCCTGACTGGGAACTGAAAATGGTGACTCTCTGGTTCCAAGGCTGGTGCTCAATCCACTGAGCCACATCAGCCAGGGCTATTTATTAATAATATTTTATATGTTTAAAAATTCTATTCTGCATATATAATTTTTATACATTAAAGAAATCAAATGCTACTTATGTTACTTTGGTTGGGATGTTTTTAATGTTCCATTGTGCTTCACATTCATTTTCCCTTGCTGACAGACATGAGGTTATTTCCAACTACTTCCTACTGTAAATAGTGAGGCCTTGATGCTCCCAAGTTGAACAGAAACAATTTCACAGAGCATCAGCATCAAACAAGGCCATTCTGCGACTGTGTCACATCAGGACAAAAACCAGGGTTACTAATATAAACTGTGTTCGAGTACAGACAAAAACATGAACATCATTCAAACAACAAAGATGACCAAGCACCCCTCTGTCTTCACTAATACGAGTGACTGCTTCTTTACCAATTGTAGCTTTAAATTCATTCTAGGCCTCCTTCTTTCTATATAAGCCTTACTGAAATAAATGTACAATGACCCCTCTTCCAGACAACATCCAAGTGAGAGCAAAGCTACATTCTG
The DNA here is from genome assembly GCA_004024845.1 of Tonatia bakeri. NCBI lineage: Eukaryota > Metazoa > Chordata > Mammalia > Chiroptera > Phyllostomidae > Tonatia > Tonatia bakeri. The sequence continues at coordinate 217,728 of PVIA01001836.1, forward strand.
ACACCCTCCCTTTACCACCTGCACAGCCCACACCCACGAGTTCTTTCCGACCTCTCTCAGTGAGATGCCCCACCGCTCGCACGGGGAACGTGCTCCCTCTGTGCAAGGAGCAGGAGCCCCGGATTGTCCAACCGGAGGTATGCTCCTGGTGGCCGGCGGCTGGAGAGCACGAACACTAGTGAGGTCAAACATCTTTTCACGTGCACGGTGGTCGGGATAACCATCGAAGGTGCTCATTTATTTTGTCTTCAAGACAGTCAGAGAGGGCCGAAGCTCGCCGTGCTCTCCTCGTGTTCGGTCTTAGTTCCAAACGGCCTGTTTGTGCCCTCTGATCATTTTTCCACCACACTGTTTTTCATTTTGTTGTATATTCAAAGTTCTTTATATTTTCTAGATATAAAACATTCATAGAGTGTACTGAAAATTTGTTTTTATATTGTCATCATTGGCTTTTAAATATAATTTGTGATTTTTGTGACCTAATTTTTTCTTCCATAAAGGTTATAAATATAGCCCTTTTTTCTATTTCTGTTCTATTTCTAATAGTGAAGTTTTGCTTTTTTTACACTTTGGCCACTAATCACTGAGAATTTATTTTGTGTATAGTAAGAGGTATCTGTATATTCCACTTTCTTTCCAACTTGGATAACAAACTATTCTGAAAAAATTGGACAGTCTTTTCCCCCCCATCCATTTACACAGCTGTACCTGACATTTATGGAGTTTCCAAAGATGTGTGGGTCTGGCTCTCGATTCTGTCTCACCCCATTGTGTTGTCTATCCCTGTACCAGTATACACTTTTAATTACTATTGTGCCCTATTCTTCTCCCTCATAATACTTATTTAGTAATTAAATGTGTTTTTCTGTAATGTTTAATTTTCCCATTGGACTTAATGTTCTATGTGGTAGGCTCAGTGTTTTTGCATAGTGCCTAACACACACAGTAGGGATTCAGTATACATTTGTACAAGTGGAAGAATAAACTAATATTAGAATATAACCATAACACTAAGTTAGATGATCTGACTTGTAACTGCTTGTGGACTCCTGAATGTCCAGGCCCCAACTCTTATAATTTGGGCAGATTATTGGAGTTCCATAATGGCCTCTCCATTTACTTCTTTCTATTTTTGCTATTTCTCAGAAAAAAAGAGTTGCAAGTCTGTTCTTATTGCTTTTTTTTTTCGATTTCATCCCACCTGTAGTACATTATCAAACAGAAATACTTAAATTTTCATGCAAGTGAAGATATTGCTTGTTTTTTTTCTATTTCACACTCTCCAAAGCTCTCCCCAATAGTTGCACCAACTTTTTCCTTTTTCTCACAATAATCATCTCAATAGTAAATGCCTATCTGGTCAGTGCTATGGGCCAGGGTTGGATCTGGAAGCACTTTACAGTAGCTTATCTAACCCTCCAGATATCCCATGAGATGTGTTCTCTTAAAGCTGTGTAAAGATAAGGAAACTAAGGTGCAGAGAATTTAAGCAGCTTTCTTAAGGTCATTCAGCTAGTTTGTGGTTATACAAGAATTGAACATAGGCAGTCTTGGTTTAGTGTTCATGCTTTTGAGGAAAAAGAATTTAATATCTGTGTTTATAGCTTATTTTATATAGACATTGATGACTCTATACTTTAAATTGTATTTCTAATCATGTAATTTTTATAAAGGTAATTTATTAACTATATAAAGGGGATGGATATTCAGGGATGATTCTTGATTCATTTGTGGAAATTGCAGGGCTGGCCTCTCCAAGCCTGCATGGTTATGGCTTGAAACCCTCAAGGAAGACAGATCCTTTCTCAGGTTCTACATAGTAAAAAGTGGCACATGCACATAGGCACAGACACACATGACCTTTCTCCTCTGAATTACCTTTGTCTTCCTCCAGAGTAAGGTGTTCTCGAGTGTTCAACTGGAAAGCTCCGTTTTGCATTCTATGGCCTGGAAGCTGGCAAGTGAAATCGGGAGAGGAATCAATAACCACCACTAACCCCACTAATCAACTTGCCAACCCCTTAGCATAGCTTTTAATTTCTTTTAGGAGATATTTCTTTAGCCTGCTCTTAAGGTCCTTGTGTGCATGAGAGCTTGGGTTGAAGTTAGTAGATTTGGTTTGTATTTCATATTCCCCTGTTTTAAGCATATAGTCTCTGAATAAAATTATAGTCTTCTCTTTCTTCCCATAGGTGTGCAAAGCATGATTTTGAGAGGTTCTATCAGGCAGAGTGGGGTCTCGCTGGTCTGTCCTTCGACGAACAACTTTCGCGTTTATCTGTCAGTTGGGATTCCGCATCGTCTCTGAGCCAGTGCTACCCCTGTGCTGTTAGGGACTTAGTTTCCTCAGTACGCCTTCACTCTGATCTCCTGCGGCTGAGGAGAAAGTTAAGTTGAACACATGTGCTCTATCTGCCATCTTGAACTGGCAGTCAGAATAGAAATAATTTATAAATCCTTGAAAAAGGTTTCAAATTCTCCTAGATGTGTTGTGTGACTTTTACAGGTATAGAAAAATCTATTTATTAATGAATATGCCATTAATAAATCTATTTATTAATGAATATGTTTAATGAAACAAACAGTGCCATCTGTTCTAACGTGACTAGAAGTGTGCCAAAGATCACAAACTAGGTAGCATTTTGTGGGAGCTTTTCTTGACTTCTCACTTGCTGGTGATAGATTCTGACACTTGCTCTCATTTGCTCATTTCATGGGGAATCAACACTCCTGGGTAGTATAATATTTTTTCTAAGTAAAAGTAAAACAAAGAACATAATTTTTTTTCTAAAAATATACTAATACAGTAATACGTATTTTTAAAAAATCTATCCATAGACCTTACAATAGTTAGTTTGATATACCAACTTCAAGGCATGGGAAATTATTTTTAGTAACTTCTTTTTACTCATTATAAAAGTGGTTCATATTCATTATAGAAAATTGGGGAACCCATACAAGCATAATGAATGAAATAAAAATAAACATATCTTCTAATCCTATCATTTGGATGAGGAATTCCTTCACTCTCTGCTTGGCCTGTGACTGCTCAGTGTTTGATAATGGAACCAAGAAAGGCCTCAAACATTTTGTTAGCCTGGTGCTTTCTCAGCGCATACAGAAAGCTGTCCTAATGAAGACTTAGAATTAATATTTTTCTCTTCCAAATCCTAACCTAGGCTTTAAAAAATCTGACAAATTGTAATAAATTTTAATATACATGTTCTCTTTACTATTTGCGGGGGGCGGGGGGGAGGCTCAAAATAGAGATTCTCCAGTCATTCTGTACTGACTCTAAAAGTCAGCAATTCCGAACCTGGCTTGTCTGTATTTTTCCTCTTTTTGTTTGTGCAAGTAAGACTTGAAAAATGCATGTGGGTTTCAAAACTCCTGCTGCGCCAGCCACGATTTCCCATAAAAAGGGGAACATTTATTTGTGTATATGAAGTCCTGGACAGCAGTACTTGGTCAGACGTGAGACAGATGTATGTGTGCACAGCTGTTTGTGTTTAAGGACAGAATACAGACATAAATAAGGTTAGATATCCTTGGTTTGATGCTAGAATATTTTCATACACCATATTCAAAGGAATATCTGTCATAACTGAAAACAAGGGGAAATTTATCAGAAACAGAGCACAGACCCCTTCCCCAGAGCCAGGATAAACAAAACCAATATGGGTCTATCAAGCTACGGTCTTGTAAAATAAACTTTATTGTGCAAAAGAAAACCACCTTATTTATTCATAAAAATATTGTCAGATATTTCCCCAAAGTCAGGTACACTGTCTTCTATGGAATTCGAGAGTGGAGGTAGATTTTCCTGGCTCGTCTGTCAGCAGCAGAATCGCTGTTACGTTTAAGCTGACAACGCAGGAAGAGAATGCCCCTGACAGCGTGCCGTCGCCGTGTTTGCCGGTCAGCTCCCTTCCCTGGTTAAGGCAGAGGGGCAGCCCTTTTCCTCTCTATGAAAAAAGGTTCATATTGAAATAAAACTGCCACTTGGATACCACATTTCAATGGCAACATGATTCCCAGAAAGGCCTTTTTTCTGTGCATGACACCAAAATCACAGAATAAGGAACAACAAATGTTCAGACTCAAAGTCACAGAGATTTGCAGAGAGAGTCTTCCAATTTGTTTTATTGCATTGATGATGCAGAAGTTTGAGAAGTGCCTCAGGAAAAAAGTTAACCAGGAATTTTGCAAATTCCTTTATTTGTTTATTTTTATTCTAACTCTCTAGCCAAATCCAATGAGGAAAAATCATTTGCATTTGGATTTGTGTGTTATCTGGATAAAATAATTGATTTATAGAGTAAAATTTATTCAAATAAATTTCTCTACTAGATGATATAAACAACACTCATTTTCACACTACCTCTGCTGAGAATTTCACATCTCAAAACCCGCTCTGCTCTCCAGGACTTTCCTCTCAGAAAATCCCTTTAAGAGTTCAGAGCAGCCTTCAAAGTAACTATAGATTTTGTTTAGAAGGTGCCCTTGTTTTGATGAAAATCCTAAAACAACTCCTTTAAAGGGTTTGTTTAAAAGAATTCAAGAAACAGAGATATCCATAAGACTGAAATTCTACACTTTATTTACATAAGTTTGGACTTTGAAGAAGTGTTTTGTTTTGTTTTCTTGTCAACCCAATAAATCATATTGAGAATCATGGGTGACTCACGGTGTTCGAGGCCTGAGGAAGACAACGTAGTCTGTCCTTTTAACCTCTACTCCGGTGACATGGCCATTACTAGTTTAAATTATATGATGAAATCAGAGGACTGAAAAATGGGATTTTTGATTGCCACCTTTGCCTATATAATTAAGTATTCTATACTATGTCTAAAAGTGAATACAACTTTTATAGGTCTTTAAAAATTGTAAAGTCTCTTTGATAAAGTATACTGCATGTAGTACTTATTTAACATAATTTTTATAATTATATATTTTGTATCATTATATGTACAGAGAAATATAACAGGAAAACAATGGGAAGAGAAAAAATTATGGAGCAATGAAAAGTCCTTTTTATTCTCATATTTGAAAGTATATATAAAGTAGTGTTACAGAGTTTTACACTATAAAATTCAATGTGTTTTTTATTGCCATGGGTATGTATGATTGCATGATACTTTGGAGGGGAAAAAGTGTTCTAAAGAGTTATATATTTCCAAGAGGAAGCTTTTCGAATTAAATTATATTTCGTATAAACTTCTCTGGCGTATCTGTTCATTTTCTGATTTGGTTATTTTATTCTCAATCTATTTTCACTAAGAGTATCGCGTCAGGAATAAAGGCGGAAGGCTGCTTGGAGAGAAAGAAAGTTTGCCAATGTGCAAGGTGAAACACCGTTCCAAGTCACAGAAAAACTCATGCTGTCTACGGTGATGCAAAAGGACTCATGCTGTCTACGGTGGTGCCGCGCCCACGCCACCAGCATCACACCTACAACGCTGGATGACAAGGGCTTATTTTCTCATCTGTCCCAACCCACCCGCTTGGACAATGCTAGTTTTGCAAAAGAGCCAGTTTTCCCACATGCAAAAAAAAAAAAAAAGGAATAACATGTCATATTCCATCTGTTAGTGTCACCACACCCAAGGGGGTTCCATGTGGCAGCCTTAGGCTCAGGAGTCTCAAATTCTTCTTGGTATCACTAAGGCTTCTGCGGCATTGCATCCTGTTTCCACAAGCATGTGTTACAAACAGACTCTGTTCTTTGGTCCCTCCCTGTTACTCCACCCAACACACACACACAGACACACAGCATTCACTCTAAGGTGTCTAAGTCACCAAGCAGAATGACAAGATTAGGCACAGATTTCTCCCCACTGGATCTGAGCAGCCTCTCTGAAGCCCACCCATGGGGACATTTACCTCTAGACTCCCTGCCATCAAGGGGCTGCGTCCCTGCCATGACTCCTCATGGCTTGGTTATCGGGCTCCTGGCCAATGAGATGTGAGCGTGATGGGAGAGAGTGAGCAAGAGCTGCGCCCTCCTCATTTTAACTGAAATATTCAAAGCATACAGATAACTGTAGATAATGACATAATAAATATGTCTGTAATCATTATCCAGCCCTATTAAATCTTAATATTTTGCCATATTTGCTTCGGACCTTTTTTAAAACATAAGGTATATGTGGTTTAGCTCATTATGTCATGTACTTTGAAGCCCTTCCACCCCCTTTCCATGACATATATGAAGATCAACACCAATCTACATTTGGTGGGTGCTGTTCCCTTGAATGGCTTTGTACCTTTGCTGTATCTGAATACATCCATAAATGCTGTGCAGTGCTGACTTGCTTGTCTTACATATCTATATCGGTATTATATTTTATATTTAACTATGCAATTATTTTTCTTTGAACATCATATGGTTGAGATTTACAGATGTTGATTTATCTCGATGGTTGTACTCAAAAGTATATAAACAAATTAGAATCTAAAATGTGTTTTTTATAATGTTTATACTTTCTAGAAGGAATTCTTTCATTATAAGTAACAAAAATTTTCCCCAAAACATTGCACAGAACTACAAAAACACTTCAAAAGTACATCTTGTTGAAAAAATTGGCAAATTGAACTCCATGTTTGCCTTTGGCCAGCAAACAAGCAATTACATTATAGAAAATTTCCTCAAAAACCAAATCGGCTGACGTACAAAACTGCATGCCGTATTCATTTCTTACTTGTAAGACACCTATATTCTGGATAACTGCAAATATCCATCAGAATAATGTATACGGAAAAGGTTTCTTCAACAAAAATTATTTTAAGCCAAAGAGAAAAAAGCTAAAAAATATGCATGCACTTTTATGTTATTAATAGTTGGCATGAAAACCAGTGACGATATTAATGTTGATTATGAAAATGCCATCCAACACTCACAGAAAGATATAATAAACTTAACCTATTTATGTGAAATATTATGTCCAATATTATTTTTTTAAAAATAAGGAGCAAACTACTTAAGACTCCCCTGAATGAACTGTGAAACTTGTAACCACAAGAGGGAGCCTTGAGAGAAAAATCCACAGATCCAAGAGCTTTGTTCCTCAGCTGAGTGATATGATAGCAAAGAAGCAAATACGAGAAGGAAGTGGCAGACAGAAGGTAGAATATTGAATCAGCTGTTCTATATGTTTCCTTAATGCACTGTCTAAAAACACACATTGTCAATTTCCAACCAACGACACTATTTGTTAACTAGGCTCACAAGCTCCCTTGACTTGTAATGTACTTTCTAGCAATGGCAGTAACGATAAAAGCTACATCTTATTGAGCTTCTATTGTACTAGTAAAGACACTAGTACACAGCATCTACATCGTGTACTATACATAGAAAGATTGCATTACATGATGAATACTGCATAATTTTCTTCATAATCCAGTAAGGGAGGATTTTGTAGTACTTTTTGTTTGTTTGGTGGCTATTTTATTTTGTTTGCTCTTTTGTTGTAGTTGGGAACAATTTAGAGAGGTGAAAATAATTTTCCAAGGTCTCGTCTACAGAGTGACAGTTCCATACCCAGACCTACCTGAATCTAAAACAGGGTAGTCCAATTTAACAAATACAGATACCGGACAAAGAGTTATTTTGAATTTCAGATAAACAACAAATAATTACTTAGTATATGTATATCCCCAATCCTTGCATATTTATACTAAATAATTATTTGTTGTTTATTTGAAATTCATCTGACATGGGCACCCCGAGTTTAACTGGCGCCTTACTCCAACCGATCCAGCGTCTGAACTCAACAGCTCTGCACTGTTCTGACTGAAGAGCGAGCAAGTCTGCCCTGGAACAAAGGAGGGGTGAGCCACAGTTGTTTTTCGGGACAAGTGAAGGTCAGCGATAAGCATCTAGATGCCTCTTCAGCATTACTGAGCAGTTCAATAGTTCTCAAATTCTGCTGGGCATAAATATCATTAAGGTGCTTATTAGAGATAAACATTTTCTACGAGAATCTTTGGCTCGGCCTACAAGTGTACATTTTTAACAAGCACTCCAGATGTTTCTTATGTAGGCAGTCCTTGGCCTGTTCTCTGAGAAATAGTGAAATACTTGTCCCACTAAAGAGAAATGCAATAGCATTGAAAAATATGCTAGAAAAAGGAAAAATTATTTTAAGAGCAATGTAGATTTCTTTATGAAATCTGATTAAAGTTATTAGAAATGAAGTCTGAGAATAAACAAGCTCAGAAAAGATCCCATGGAACTCTGTGTTGTCCTGACACCCAGAGGTCAGTAATAATTTTTTAATGGGCTAACAAATTAAGCCCGATGGCCCTTTGATAATATACTACTGTTCTTCTGGACACTGGCCATGGGAATAAGGACTGAGTCCCTGCGCATGCTCTGTACGTCAAACTTTAATGTCCCCCTTTCTCCGCTGCTGAGTTACTGGCTTCCGTGCACAGCCTGTTCTACATACTCGGGATGGCCCTTCAGAGAAAAGACGGCTCAACCATTCTGAACTTCTGGATTTTGAAATTACTGCTCTTTAGAACCTTTGTGCAGATTAAAAAATTAAAATAATAATCAATGTAATAAACCAGTGTCACTAAATGTTTTTCTGCTAAATGCTCTGAAGGAGCTCAAATCCCAAGAAATCTTAGAAAGATATAATTAAATTACTTTAGATTTCACCTTTCCACATTCGTTTGAATGTTGCCTGTAGGCATTTTAGTATTTGCATTCTTAACCATTACAATATACTTCCTCATGTGAAATATACACAGTATTTTTAGAAATCTTGTTATTTCAGTCACTTGATAACAAAGTTAATCCAGAATTGAGGAAGAGGTGTTAAACATGGAGAGGAGAAAATACCGTAAATACTAAAGATTTTGATGGTAGAATCTGTTGCCTATCTAATTTAACCTTCACAAAAATACCAGATAATCACCTTAAGATATGATATAATTAAGATATATTAATATGTAAGATATATTAATATGTAAGATATAATTACCTTAGTTTATAAGTGGGGAAATTGAGGTTCAGTGAATTAAAGTTACTTGCACAACATTATACAGCTAATCAGTAAAAGACCCCTAACTTGAACTTTGTGTATTTGAACTCTAAAGACTGAGCTTCTCCACTGATGATACTATTGTCATTAATTTTTCAAAAGCAAGATGAAAGAGTAGTTTTTCACAGGAACTGATGCAGAACTAGTGTGCAGAGAACTGAAATGACTTGCTTATGAAGGTATCTTCAAGATATTAGGGAAAATGTGAAGATTTTAGGAGGGGACCAAACCAACCCACTGAGTGTTTGGTAGGTTCTGCCCTGTATCTAGTACTGTCTTGCTCCCGCAGGCAGATGGTTTAAGGACGCTGAATTAAGCACTGCAAGATCAAATAAGGATATCTTAGTGCAGACATGCAGTCTATAGTAATAACATCAAAAATACATAAATTTTCCTTCAGTACTTAGATGCATAATTGAAGAACTTCTACATTTTACATGTTATCACAATTAATCCTTACAATCATCTAAGGTAGTCATAATTATAGGCAATGTTTACAGATGTAAGGGAAATTAAAAAGCCTGATTTTTTAATATCCCACCTATTAAAAGTCACCAGTTTTGTGAATAGAGCCTACTTCTCTGAAGCTCACCTATAAAACAAAGTTTATAAAAACTGGTTCAAATATTCAGAATGGTAGTTTGGTAATACATATCAAAATGTAAAAGATGAATATTCATTTATGTAATAATTTCACTCTAAGAAATTTCCCTAAGAAGTTGAGCATTACAACAATTCCAAAAAATGGATATTAGTGTGAAAATTAATTAATCCAAGGGACATAATTGTACCAATTTTGAAAGTCACCTCTCATCCTTTAGAAAAGAGAACGACATGTCTTATAGAAAAATACCACAATAATCTGTACAGGTTGCGGGGGAGTACAAGGTCACAACGAGAAGGCCGCCTGTCATTCACTGGTAATCAATTTGGGGATGAGGGATAAAGCACAGAAGAACTAAAGGGGCAGCATGATGAGAAGCTGGAACTAAGTTTAAGAATGATCAAGGCATTTTAATTTCATTTATTCTCAACCAAAGACATTTTTTCATCGCTTTTAGAGAGAGAAAAGGGGCAAGGGGAAAGAGAGAGAGATCAGTTTCCTTCTTGGATGTACCCTGTCAGGGGACAGAACCTTCAACCTGGGAATGTGCCCTGACCAGGAATCGAACCGGCAACATTTCCAGTCTATGGGATGATACTCCAATCAACTGATCCACAGTGGCCAGGGCCAAAGGCATTTTTAGCAAAATGAATACATAATATAAACTGTTAACTGCTTTGCCCTGTTATGATAGTTTCCTTCATCTCCTCAAATCTTCAGTGCCTCACACAAAGGATCACTGTGTGGAAGATTTTTGGAGGATATTCAGGAAGGCTTGAGTTCTGATCTAAACAGAAAAGGGATAACATAAGGAGAGATGAAATGATCACTAAGCCAATGAAGCAGGAACTCAACCAACCAGTAATGATAAAAATAAGCAGCCCCTAGGAATACACAGAAATTTTGAGGGAGGTACTGATAGCTCTTAAGATGAAAGTTGTCACCTGTTCAATTTTGAATTGTAGATTATGTGGAAAGGTGATGATTTTATATATTAAAACAAAAAAATCACAAAAATGTCAAATTTTCATTTATTACAGCAAAGAATACCTGACTCTCAAGTAATAAATATTGAAATTATGAGACAAATTTACTTACTATGCTGAAAGAAATTAAAGAGGAAAGTATGCAAATATGAGTTAGGTAGAAGACTCAAACAAAAATGCCAAGAATATCTGAAAAATATTTCAGAAATCTGAGAAAATATAATGGTAAGATGAATGGCTAACGGAGTGAATTAAATTTAGAGGCAGAGAACTGGGAGCTGAGCCAAAATAAATTGTTCAAAGACAAAGTAGAAATGAAGATATAAAATTATAAGAGATTAGGTGTCAAAGATGATACAAGATCCAGAAGGAGATTTTAAAAAGGAATGAGGAAGCAGCCATATTTGAAAAATGACTGAATATTCCAGAATTGTTGAAGGTCATCTACTCATAGACACAGGAAGCTCAGTGAAGCCTAGGGAACAAAAAATAAAAATAAATTTACCTGTAAATTATAATAAAACAGAAACAAAGAAAAAGGAAAAACCTTGAAAAAAATGGCAATTATATTGATGATTGACTTCTTCATAGCTCCTATGGAAGCCAAAGGATTTTCATTAAAGCAATTCTACACAAGGCTTTCAAACACAGGAAACATGACCCCAGACAGAATATTATAATGCAAAGAAAAAGGATTCTAAAGATATTGGTAAATAAAAAAACAATTAATAATGCATAATTTATGGATAATTAAACAGGATAGGAAAAATACTTTGAAAGATGGTGATATGAGCTAACAATTAGGTTTTGACTGTTAATTTCAAGCATACATGGAACTTATGAAAAATAATTGTCTGTTTAGCCTTGAAGATGGTGTCACCAAATTTTAAAGGCCGATGTCACAATGACCTCACTTGTTAACCTTAAGGCAATTCAGAAATCAATGACACAAAGACCAAAACACAAAAATAGAAAAGTTCTATATATTTGAAAAATTCAAAAACATACTTACAATCAAGGGAAATTAAAACACATTAAAACTAAATAAAAATAAGAGTTTTATATATCAAAACAGTAAAAATATTGATAAAAGGAAGTCACTTTGTATTTTAAGCCATGACACTTAAGCTATAAAAAAAGAAAATATTTATTTTCACTTATATACATTTCAAAATTAGGAAAAACTAAACATATATTGTATACATTAATAGATTTGCCCAATTCTGAAAAGAAAATGGAATTATTAATATAAATCTCAGGGTAGTGTATGGTTCCTTCTATTAAATAAGGAAAGGGATGCATGTGAGAAGGGTTATACATGGAGTTCTAATTCCCAGTAATTCACTATTTCTTAAACCAAGTGGTGAATTCCTGGGTATTCATGATATTGTTATTATTATTTAACTTACACATATATTTTATATATTGCATGCAATATTTTACAACACATTTCATAAACAGAAAGAACTCCATAGCAGAAAATCATGAATAAAAGTTTGAAACAAGAGCCCTAGCTGGTGTGGCTCAGTGGATTGAGCATGGGCTGTGAACCAAAGGGTCACCAGTTCAATTCCCAGTCAGGGCACATGCCTGGCTTGCAGGTCAGGTCCCCGGTGGGGGCCACATGAGAGGTAACCACACATTGATGTTTCTCTCCCTCTCTTTCTCCTTTCCTTCCTCTCTCTCTCTAGAAATAAATAAATAAAAAGATTTTTAAAAAAGTTTGAAACAAGTCCATAGAACAACTCTTCTATGTATGTCATATTTACATTCTCCCTTTCTCCCCCTCTTCCCTCTCCCTCCCCATGCCTCTCTCACCCCATCTCTCTCTCTGTCTCTCTCTCACACACACACACATCCAAGGATATATTCCAACTACATTAGAGTCAGTGTCGATTTCCAGAGCAGCTGAGAATCAACGGCATAGAGATGAAAACAAAATGAAATTAACCAAGAACAGTGGAAGCAAAGGACCGTTAATAATACTGTGTCACAAAGTGAAGACTGTGTAATTGAACCCTCAATCCTTGTGATTCAGAAAAACATAAGGAAACAGAAAATTCAAAGAAATTAGATAGAAACAAGAACTTAAGAAATTTCCTTCTCAGGGAGACCTTGCCTGACTCTCCCTATTTAAACTATAATTCAAATCCCCTATCAACTACTGTTCTCTCTTCACCTTGTTGCATTTTCCTTTTTCTTCTTTTCCTTTCTAGGCAAAAATTTCTGTTAGTTTTTTTTTTTTACAAAGTGCATTCAATAAAGCCTGGCATGTAGTAGGCAATAAATATTACCTGGTACAAAGCAAGCTCTCAGTAAAATTTTTTGAGTGAATAAAAAATGCCTTAAAGAATTTGGTTATGAAGTGTAGAAGGGTTAGAAGAAAATGTGGGATCGGGATTGCTTTTTTAAAAAATAAATGTATGAGGCCCTGACTGGTGTGGCTCAGCTGGCTGGAGCATCGTCCCATAACTGAAATGTTACAGGTTCAATTTCCAGTCAGGGCACATACTTAGGTTGTGGGTTCAATCCCTGGTCCGGAGTGTATGACCCCCACTCATGGCATGTATGGGAGACAACCAGTCAATGTTTCTCTCTCCCCTGCTCTCTCCCTTCCTCTTTCTCTAAAAGCATGTCCTTGGGTGAGGATAAAAAAAATGTAAAATAAATGTACCAAGCACTAATTCTTGTTTAAATGCTCGTGGAAAGGATCTTCCAGCAAGAGACAAGTTGAAAACACATGAGTTAGAAAACAGCAGTGGAGGGACCTGAGAAATCAGAGATGTTGGGACCTCACTCACACATGAAAGAATTGGCCTCTGGGCAGAAGAGGAATATTTTCTTTGGTTTAAGAGAAGAAAAAGATGTGCAAATACATGTGGGTGTATAGGTTTAACTGGTGTGAGGATAAAGGCAGGGAAGGGAAGAAACAAATGTCCTGAAAATATAAAATTTACATGGTGAAGCTTAGATTTGATGCCTAATTTTGTCCTTTGAATAAATTTTGTAAACTGCTACAGAAAAAAAAAAAAACCCTAAAACTAAAATAACATTTTCTTTTCTTTTAAGATTTTATTTATTTATTTTTAGAGAGAGGGGAAAGGAGGGAGAAAGAAAGGGAGAGAAACATGAATGTGTGGTTGCCTTTTGCATGCCCCCCACTGGGGACCTGGCCTGAAACCCAAGCACGTGCCCTGACTGGGAATCGAACCAGCAACCCTTTGGTTTGCAGGCCGGCACTCAATCCACTGAACCACACCAGCCAAGGCTAAAATAGCATTTTCTTCAGGTAGTCTTTCCAATAGGAAATAGACATTTTCTCTAAATTTGAGGAAAGAATAGTGCACGAGCTAATTCATGTGCCCGGGTCTGAGAATTTGTTCCTTGCAGAACTTGAACCCAGTTATTTTGATGCCAACCTAGAGCTGGTCTGGAATTCATTCTTCCCATGGCAGCAATGACATGTCACACACAGAAACAGCAAGAACATGGTTATAAATTGTGTACCTCAAATAGCCCAGGCTCAATAAACTCTGGATTTCTTCAATTATCACCCAACAAGACAAAACTCATAATGAATGTTAAGAAAATCTACTTTCATCCTTAATGACATATTTGAATGAGTTTTTAAATTTAAAGATTTTATCATCATAATGATCTTTCCATGCTAATCATTTCAATTTTTTTTAGATGGAACTTAGATTTTAGCTGGCTAAAATCCAAGTTATGTCCTTGTTAGGAGTTTCAAACATAATCATTCAGTCCTTGGGGGCGGGGGAGGCAAATGAATGACCCAGTTTGTAGAAACTCCTGAATTTCCTTTAGAAAAAAAGATTGCTGAAAGGAGCCATTTATGAGACAGCTAGTTCCTCATGAATGTGCCTCCATGGCTGAGAGAGCAGAGAGCCTCACATCAACCTCAAAAACATGGAAGAGCCCTAAGAAGAAAGAGTAGGAGGAAGGCAAAGGAGAGATGTCTAAAAAAGTCTACCCCCAGGGAAAGAAATATTTCAAACTAAAATCTATCCAAAAAAAAGTCTAAAATTACTCTGTGCTTAATTTACTTCTATGCCAGAGGTGTTAAAACAGAACTGAGCAACATTTTGAAACTCTGTGTGCTGGTAGGTGTGGAGATTAATTCAGATTTCTAGAAGGTCCGGCAAGCCAAACCATAACCCTTGTAATAATCAGCCCTATATGGCAAGAACTTAGTTAATAATTATCTTTATTGTTGAACCGACTTCCAACTTAAAACCAACCCAGAGAAAGCCAAAAATGTACCCCTAACCAATTACATAGGGCAGCCCACTTCTAGTTAGCCCACTTCCGGCTTCCCTGTGCCAGCAGCGCTCTGGTCAGAGCACACCTGAAGTCTTCCCTTTTCCCACCGCACAGCTTTCTCAATCCTGTGCCTGCCTTCAGTCTCTGCCAAGACATCAATGACAGTACTGACTTTCTTGCTATAGGAAGCTTGGAATAAATAGCCTTTGCTTGTCTTCTTCCAGTTGGTCCTCATTTATTTCCACATGTTCTGTTATCGTTTCCACTCCAACCAGTTCTTACAGCACCTTCTCTTTCTTCAATAAGGCCTTTGTACCTCAGTCTGTCTGTGGAAGTCTCTCTGCCCTCCCCTCCATGCCTAGTTAACTACTACTCACTCTGTAGACCTGAACTCCATTGCCCCTTCTTCAGGGTTCCAGCTAAGTAACTAGGTCAGGTTCCTCTAATGGCAAACACTGCTCCTTTGAAGATGTTCAAATTGCTTGAGTCAAATTAATATCCACCTGCTCTACGTATTTTAAAGTTCACAAGGGCAAGAACTATGTGTTTTGCTCACCATTGTATTCTGAGATTCTAGCCTCCACACAGAGGGTGCTCACTCAATATCTGCTGACTTGACAAAAGAAACAGTGATCCCCACATTGCTACAATGTGAAAGAAATACAATGCTTAATACTAGAGGCTAGGAGTGATGGTCCTCAGGAGGCTCTAATCCTCCTGAACCATTCAGCTCTCCAGGAAGGCCCAGGAGTTTAAGCCCTCAACATACCATTGCACTGGAAATTTTAGCCACCACCTTCCCGTGAAACCTATGAGTGTCTCCATCTTTTCTTAGGTATTGAACAAACTTTTTGCTTCAGTTAAGAAGACTTTGCTATACATGGTAGTGTCTCAAACAGCTTCAGTGTCTCAAGGCTGACTGGGGTTCTCTGTGTCCCCCTTATCTTAACCATACTTCTGTAAATTCTGCTATAATTATTTATTCATATCTTATGCCCTTCAGCCCTTGAACTCCTCAAGATGAAAGCCTACATCCTGATCATCTTTCATGAAAAGAAATCGCTATGTAATTGAATAAATCACTGAGCCAAAATAATCCATTTGTTTTACTGTGTGCTAATCAGGTACCAACAAACCATACTGTTATTTCACTTACCACCACAATAACTCTGCAAATTAAACTGCACTATTTTTCTTTTGTAGGTGAGAAAGATGAGTCAGATGGGTGAAGTGTCTGGTTGAAGGTCACACATCAAGTTAGTAGCCAAGGGGGACTCTGAATTCAGACATGTCCTCCTCCAAATTCTGCTATCTGAACCCCATGCTATATTAAATATAGAATATAGATTCAACTCAATTATCTAAAGTCCTAGTATTACCTAATTTTCTCTTTGCCATTTAATATAGTTCTCATTTATTCCTGATATTATTTCATTGTCTACAGACACTATGTTTAGGCAGTACACATAAATTCATGAACTAATGAATTTTATGCATTCCTCCATATTTATGTTAAAACGTCATTTAAAATATAATTACTTAAAAGGTTGTATTTTTTTAAAAACATAAAATGTCATTCCTTAAAATTCTAATTCATGTTTAAAACGTATACACTACATATCTCATTTTAATCCTTTTATTAGTCAACTGAATTTTTTAACACTTTCTTTTTTCTTCTTCTTTTTTAAAGGTTTCATTTATTTACTTTTAGAGAGAGGGAAAGGGAGGGAGAAAGAGAGGGAGAGAAATATCAATGTGTGGTTGTTTCTCATGTGGCCCCCACTGGGGACCTGGCCCACAACGTAGGCATGTGCCCTGACTGGGAATTGAACTGGTAACCCTCTGGTTCGCAGCCCATGCTCAATCCACTGAGCTACACCAGCCAAAGTAGTCATCTGGATTTTTTAATTTGGAAAATAGAGCTTGCTTGTCAGTAAATTGTCATTTATTTTCCTTACTTCTATATATAATGGGTTTTTAGATAGTTATATGATCAGTTAAGGCCTTAAAGGTGATTTAACATCATAGAACATCAAAGCTCATTGTCGATATTAATGTGATTAAAT
This sequence comes from Tonatia bakeri, assembly GCA_004024845.1. Lineage (NCBI taxonomy): Eukaryota > Metazoa > Chordata > Mammalia > Chiroptera > Phyllostomidae > Tonatia > Tonatia bakeri. The sequence goes on from PVIA01001836.1 coordinate 234,715, forward strand.
AAAAAGCAGTAACGTTTGAACTGTTCTCAGTGTGCTATTTACAAAATGTAAAATACTCATTAAATGTAACCTACAGTTTATAAATTGACTTATGTCAACACATGAACCAAACACTACCATTTACTTCTACATGTTTTTTATTAAACACATCACAAGATCAAAATGGCAGTTAGAATACTTTATTCTATCATATTAAATGGAAATATGAAGTTGTTGCCTGTATTTAAGAAGGTAATAACAGGCACTTTACGTTTCTTTTCTAAGCACACTATATCAGCTACAGCTCAGCTAGTATTTCCTACTAAAAATAGACCTCAGTATGAAAAGAAAAGAGGCAAGGAAGAAACATTTCTTTCCTCTTAAAGAAAATTATATATAGGTTTTGTATCCTCCTTAAATCTTAGAATATCTAAAGTACACTTTAACTCCTCTAATTACTCACTTTCTTAGCATAGAGGGATTCAAATATTTTTATTTATGTAGTTTTTTAACATCTGGTAAATACTATGAGGAGACAGTTTGTATAATGCTCAAAGGAAAATAGACTGAGAATAAACAAGGGCTGTATTCACCAGCCAAAGATGTGAATAACAGACAAAGTCACCTTGGTGATACTTTCCCATTTTCCTTTTCCTCTTTTTTCTAGTCTTTATTCTCCCCCCACGGTTAGACGCGAAGGTGGAGGTGCAGCACCTGCACTCGTGCGGCACTCAGCACTTGGCACACCCGCCTGCTGTCCAAGAGTGAGGAGGAACAACGAGGTGGTGTTTCGTTCCCTGTTCAGTCCTACCCTTAAGTAAACTGCTGTGACAATGACCGAGCCACTCTGCCCAATGTTCACGACTTGGCATTGCCATTGGTGGGAGGACTCACACAGAAGCACACTGGAGAATGGAGGGGTGCAAGGGAGGTGTCATGAGAAAACCTCTGCGATCCTGATGGGGGACATGGTTGGTAATCACGCAACAGCGCTTTGTCTGACCAAGCAGTGTTCATGATTTTCAAAACAGAAAACTTCACATCTTTAATTTCATTGAATCCAAGATGTCAATCATCTAGAAGACACATTCTTATTTCAGAGTTAAAATGTGAAAACATGTATTTTAGAAATAATAAAATATGGTGAGTATCTGGATTTCTGGCTTCTTTCAGCAAGCTGACAAATTTGACTACTCTAGGGCTGTGAACCCGCATGTCGATAACAGTTCCTGTCAAGTAGTGGCTGCTTCCTTTGGTTTCCTTTCCTTTCCTTGCTTCCCTCCCTTCCTTCCCTTTTCTTTCCTTTTCTGCCATTAATCCCACACATATTCATTTAGCAACTACTAAAAGCAAGACAGTGTCCTAGGCTTCGGGGAGACACTGGTTAATGAAACAGGCAACATTTGTCTTCAAAGAGCTGACCTCTCAGCTGGGAAAGGCAGACTATAAGTGAGAAAATCAATAATGTAATACTTTCAAAAGTGGAAGGTGCTATGAAGATAGTAAAACTAGGACATGGGATAGAGAGTGATTTGGGAGGTGTGTGTGTTATTTTTGATGATGTGATAAGGCCTGGAAGAGAAGATCTTGGACCTTAGCCTTTAATGATGAGAAGGAGCCAGTTCTGCAAAGACCACCTCCTAACTTTCTGGCCTGTGTGTGTGTGTGGGGGGGGGAGTGTTCGAGTGTTCTCTGTCTCCTTTGGCAGGCCCTTTCTTTCCACTGACTTCCTAATATTCCCAGTACTTTGCCTTGATCCTCTTCTCATTTTTATTTATTTTTGAGGGTTTTATCAAAGATGTAGCTATGACTTTAACTTTGAAGATTTTAGTGTTTTCATCTTGAATTCAATCCTCTGTCCTGAGCTCTAATTCTTCACTGGAACAGACTGACAGCTATAAGAGGGGAAGAGTGAGTGGGAACTGGTTGAAAGAAGGTGAAGGGATTAGACAAGGAACATACATGAAGGACCCATGGACATGGACAACAGTGTGGCGATGACTGTGGGAGTGGGGGGCAGGCTGAGGGAGGGGAGCAAAGGGGCAAAATTGGGACAACTGTAATAGCACACACAATAAAATATTCTAAACAAAAAAATAAAAATAAAGCCATGTTTCAAGTGCCTGGAAACAGCCATCTCTATCTGAAAAGTACACAAGTGCCACACATTCAAGAAGACTCAAGTTGACTTAATTATTTATCTTATCCTTAAATTTCTCCTTCTTCTGAATGATAGTAATAACTATACTGTATGCATTATTTTATTTTAATTTAACAAATACTTTTATTGTTCTTACTATGTTCCTGAAACAATTCCAAATGCTTCACAAATGCTGGATACAATTGCATATTCATTGAAACAAGGGACTATGTGCTTTAATCTCTTATCTCCTGTTTTTAGCATACCAAGAACATTCAATAAATGTGAGGAAAAAATAAATCAGAAAAGGCATCAATGTATACAAAAAAGATAACTATAAAAAGTTAGTTAATGATAATGGGTGTAGCATTGGATATATTGGGTTAAATATAATATATTATCAGATTTCACCTGGTTTTTTTTTTCACCTGTTTTTTCTTACTTTTTGATATGGCTAACAGAAAATTTTAACTTAGATATATGACACATTATGTATTTCCCATGGACAGTGCTAGTCTAAGATACAGGTGTTTGTGTGTATGCTTATACACATTTCACATTTCTTTTCTTCTCCTACATCTATTTTTATCTCAAAGTCTTAGTTCTTGTATTTTTCTTAATTCTCTTTATTTCTCTATTTCCCCTCCACCAGTCATCCTGATCCTTTCCACTCAGCTTGGACCCAAGGATGATGATCTGACCTCCACTTTCTCCAGCTCCCTCTATCTCTGTGAGCTGCTTGTCCTCCCACCACGTGTATTCTACAGAACCTAACTTTCAGTCAGTGCCAGTCTCTATGTTTCTCAGGCACACAGAGAAAATGTTCACTATATGAACTGGAACTTCGACAGCTCCAGAGCACCTACATGACTGGACCCTCACTGCTGTCTGGCAATCACGTAACTTGTGTCTGATCAGCAATTCTTATTTTTCTCAGTAATAACTAACTTTCTATAATTTAAGATTTCTCTAGAGAAATGATTGCCATAAATATGCATGATGATGTCCAGAGACTGGCTTGGAGAGACTAATGGAGGCAAAACTCTTTAGAATAGTATCATCCATAAGAAATACAAGGTATTAGATATCTAATTTTAAATTTCTGGTAGCCACATCCATAGCATCATCCATAAGAAATATAAGGTGTTATATATATCTAATTGTAAGTTTTCTAGTACCCGCGTTAAAGATAATAATAATAAAAAAGTAAAAAGAAAATTTAAGATTTAAAAAAAGAAATAAAAACATTATGCCTTAAAAATGTCTATGTAATTTAAGAATGTCCTTGATAAAGCAATAAAATAATATTAATTTTATTAAATCTTGATCCTTGAGTACACTTAAAAAAAAAAAGTAAGAAGAGCCCAGGCTGATGTGGCTCAGTGGATTGAAAACCAAAAGGCTGCCAGTTCAATTCCCAGTCAGGGCACATGATTGGATTGTGGGCCAGGCCCCCAGTAGGGGGCACATGAGAGGCAAGCACACATTGATGTTTCTCTCCCTCTCTTTCTCCCTCTCTTCCCCTCTCTCAAAAACATAAATAAATAAAATATTTTAAAAATTAGTAAGAAGAAACAGGCGAAATCTGACATTTCATTAAATCTAATATAGCCAAAATATTATTTCAACATGTAATAAAAACATAGTTTAACATCTGCAATACAAAATAATAATGAGGCATTTTACATTCATTTTCATACTAAGTCTCTGCAATCAGGAGTGTATTTTACACTTAGCACATCACAATCAGAGCTGGTCATATTTCTAATGCTCGACAGCCACATGTGACTAGTGGTTCCCACACAGGACAGAGCACATCCAGAACTAAGATGGCCAGGGAACAGTGAAGCTTGGGCACGAGATGTGTTCCCTACAAGGCTGTTGAAGTCTCCTTGGAACTCGACGGAACTCAGGAGCACAGAAGGTGGTGCATCACATAGCAAAGATTGTGAGGTCCTGAAGGAGGGGAGGAGGTTAGAACAATCGCGTGTGGAAAGGGTTACTGAAAAGGAACTTTGTTCCTACCCAGTTTATCTTCATGATGTTTTATGCCATAAAAGTGTGAGCACACACGGGGAATTTTTTACAAGTTTTTCAAAGTTTTCTTTTGGGAACTAAATATTACAAAGGTCCTTTCTTCAAGCTCTAATCACTTAAAAGTTATAAATTTATGGTTCGCTCTAAGAAAAACATTGCCATAAAACTTCAGATTTTAATTTAAAAAGGCTCTCTGAGCATCCTCGTATCTGGAGCGTTGTGCCACTGCTGTCCACACAAAAGATTTGTGGAAAGTGCGACTGTGTGGACATGAGTGTCTGGTGAAAAAGGCATTCCAACGGCTCCCCCTTCTGTGCCTGTCTGCCGTCTATCAGTGTGTTGCCATATTTTTAGACAAAAACAAATGACAGATGGACAAGTGTATTTAAAAATTGTTTTTTAATATAAGGTTACATGCACTTATTCTCTTCCTTAAAAAAAGCAATAACCCAAGTTCTTTCAGTAGAGAATTTCAATGGACTCTAGAAAATGAAAATGAGTCCCTGCTTCCTTGAAAGTACAATTATGATGCTACATTTTTAAAAGTCTTGATCATGCTGTCAAGTGAAGGTCACATCCAAAACAGACCTCAGGCTCTTCGAGAGGATGCCACATGTGTGGGTTTTCATGTCTATGCTGTTTGTCACTGCAGCTCTGATGCCAATAATCAGAGATGTGATTGGTTATGTGATCGAAAGTGAACTAAAAGTTTCCAAAACCATTTTTAAACTGTTGCATCCATGCATTAAGTTTATTCAAGAAGGTGAATTGATTCCAAAACCAAAAATAGGCACACTAAAATTCTATCATTTCTTTCTCCTCAAAATCCAATTATTGATGAACCATTTCAATGCCTATTGACACCAGAAATAAGACAAAGCAAAAACAAAGCAACAAGCAATTACTGGCTTCTGACACAGTTCACAATATTACAATAAATATAAACTATTATTTCTTACTGCTGGTATTTTACCTTATGACATTGCATCTGCATTTAGCAAAAAAAAAAAAAAAAAAAAGCCAGATGGCACTGAGAACCCAATTGCTCACTATGCAAGAACAATGACATATACATTACACACACACTGACAAAGTTCCAGCAGTTACAAGGGAGCCAAAAATTCTCGTAACCACTTTTGTCAGGCTTTCTAATTAATAGCGTACAGACCCCTTGGAGTACTTTTTAAAGATTCTTTCTAAGGATAACCATACACCCTTAATTATGTAACCATAGATGCAGCTTTGAACTTTTCTGCCACCTACCTCCAAGCTTAGAAGATTGTAATTTCAAAAACTCCTTCTTTAGGTTACCAGCTGTTGGCTTCAGATTACGTTGCCCTTCTCCCATCATACGGTGAAGGTAACCTTTTCACACCACTTCATAATGAAAATCGACCAATAGAACAGCTACCAGGATTCAAGCACGTTATAACTTTTCAACTGGAGTTTTCCACTCATAATTGACTCTAGTTTCTTGGGAAACCCTTTTCTGTTGTTAAAAGAGATAATTTTTATGTTAGTCTGGATATATTCAAACACCTTTTGTGGAAAGTCTTTGCATTAAAGCACTCATTAAGAATTAGCTCTGGTGACACAGAATAGACTATGCTATTAAAAAGAACGTGAATGTTTTTAGCATATGCCACATGAAGACTCTGAAGAAAGAAATGTTGATCAACAACTTTGACTTTTCTTAGATTGCTCCAAAGGAAATACACTTCTTATTGCAGATAACTTCTTTCTCAACCATTGTAAATCTGAGAGCAATAACCACAGGTTCAATCAATTATTTACAGCACATGGATTATCAAACAATCTTTTTTCTGGAGAGAATAGCCTTTCATTTACTTAAATGTAGTTCAAAGAATTTTTCAGAGATTTTTGGTCGTGGTGGTAGTATAGATTTATGCTTTAAAAATCCCTCCGTACCAACCCAAACATAGAGTAATGAAAAATGAAAGACTAGATTAAAATATGTAGTTGTATGTTAAGCTAAAATCCTTGCGAACCAGACACAAGATGGATGAAGGAGGAAACGACGGCCCTGCTGGCCACTGGAACTGAAGGACACTGGAGTGTGGACTCCTGCAGGGCAGCAAGGACAAGAACCACCACACACAGGTTGGGGAATTAGACCTAAGTGTATGAAAGGAAAGCTGGGCCTGGGGCAAGACTCCTCCACACTGGAAAGGAGACTGAGGAATTCCGTGACTGCTGTCTGAGGCTACGGCTTCTGAAAACTCCTGGAGAGAGCAGGAGGAGCTGAACAGCAAGCCCCTGGCCCCACCTGCCCGCTGATCCAGTGACAAGGTGTATAATTTCCCCAATGTCATATGGGACAGAAGTCCACCACTCGGTACAGAGGGGGAGGGGAGAGAAGGAAATGGTAAGTAATTTCCACCCACTATGAGCACAAATGTGAATTCTCCAATCACATAAAGAAAACACAACATTAAAAAAGAGAAGCAACAAAATCAATAAAAAGAAGTTATATTCACTCTTGGAAAAATGCAAATAATACAGAATGTTAAAATGACAAACTTATGTTAGCAAGCCACAAATAGGTAAAGAAAGAAAGATATCCCTAAAAATAAATTATGAGATACAAGTAGATAGCTGTAAATTAAGGTCAAATGAATATGGAAAATTACGAGTTAGCAATCCATGAAATGAAAAATACAGCCTTTGGATTGAAGAGCTCAACAGATGGGAATTCTAGACTGGACCTAATCACAGAAAAAAAACGTGATAATACTTAAAATTCAGCCAAAATAAAGCACAGAGAGATAGGGGCAAGGGAAGCAAAAAAAAAAAAAAAAAAAGGAGAAATGATGGTTAGATGGAAAGTCTCCAGGAGAGTTCTAATAAGTTTCAGAAGTAGGGAATAAAGGAAATTGTGGGGAAACTGTCAAAGAGATAATGTCTGAGAATTTCCAGAACTCGAAGAAAAAAACTCAACAATTTCTCAGGCTGCAACAGTACATTAAGAACAGGGTAGAATGGAAAAAGTCTACCCCCAGATACATCACAATGAAATGGCAGGACATCAAGCATGAAGAGACAATCTTGAAAGCTACGAGAGAGAAGACAGGTGGCCAATGAAGGGTCAAACTGACTGACAACAGGTTTCTCATCAGCCAAAATATATTTCAAGTTTAATTTGAACTCAACTTTTTTATTAGTGACTTCATTTTTTAGAGCAGTTTATGTTTACAACAAAATTAATAAGGAAGTACAAAAATATTCCATGTGCTGCCTGCCCACACACATGAATAGCTTCCACCCTTATCATTGGCATTTACCAGGTTGGTACACTTTTTGCCAGGGATGAAACTAACTGATACATCACCCAATGCTCATAATTTACTTTAGGGTTCACTCTTGGGGGCTTATTTCAGTTAGTAGCATGCACTTAAGGTTATTCTGTACCTTTTCATGGTTCAACAGTTCATTTCTTTTTAGCAGTAAATAATAATTCCATTGTCTGGTTGTATCAGTTTATCCATTAACCTACTGAAGGACATCATGGCTCTTTCCAAGTTTTGGTAATAATGAATGAAGCTATTATAAACATCTGTGTGTAGGTTTTTGCCTGGACGTAAGTTTTCACTTACTTTAGACAAATATCAAGGAATGTGATTGCTGGATCATATGGTAAGAGTATATGTACTTTTGTAAGAAACTATCAAACTTTCAAAGTGGCAGTACCATTTTGCATTCCCACCAGCAATGTAGGAGAGAGAATTCCTATTGCTCCACATCCCCACCAGCATTTGATGTTGTCAGTGCATAGGGTTTAGGCTATTATTTTTTAATGGTTTTTTTTATTGATTCAGAGAGAGAGAGAAGGGAAGGGAGACTGAAGGGGGGCATCAATTTTTTGTTCCACTTACTTATGCATTCATTGGTTGCTTCTTTTATGTGCCTTGACCAGGAACTGACCTGCAGCCTTGGAGTATCGGGATAGATGCTCTAATCAATTGAGCTAGGCTATTCTAATAAGTTCATGGTGGTATCTCATTGTTGCTTTGATTTGCATTTCCCTGATTACATATGATCTTTCCATATATTTATTTACCAGTTGTATACCTTCTTTGGTTACACATATGTTGAGGGTTTTGGCCTCCCTGTTAAATTGAATTGTTTTCTTATTGTTGAGTTTTAAGAACTCTTTGTATATTTTGGATAGCACTTCTTTATCAGATGTGCCTTTTGCAAATATTTTCTCCTGGTCTCTGACTTGTCCTTTCATTCTGCTGACAATATCTTATGCAGAGCAGAAGCTTTCATTTTAGTGAAGTCTAGTTCATCAAGTATTTCTCTCATAAGTCATGTCTTTGGTATTGTTATCTAGAAAAAGTATCATCATACCCAAAATAATCTAGATTTTCTCCTATGTTGTCTTCCAGAAATTTTATGATTTTCCATTTTCCATTTAGGTCTGTGCTCAATTTAGAGTTGATTCCTAATTTTTGTGAAGAAGATAAGGTCTGTGTTACATTCCCCTGTCCTTTTTTTGTATCTTAATAACCATTTGTTGAAGAGACTATTTTGATTACTGTAGTTTCATAGTAAGTCTTGAAGCCAAGTAGCTTCAGTCCTTTAACTTTGTTCTTTTCCTTTAATATTGTGTTGGCTATTCTGGGTTCTCTGGCTCTTCACATAAATGTTAGAATTAATTTGTTGATATCCATAAAATAACTTGCTTGGATTTTTACTTTGATGACGTTGAATCTAGAGATTAAGCTGGAAAACACTAACACCTGGACAATACTGAGGCTTCCCATCCGTAAACATGAAATGTGTCTCCGCTTATTTTTTTTTCCTTTGATTTTGTTCATCGGAGTTTTTTAGTTTTACTCACAGAGGTCCTGTACATATTTTGTTAAATTTATACCTAAGTGTTTAATTTCTTTGGATGCTCTTATAAATGGTAATGTGGGGGCATTTTCCAACTTTATGAAGATATATATAATTGTCATACAACATATTTAAGGTATACATTGTATTGATTTAATACATTTATGTATTAGATACATAATACATTAGATAACACCTCCATCCTGTCACATAATCACCATTTCCATTTTTGTGGTGAGAACATTTAACATATGTTCTCTTAGCAACTTTCAAGTATACAATACAGTATTATTAGCTATAATCACCATGCTGCACACTAAATTTCAAGAGTTTGTTAATCTTATAATTGGAAGTTTGTACCCTTTGACCATTATCCACCCATTTTCTCCACCTCCTATTCCCTGGTGATAACCACACTACTATTTTTCTGTTTAACTTTTATAAGTGATATCAAACAGTATTTGTCTTTCTTTGTCTGACTCATTTCACCTAGCATAATGCCCTGAAGGTTTATTGAAGTTATTGCAAATGGCAGAATTTCCTCCTTTTTCATGGATAATATACACATACATATATGAATGTATTATGCATTATACTATATTTTATATATTATATATGATATACTATTCATATATAAATAATATATATCTATCAATCAGTCTATATCTACCAACATAAGTCAATCACATTTTCTTAACCATTCATCTGTTGATGGAGCCTTAGGTTGTTTCTGTATCTTGGCTACTGTGAATAATGCTGCAATGAATTTAGGGGTACAAATATTGCTTTCAGGCCCTGGTTTTATTTCCTTTGGATATGTCCAGAAGTGGGATTTCTGGATCATATAGTAATTGTACTTCTGTATTTTTTTATTTCACTTGTTCATTATGCTATAGAGAAGAGCAATCGACTTTTATATATTAACCTTCTATCCTGCAACACTGCTACTGTCTGTTAATTACAGGAAACTTTTGTGTAAACTCTTTTGAATTTTCTACATAGATAATCATGTTATCTGTGAGCAAAGATAATTTTATATCTTTCTTCCCCATTTGTATACCTTTCATTTCCTTTCCTTGCCTTACAACAGTTGTAAGGTTTTTCAATACAATGCTGAAAAGTAGTGAGAGAGACATCTTTCCCTTGTGCATGATCTGTGATCTTAGTGGCAAAGCTTCAAGTTTCCCACTATGAAGTATAATGTTAGCTATAGATTTTTTAATAGGTAGTCTTTATAAAGTGAGAAAATTTCTCTGTTCCTAGTTTACTGAGAGTTTTTAAAGTCACGATTGATGTTAGATTTTATTAAATGCTTTTCTGCATCTGTTGATATGATCTGACTTGTCTTTTTTACTGTTTATTTTTTAATATATTTTTTATTGCTGCCCCAGCCTCGTACACCTGGGATGAATTCCACTTGATTGTGGTGTATACTTCTTTTGATACTTCTCTTGGATTCAATTTGCTAATATTTTGTTGAAGACATTTTTACATCTCTGTTTTTCAGAGATATTGGTCTGCAGTTTTCTTTCCTAGTAATGTCTTTGCCTGCTTTTGATATTAGGGTACTGCTGGCTTCATAGAATGAGTTAGGAAGTGTCCCTCTGCTACTATCTCTTCAAA
>PVIA01001837.1:0-244944 GCA_004024845.1 Tonatia bakeri
GGAGGGGAGGGGAGGGGATAGGATAGGAGACAGACCAAAGGGATGGTTACCAGAAGGGAGTGGGTAGGGAGATGAGTAAAAAAAGTGAAGGGGAATACGATCAATAATGTTATGCTGTCTGCGTGGTGATGGATGATTACTAGAATTAGTGGGGTGATCCCATTGTAAGGTATAAAAATGTCAAATCACTGTATTTTACACCTGAAACTGATATAACTAATATAATATTGTAACTAACAACTTAAATATGCTTTTTTAAAAAAGAATAGAACAAACTATCAACATTAAGGCAAAACAAAGTAAAGCCACCTTTACTGATTTAGTGTACTTCCCTGTACTTAGAATAAAAGGTACTTATTTTCAAAATAGAGGTTTAGAGAGGAAAATGAAGAAGAATATTATTCATTACAGTTTTGGCATATGCAACTTTATCTAATCAGTCTCATTTTCATCACTATCCTGAGAAGGCATTTCTCCACTGACACTTCATTTTATTGTCTGAAAACAAAGTTTGTGCAGATTTAGACAAGCTTCTTCACCTTTTTAATATGGGAATTTAGTTCCTGGTTTAATGAGACCATTTCCAAACAAAAGTCATATTCATTCACAAATTACTGAAAATGGGAAAATGGAACCATGTTGTAAGGAATATATGCTTAGCAGAATTCTAGCCCATATTCTTAGGCAAAAACATTATCTCAACATCAAGATCTGTGTGTGTAGACCACGTTAGCAGTTTTAGCTTTATTTCCTCTTTATACGTAATCTTGGATTCAGTGATTTGCTGCAACATGGCTTAGAAAACATTCTCCACCTTAATAAAGTCTTTCACTTTTCTCCCTTACATATCTTTAAAAAGAAAAAAATTCAGAGTATTTAAAACAATGTGTTTTATCTACAACAATTTGAGGAGCGTGAGGCAAAAAGCCAAATTCAGACGCCAATTTTGCTGACCAAAGTTCCTCTGAAACACATAAGGAGTTGTACAGTTAAACTCAGAAGCCATCCTCAAGAACAGGAGGTTCTACAGTGAGTTAAGGTTTTCAGCTACTGCTTTCAAAAGAGATGTACTTTTTATAGTTAACTCTCAAAAGACATGCCCCTTATCCTGACCACTTACCCTACAGAGATTCAGCATCAAAATTTTATTCCTCACTTTCTTCTTGAATCTTTGGAAGAGAGTAGTCACAACATGAAGCCATTTTACATTTTCATCCTTGTTCTAGCCCATGTATGGATCTCTCAGAGGATACCTAATTTCGTGATAAAACTTTGAAAACAATGTTGTGTATGTCTGAGGTCTCCTCAGGAAGGCAACACTTACTCATCAACCACAAAATAACTAGTCAACATGAATAAGCCCTCAAACAAATAAGACACTAATTTCTTCCATCTCCTGAAAGAGGAAGCTTCTCCTAAAGGAAAAGAAAAGGTCACTGAAGCCTTGGTATTGAGAAGTTTACTGTACTACTTCTTCTCATATATATATTAATTAAATACTGTGCACGTTTAATATTAAAACACATCTTTTACATAATTTTTAGAAATTATATGAGCAAATTCCAAATTTTAAAAACTTTAAATTTAAAATAAAATTATTTTTTAAAAAAAGGTTTAACCCCAGAATTTTCCAGGAAAAAAAAACTCTTATTTTTTCTGGTTCCTCCTCCTCTACGCTCCTCAACCTCACAAACCTCAGGGGCTGGATGTAGGGGTGAAGGAGCAAGGCAGGTAAAAGGGGGAACTACACCCTACACATCTGCAGGGCAGTGAGCCCGGGACTGGGCACACACATGCACTTGTAAAAAAACTGTGACACTGGGCAGGTACACAGGGAGTAGTCACTCATTTATTCAACAAATGTTTGCCCGGTGCCTACTTCAGCCTAAGCGCAATGCCAGGGATTAGGGATATGAAATGGACACAGTCTTGGCTCTCAGGTAAAATCAAATCAGAAAGAAAAGGCAGACATTAAACAATTGTTATAGTACCATTACTGAGATGCGAAATATGAAAGGGGCCCTACCGTAGTATGGGAATAAGGAAGTCAAGGAAGGCTTTCCTGAGACACAGGCGGGCTGAGACTTCAGAGAGGGCTGGAGAAGAGTGTTCTGGGCATGTGCAAAGTCACTGAGGTGAGAGTGAGCAACAGGGCCAGAGTGCAGTGGAGTGGGGGAGAGAGGGGGATGCTGGGAGAGGGAGCGGATGAGGTGCACAGCCCTTGGGTCTGGCAGGGCTGGTTCTCCAGGGGCTGAAGAGGACTTTTACTTCACTCCAATGAAATGGAGCTTTTGAAAGGTGTTATGCAGGAGAATTACCTGAGCAGATTTAAATTTCTAAACCATCTTTCTAACTGCTTTTTGAAGAATGGTTGGGAGAAAGCACAGTGGAGCTCCCCAGATTCCACTCCCCAACTCCTAGCCTCAATTCTCTCCAACTTTCTAATCATGTCACGGGCTTTTCTGGATCTTCCATAACATTTAATTTCTGTGTCATGTTTTGGAGCACCTGGTTACATACCACCTGATCACATACTAACCACCTTCTATTTCTTTTTTTCTTTTCTCTCTCTCTTTTTTTTTTTTACTTTTCAATTATAGTTGACATTCAATATTTTTCTGTTAATTTCAGGAATACAGCATAGTGGTTAGACATTTATGTAATTTACAAAGGGAATTCTTATCCCCATAACTTTAACTCTTTACTCTCTCTATTCTTATGTTCTGTAACCTTTTGAATGCTGTTCTTCATATTTCCTAAGCAGACTTAAGGCTTGACTGGCAAGGGTCTTCCAAACCATGGAACAAAGAACTGCTAAGACTTTCTCAGGCTTGGGTTTCCCTAGTAGACACATAGAAGTCTTCTGGGCACAGGGAGGGTTACACCAGGCCCATATTTTTAAAGTAACCAGTGATGGCCCAGTACAAAATGGTGCATGTAAGAGGACCATGGGGTGAGGCTGCTCTCACTTTTGTTGAGGAAACTAGACCAGTTTGGTCACTTCCCATCAATCACCTCCAACTATCTTTCCACCCATAGACCTAAACCACAGCCTGTGTCTCACATATATAAGCTGTCCTCTTTGACCCAGTGCCACCCTACAAGACGCAACTGTGAAGTTCACACAGCTTCCCAATTGCCAACAGCTGCATTCCTACATGCTTATTTATCTCCTGAGTTTGGAATTGGATTGCTCACCCAAAGACTTTCAGTTAGAACATTGCTGCAGTCAGGATGTTTCCCTACATTTTAGGTAAAGAGACAAAGTAATAGGGAGCAAAGAGAAAAAGAATGAGAGAAAGCTTACTTAAGTTTCACTAGTTTGCCAAGTCCCTACCTTTGCAGCCAGCCGACACTCCATCACCCTGGTGTTGAAATGGGAAGTTGCTGCCTTATTCATTTCCACACAACTGTTGGCAATCACAAACACTGCTCCACTTGGGAGTTTCACATCACTTGCTCTCAGAGGACTAAATTCAATTAACTTGGCCTATTAGAGGAAATATGACATGTAAGATATGATGTATTAGAATTCAGAAAATTGTTAACCATTTATGCACTTATATATCTTAGTAAATTTTTTTCCTAAAAATGCATTCATTCCTTCAAATATTATCTACTAACTTCCTGCTACTACACTAGGCATTAGAGATACAACAGTGAACAGGACAGACTGTTCCTGCCCTCACAGAGCTTACAATTAGTGGGAAAGGCAGTCAAGTAGACAAGCACATTTCAGGCTGTGTTACACAGTAGCGAGGTGTGAGTGCTATACGGACATATACTCGAAGAGCCTGATTAGGTACAGCCTAATGTAGGTTCCTTTGAAAAAAAGGGAAATTTAAACTAAGCCTTAAAGGATAAGCAAAAGCAGGGCAGGTAAATAGTTTCTTTGCCAAATCAGGATGTCAAGAAGAGGGAAGAACACAGGCAAGTGCAGAGGTGGCAAAACACCACAAGGTGTTAATAGAGATTTGGGAATTGAAAGTTAGCTGCTGCTTGGAGTTCGAGGAGTGAGGAGTGGTGAGAGGGTTGGTAGGAGGGATAAAGCAGGGGCCAGATAGTGAAGTGCTTTGCAAGCCCAACAAATTGGGACTTTGTTCAGATTCAGTATCTAACTTACGTTAACATCAGAACTCTTGCCTGATGTTAACATTATCCCTGCTTGTCAGGTCTTGTCCAAAACACCCAGAGTATTTGTTTAGCATTAAGCCAAATATACTCATGCCTCATGCCTTTGGCTTAGGGCAAACAACAACAAATACTATTAATAAGAAAAAATCCAGGTATTCTAGGAAAATAGCCAAGCTTGTAGGAATTCGATGAAAAACTAAGAAAAGATTTTAAAGACATGCCTGCTTCCACTTTGAAGATGGGCAGTTTAAGACCAACAACCCAAACCTCTGCTCTGCCTAAGGGAGGTGATAGCCAAGGGGAAGTGGTATCCAGCTAAGGAATTCATTCCTGGGTTACTGTCAACATTCTTTTCCTCACCACTAAAGCCCAAAAAATGTTGACACAGAAAAATGATACCGAAGAGTAAATTACAAAAAGAGCAGTTGTGAATATATGTGGTAAGAAAAGTAACATTTGGGTTTGAAACCAACATGAAAATGCCATGAGATGAAGTGATTTGGGACAAGAGAAGGAAAAGAGGTCTCAGTAACTAGGGAGTTGAGAAATCTCATCCTAACAATGAATTAGGAAAAAAAGAAAAAACTATGCACAAGAGGAAAACAGACTTGAGGTACAATTCTGGAAGCTTCAGGGAGTGGAGATCAACGTGAAACAGAGAGGTGAAGTGGTGGTAGCTGTGAATTACAAAGGAGTTGAGAAATACAACCCCACAACAGAGTTTAATAGAATAAGCTGCCCCAAAACGAGCACTCTGGGGATCTCACAGCCTTCCTCTCTGGGTGAACTTCCCCTAGCTGATACTCCCAAAGAGCTCAATGCCACCTACAGTTCCTTCTTCTGCAAGAAATGATATGGACTGGTCCATCCCTCCTCCTTCAGTGCCAATATAACGTTCACTCCTGGCGCATATTTCCGCAAGTTCCACCTGGAAAAGTAAAATTGGTTCACACCATGAGTACAGTCATAATCTATTTCTCATTCATTTCTTATTCCAGACACGACAGATAGGTTTGCCAGCTGTGAACAACTAAGAGCAGTTGCCTGTAACACTGTGTTAACAACAACTCCAAGACTACCATTGAGCTCAGTAGGGTTAATTAATGCCTGCTATGGGATGGAAGGAGATAATGACCATGCACACCACGTATTCACTGCCCCTAAATGATTCCACAGGGCAAGCAGTTTCTCTCACCTTTCTGTTCACTCCATCCCTCTCTAGACTGATATCACCAAAATCTCATATGGGCACTCATTCGTTTCTGCCTCAGCTCCCCTTATAACCTGACAGTGGACATTCCACGGTCTCCCCACAGTCAAAGTGGGTTCATCTGACTTTATTCCCCAGTCCAAAGTAACGCTGTCTCTGTCACATTTCCATTAAATGTAAGAATCAGAACTAGTGTCATCTCACCAGACACATCTTCACTACCAAGATAAAGAGGATCAAAATACGAACCCATTTCAAATCCAAACTGAAAATGTCAAAATATTTGTTTAAGAACCTTCAATGGCTTCCTATCAATTAATTAAGTTCAAACTCCTTAACCTAGCATTTCAAAGGTTTCCAAAAATTGTACAACACAGTGTGTATATGTGTACCGCTCTTTTCCAGTTAGATTTGTCTCCTTTACCATTCCACACATTGTCTTTCTCTCACATAAATCCTACTGCCATTCAATACCCAGCTTATTGGCTGTCTACTATAGGCAAGTCATCAGGCTAGCCACTCAAATAGTGTCATCACAGAGTGTCCCTCAAATTCCCACTATAGCATCCCCTTTCCCTGAACTCCTACAACATAGTGAGTACTCACTCTATTTACTCACTCTACTATTCATTCATTCATTCATTTTTTTCTTTCTCCTAAGACTTGATCTAGGCCCTATTTCTCACCTGTTTTACTGAAGATCCTGCTAGAGTGATCATTCTGAAACACTGATATGGTCATCCCTTGCCAATGCCTTGATGCTCAGACTCCTCAGCATGGCACACAACGTCTTTAATAACGTATGCCTTCCTCACTTCTCCAGCCTGCTCTGCCACCCCTAACCCAGTAAACCCTAAGCTCAGACCATCAGGAATACAGAACAAATGCTATTCTTCATCACCCCCAGGTTCTCTCATCTTTTGGTGCCTTTAAAAGTATTGTTTCTGTCCTCGTCACTCAGTACTCCTCTGTCTAGGATCTCCATTATTATCAGGATCAATTTAAGCATCACCTCCCCTGCAGCCCACACCACCACCCAAATCCACACACACCACATAACCTCTCCTCTGCACTCCCTGTATTAACTTTATTCTCACTTATCAAACCAGGCTTTAAGTGTGGGTTTACTTGTCTCTTGATCCACCAGTCTACGAGAGTCCATGCAGTGCCCAGATCAGAGCCCACTTAACTAACATGACTGAATCACATAGTGTTTATTATTGTTCTTTAATCATGTCAGGTGTCAACGACATCACATTTCCCCAAAACACTGTCAGTCCTACTAGACACAAAAAAGTGTTTCTTTTGTATCCCCTACTTCACACAGTGCTGAGCACAAAGTAAATATTCAATGAACACCTGCTGCTTTCACTTTCTGAGAAAAGCTGCCCCTAAAACCACCTGACAGAACCTGTGTTATACTCCTTGTTGGTCATGTGGATTCACTAACATTAACTTTGCCTTGTGGCACAAAGTAAATTTGGAATTTTGACATAATGGGCATTGCACATGGGCAGCTGAAAACACAGAACCGGTGACCTGTCCAAAGCAGGCACTTGGATTTTAAAATGTAAATGAACAATAAACCCTGGTGAAGAAGTTCATGCAGCACTCAGTGAGGAAGGAGGAGACCTGGGCTCCCACCTAACTATGACCCTGGGCTAATGGGAAAAGCCACACCAGACACAAAACCACAAGAACAACCACATTTACATGCAGTTTATTTGCTTTGTGAGCAGTATCTCCTCAGGCCTCCGAACAACACTCTGCTTACCCGCATTGGACAGATGAGGAAGATGGGTCCTGGAACATATAACAGACAATGGAGGAGCCAGCGACTGAACCTCATCGGCATGACTCCAAAGCCTGTGTCCTTTCCACACTGGACTTCTCTCAAGCCCCACCCCTGACAAAATGGAAATAACATCAACTTTTCTTCCCACTACCTCCAATGGGTGTGCAATGACAAACGAGATCACCAAAAATTTTTAAGTATTCTCCCTCTTAGGAGGAAAAAAACTGAAGCATCAAGAAATATATAAGCATATTGTTTTCTTTTATTACCAGTTTTTTTAAATTATTGTTCAAGTACAGTTGTCTCCATTTTCCCACCACTACTCCCTCCCACCCTATCTACCCCGACCTCCCACACTCAATCCTACCCCCTTTGGCTTTGTCCATGTGTCTTTTAAACATGTTCCTTGATGACCCTTTCCCCTTTTCCCCCTGTTATCCCCTCCCAGCTTCCCTCTGGTTACTGTCAGTCTGTTCTTTATTTCAGTGTCTCTGGTTCTATTTTGCTTGCTTGTTTGTTTTGTTGATTAGGTTCCACTTATAGGTGAGATTATATGGTATTTGTCTTTCTTTCACTGCCTGGCTTATTTCACTTAGCATAATGCTCTCCAGATCCATCCATGATGTTGCATAGGGTAGGAGCTCCTTCTTTCTTTCTGCTGCATAGAATTCCATCATGTAAATGTACCACAGTTTTTTCATCCACTCATTTACTTGGGGGCACTTAGGTTGCTTCCAGCACTTGGCTATTGTAAATTGTGCTGCTATGAACACTGGGGTGCATAGGTTTTTTTGAATTGGTGTTTCAGGATTCTTACGGTATAATCTCAGCACTGGAAATGCTGGATCAAAAGGCAGTTCCATTTTTGTTTTCTTAGGAAATTCCCTACTGTTTTCCACAATGTCGGCACTAGTCAGCATTCCCACCAACAGTGTACTAGAGTTCCCTTTTCTCCACAACTTCGCCCACACTTGTTGTTTGTTGATTTGGTTATGATGGCCATTCTGACTGGTGTGAAGTGGTATCTCACTGTGGTTTTAATTTGCATCTCTCTGATGGCTAGTGATGCTGAGCATCCTTGCATATGTCTCTGGGCGCTCTGTATGTCCTCCTTGGAGAAGTATCTGTTCAGGTCCTTTGCCCATTTTTTAATCAGGTTGTCTGTCTTCTTGGAGTAGAGTCAAGTGAGTTCTTTATATATTTTGGAGATGAAACCCTTTTTCAAGGTATCATTGGCGAATATATTCTCCCATATATTCAGTTCCCTTTTCATTTTGCTGATGGTTTCTTTAACCATGCCGAAGATTTTTATTTTGATGAAATAAAATAAAAATCTTTCCTTTATGTCCCTTGTTCTAGGGAACATATTGGTGAAAATACTGCTGCATGGAATATCTGAGATTTTCCTCCCTATGTTCTCCTCTAGGACTTTTATGGTGTTGCAACTTATATTTAAGTTTTTTACCCACCTTGAGTTTATTTTTTTTGTATGGTGTAACTTGGTGGTCAAGTTTCATTTTTTTTTTTTTTTTGCATGTAGCTGTCCAGATCTTCCAACATCATTTGTTGAAGAGGCTATTTTTGCTCCATTTTATGCTTCTGCCCCCCCTTTGTTAAATATCAATTGATCATAGAGACTTGAGTTTATTCCTGGACTCTCTATTTTACCACTTCCATTTAACATAGTATTAGAAGTCCTAGCCACAATGATCAGAGAAGAAAATAAAATAAAAGGCATCCAAACTGGAAAGGAGGAAGCAATTGTCACAGTTTACAGATGGCATAAGAGTGCACATAGAAAACCCTATGACTCTACCAAGAAACTACTCAACCTAATAAGTGAATTTAGCAAAACAGTGGGATACAAAGTCAACATTCAGAAATTGAAGGCATTTTTGTACACCAACAATGAAACATCAAAAACAGAAATCATGGGGGAAAAATCTCATTTGCTATAGCAACAGGAAAAATAAAGTACCTAGGAATAAACCTAACCAAGGAGGCAAAACACCTATACTCAGAAAACTATACAACACTGAAGAAAGAAATTAAGGAAGACACAAATAAATGGAAGCACATACCGTGTTCACGCATTGGAAGAATTAACATCATCAAAATGTCCATACTACCCAAAGCAATTTATAGATTCAATGCAATCCCTATTAAAATACCAATGACCTATTTCACAGATATAGAGCAAACATTTCAAATATTTTTATGGAACCATAAATGACCCTGAAAAGCTGCAGCAATTTTGAGAAATAAAAACAAAGTAGGAGGGATCACAATACTTGGCATCAAACTATATTACAAGGTCACAGTAATCAAAACAGTCTGGAACTGGCATAAGAACAGACACATTGATCAGTGGGTCAAAATAGAGCTTATTATTTTTTAAATCTCTTCATGTGTAGCCACAACTGTATACTTTAATAGAAACAGGATGTTAATTTTTCCAGACTATCTATGTAAACAGAATTCAAAGGGACCCCAGAAGTCATCAGTATCTCTGTGTCAAAGAAAGTCCACCACCTGCAGGGGCTGGTGGACTCTCCTTGACACATCCCCACACCTTGCTGCTTACCTCTCACAGTGAATTCTAACAGATAGAGCCCATGACTGGACAGACAATACCCAAGAATTCTAAGTGTGATGAAACAAAAAGAAAATGACAATAAGGAATTTGAAATAAGAAAGAATGGATGACTCAATTTTCCAGTCCCCCACCCCCAGAATGCATGAGGAATTCAGTAGTAAACACAGAGGAAAGAAACCAGTACCAGAAGATTCCATATCTTGGTTAAAGTCCTAACTCTCCTGCCAATTAACTGTGTTACCTTAGATATATTGCTTAAGTTTTTCAAGTTTCCATTTCTTCATATAATATTAATAATAATAGTTTTATCAGGTAAGGTTTTCTGACCACTAACTATGAACCAGGTACTGTTCTAATTGTGTGGCATGAATTGTATACTTCTCATAATGACCCTATAAGATAGTTACCACCTCACATACAGATGAGAAAACTGACTGCGCTCATAAGCTAAGACTAGGCTAGTAATTACTAAAGCTCAAATTCCAACTGTCTAACTCCAGAGACCATAGTGTTAATCACCATGCTACATTACCTCTTATCCACAATATGGAGAAAAATACCCCCCTCCCTACCCACAGGATTATTGTGATGATCCAATAGATTAAATACTTCATGAGCTCTAAAGCACTATACAATTGTTAATTTGATTATTTTTACATCATAAACTAAGAATTATTTGATTTATACAAGTGAATACCTAAGTCCCCAACCAAATATAAAGACAGGTATAATTATTCTGGAATACAGAACCATTTTTATTTTTACTTTTATTTTATTTTTAAACGGGTCAAATTATGTTTTTTTATTTCTTAAATTTTTGTAATTTTTCAATTACACTTGATATACAATATCATATAAGGTTCAGCTGTACAACATAGTGATTAGACATTTATGTAACTTACAAAATGATCACCCTAACAAGCAAGACCATTTTTTTAAAGTGTTCAAGGAAAGAGAGCTTAAAAGATTCTGATGCCCCTTGGGAAACCAATTCAACAATATGAAGTAATGGACCCTAAGGCAATCAGGAGAGGGTATGTTCCATTTAAAGCATTTCAGGCTAAATGGGGAGGGGGGCAGGAATTCCCTGACTGCCAAATGAAACATCCTTGTAGTTTAAACTTCCATTGTAGGCCCACATACTGGCTTCCCAAGTGGCCCTAGCCCTTTGCACCCATACTAAAAGCAGAAAGGTAAAATCCTAGATTTTTATGAGATTAGAAGAAACTACAAACAAAAGCTTGTTGTTGTTGTTGTTTAATGTCAAATCTTATTGAAAGAAACACTTGCATGCTTCTGACAATAAGCAAAAATCAGAGACAGGCCCATAGCCTTAGCCAAAGATGGCATACCTGAACTCAGTGAACCACTGACGGAGGAATCTTAACAGCAGGAGAAATAAATGGGAGCAGAGAATGCCTGTCATTCTGGGTAATGTGAGGGAGACATGTGAGCCTGCCATGTCTTTTCTGTCACTGGGGACACTGGAAATAGAACCATAAAATGTCCTCCAAGCATTATAATCTGGCAGAGTGATTTTCACAGACACTAAATCAACACTCCACAAAACTTAAATTATAAAAAATATCAAAAGAGTTCATGAAATAAGAAGGAGCTGTCAAAAACACATTAACAAAATGTGGAAAGAAGCCTATCAGAAGTTAACTTCAAGGACAGATCAAATCAAGTTCCAGGACCCAATTCTATTTAGCAAAAGATATTATCTTTTTCCCTGATGCCAGAGGGATTCTGAGACCCACCTACTTTTCCTGTCTCCCACCACACATGCGTGCAACCTGAGAACCCTCAAGCAAGAACAACAAAGCTCTAACCAAGAAGAGACTTGGTCCTTTCCCCATCAATGTATTTTCTTCTGCTTCAGGAGCCACCAAACTAGCTTACTTGTGACATTTAGCTCTATTCCTGCCTGCAAAATACTAATGTCTCAGAACCATTAGCAAAGATAATTTGACTGCATGAGAAACTTCTTCAAAGTTTGTAGCCAATAGACTCATTTCTTATTTTGACTTCTGCCCTCTGGACATTAGGAGAAACCTGGCATTATTCACAGAACTTCTTTTAAAAGAAGGATTAAGCCAAAAAGAAAAAGGACTCAATGTGTATGGACAACAGTGTGGTAATTGCCAGGGAGAGGGGGGTATAAGGAAACCAAATGGTAATAGGTAAAAAAACAATAATTAATTAATTAATTAATTAATTAATTAACAAAATGTAGAAAGAAGCCTATCGGAAGTTAACTTCAAGGACAGATCAAATCAAGTTCCAGGACCCAATTAATTAATTAAAGAAATTAAGCTCCTGCCCTGTCTGGTGTAGCTCAGTGGATTGAGCGTGGGCTGCAAACCAGGCATCGGAGGTTCGATTCCCAGTCAGGGCACATGCCTAGGTTGCAGGCCATGTCCCCCAGCAACAGCACATTGATGTTTCTCTCTGTCTCTCTCTCTCTCCCTCCCTTCCCTCTCTAAAAATAAATAAATGAAATCTTTAAAAAAGAAAAAGAAATTAAGCTCCTGAAGATAATGAGGCTAATTTAGTCCTCTGTGTTGGTTCTTCACCTGAAGCAGGCTGGGAAAGAACCAAAAGTCAAGTGGGCTCCCAAATTAAACAGCTTACCCATCTGCCGGCCAGTGGAGCTCTAGTAAGAGCAGAAATTACAGGGTTAGATTTAATAGTCACTAAGGAGGGATAAAGATTCATGAATGCATATCCTAGCTAAACCTGGATATTTACAAAAAACAATAGTAACACAAAATGACTCAAGACATTAGTACAGTAAACTCCATCTTTGTTTAGCAAATTTACCAATGATATTATTAAAAGTAGACTAATTGCCTAGCTAGGAAATGTTCATCTATTGCTATTCAGAACACATACCCTAACCCAGACAGCATCACCCAGCTATTGTTGGCCACCCGAAATGCAAGTCAAGAGAAAGAAAGGAAATGAACAGTCCCATTCATTCATTCAACAACCATTTAAATAATGTCCTACAGACAACTGGATAGGCCAGTGTCTTCCCTCAAGGAGTTCACAACATTGATACTGTCTTCAGGTGAACCAGTCTTTCAAAAGAAAATGTAAAATTGGTGTATAGTTTGCCCCTCTAGATCTACTATCCACCCACCTCCATCCTGCTGCCTCAGGAGGTGGCCCAGCTTAAGCTCTATCAAGAGGCTCCTTGCACTCTGCTTCCCACTGGATTCCTCCAAGAGAGAACTCTGGCAGGGGTGGGGCAATGAGGCCAGGTTCCCTCCCTGCCAAGGTCACTTTAAGGCCCAAGAACAATAACAACTCAGATACAACTAGTACTGGTTTTTCAACTCAGGTACAACTATACCTACACTCTTATAAATAGTCCTTATGCAATAAATTGTCCTTTATTATTGAGCACGTCATTTATTTTCTATCGTGAGCCTGACTGATATAGCTAGATAAGGTGAAAATACTAATGGCTCCTCTGAATTTCGTTAACTCAAATATTTTCTCTCCCTACAATCCTTCTCCACCCTAACTTTTTAAATGCCTGGGTTCTTACCTGGGGCTATTTTCAAATTCTTCCCAAATTGACAAACCTATTAGGTAGAGAAATTCTTCATGAAATAGCATAACACCAGGTTAAGCCTAAAAGAGACTGCATTTAGACTTGCTTTGTTTGGTAACATAATGACCAAGCTCTAACTCATAGACATTTTGTGGTATTCTAAAGTTAAAAAGAAAAAAATATACTTTAATTAAAAAAGGAAGAAGGCAGCTATTATTTCTTCTTCACATCTCTAACACAAACAGCTCTAAATCAGAGATTAGTAATTTTGCTTTTGTTACTCCAAGAAAAATTGCCTGAGGACAATGACAGCCAGTTCCCAAAATGAGCACAGCAGATGCAACTGACCCTGAGGTCTCCAGCCAAAAAGTTCCGGTAAGTAATATAGGAAAGAAAAAATAATTTCAAATATTAAAAAAAAAATCATGAACTACAAAGAAACTACAGTGAAGGGGATTCTCAAAAATAAATCTAAAAAACTCTCCTAAAATCTAGAATCATCAGAAAGTACACATTAAGCGCTTACAAGTGTGCATTATGAAAAAACAAAGAACAGCAGCCGTCTCCTCCACCTGTATACATTGGAGAGAACATAATGCAATGAACCTGGAGAGGGCTAGTAACTGGCTCACGTGGATCTAAAAATATTTGAGTTGCTGAGTGAGATCAGAAGCACAGTCTTTGGGTCAGCTCCCTCCAAACTCTAAAGAGAGGAGGAATGACCACTGCCCTAACCTGGCTGACCTACAGTCTGAGTCATGGAGAGATCCAGATTCTGAGAGGAGGCCTTCCACAAGGTAGGGACACAGTATTTTATGGGAAACAGTTTGGGATTCAGGAATAGGAATTCTGAAAAAATATCATGATTGGTTTCTGCTTGACTACTGCCCACTCTGGATGAGGAGGAGAAAACTTCTTAGGTACCTAATAACATACAACCTTTGATATTTAGCCACACAATGATCCTGGACATACAGATGTGTGTGGTAAGACTATATTAAAACACTAACACGAATCTAACAGGTAATGATGAGCTGTAAAGGAAGGAGAGAACACAATGCACTCTGCATGATCCTAAGTGAGGGCCTCTGAGGCAGCACTGGTGTCACCTGAAGTGCAGACTCAGGCCTGCTAAATCAGAATCTGCAGCTTAACCAGTGGCCCCAACAATGTGTATGCACATTAAATTTGAAAGCACTCTTCTAAATGATTTCTTGTGCTGGAGTTTTCTTAATAAGCTAAGCAGACAGGGAAGAATCAGAAGGGAAGGAAGCTAACAAATGCCAAATGTCTTCCAAGTCAGACACTTCAGGGTATTTTATATGTGCTATCTTATTTAGTCTCCAAATAAAGCTGAAATATCAGAATTACAATTGCTACTTCATAGAGAATGAAATTGAGGCACGGAAAGGTCAATAAACTAACCTAAGCTAAGAGTCAAAACCAGAAAGGTCTGGCTTCAAAGTTCAGCCTACCTTGTCCCCCTGCCTCCAGAAACAGAGGTTGGGCCTAGATACTGCCCCTGGTAAGCAACACAAGATATCTGCAATCCTGAAGCAAACATCCTTTCTGTTAGAATAAACATGGAGTTGACCATGAGTCAGGATGCACACATTTCTGAGTCATCACAACTTTATTTTGTCCCCAGGTTTAAAAAAAAACACACACACAAAAAGTCCCCAGGTTTAAAAAAAACAAAAACAAAAAAACACCTTCCTAGATGGTTTGACATTTGGGGGCTTTCCCATTATCCATTGCCAAATAAAATCCCAAACATCTCCAACTTAGAGTGACCCCAATATAAGACTGACATTTTGTATGATTTCTGCAGCCTAATAATAATAATAGTTGCTAACACATTGAACAAATACTCTTCTAAGCACTTTGCATGTACTGTCAAATTTCAAATCCATGAGGGAGTTTTTTAAAATTACTAAATGCATTTTACAATAAAGAAACTGAAGCACAGAGAGGTCAAGCAAATTCTTCAGCTAGTAAGTGGCAGAGGCATGATTTGAACTCATAGTTTTGGCTCTATGTTTTTGACCATAATACTATCCTTTATACTGAAGAGGAACAGAGTTTTGGGGGTGGAACAGGATCCCAAAATTCATGAGCCCCAAAAAGTCTTCCCTGCATCCATTTATCTTTCTAGAATTTAATTTAATCCGTTTCATTGCTTAAAATTACAAAAAGGAAGGGAGGGAGGGAGGGGAGGGGAAAGAGAGGAAGAGATGGCAGTGTAGGCAGACGAGGTTCACATTTCGCACAACCACATCAAAATTACAACTAAAATATAGAACAACCATCACTCAGAACCATCAGAAGTCTAGTTGAATGGAAGTCTGACAACTACAAAATCAAAGAAACCTCATCCATCCAGACTGGTAGGAGAGGCACAGACCAGAATGGGCTGGTCCCACATCCATGTGTGGTGGATAAAAACTTGGAAGGCATATCTTGGGAGTGAAGAGTCGTAGCCCCAAACCAGGCCCCCCAGCCCAGGGTTCCAGTGCCAGGAAGGTAAGTTCCCACAACTTTTGGCTGCAAAAACCAGCAGGGATTGAGTGCGTGGAAGAAACTGTTGCAGCCCCAAACAGTTCTCCTTAAAGAGCCCACAAATGGATTCACCTACTCAGACCCCAAAACTCCAGAAAAAGAGCTAAATGAAATGGAGAGAAGCAATCTATCAGATGCAGAATGCAAAACACTGTTTATAAGGATGCTCAAGGATCTTAGTGAGGACTTCAAGAGCATAAAAAAGATCCAATCAGAAATGAAGGATACACTAATTGAAATAAGGAATAATTTACAGGGAAACAACAGAGTAGATGAAGCAGAGAATCAAATCAATGATTTGGACCATAAAAAAGCAAAAAACAACCATGCCGACCAACAAGAACTAAAAAGAATCCCCCCAAATGGGGACAGTATAAGCA
The DNA here is from genome assembly GCA_004024845.1 of Tonatia bakeri. NCBI lineage: Eukaryota > Metazoa > Chordata > Mammalia > Chiroptera > Phyllostomidae > Tonatia > Tonatia bakeri. The sequence continues at coordinate 16,237 of PVIA01001837.1, forward strand.
GCCTCTGGGACAACTTCAAGATGTCCAACATTCACATCACAGAGGTGCCAGAAGGAGAAAAGAAAGTGCGAGAAATTAGAAATCTATTTGAAAGAATAATGAAAGAAAACTTCCCTAAACTGGTGAAGGAAATAGACATGCAAGTCCAGGAAGCACAGAGACTCCCAAACAAGATGGATGCAAAGAGGCCCACTCCAAGTCACATCATGATTAAAATGCCAAACGTTAAAGATGAAGAGAGAATCTTAAAAGCAGCAAGAGAAAAGCAGTTAGTTACCTACAGGGGAGTTCCCATAAAACTGTCAACTGATTTCTCAAAAGAAACTTTGCAAGCTACAAGGGATTGGCAAGAAATACTAAAAGTCATGAAAAGCAGGGGCCTATGACCAAGATTGTTCTACCTAGCAAAGCTATTATTTGGAAATGAAGGGAGGATAAAGTGCTTCCCACACTAGGTAAAGCTAAAGGAGTTCGTCACCAAACCATTATTATATGAAATGTTAAAGAGACTTATTAAGAAAAAGAAGATCAAAAGTATGAGCAATAAAATGGCAAAAAAATACATGTCTATTAACACAAATCTAAAAAACAAACTAAGCAAACAAGAACAGAGACAGAATCATGGATATGAAGAGCATTTTGATGGATGCCAGATGGAGGGGGCATGTGGGGAATAGGTGAAGAGGTGAGGGGATTGAGAAGTATAAACAGGTAGTTACAGAACAGCCATGGGGGTGTAAAGTACAGTATTGGAAATGGAGTAGCCAAAGAACTTATACAGACAAGCCATGGACATAAATAATGGTGTGAGGATTGTCTGAGGGAATGGAGAGTAATGGGTAAAGGGGGTAAAATCAAAACAACTGTAATAGCACAATCAATAAAATATAATTTAAAAAATAAAAATAAATTGTAGGTGTGAGGCAAAATAAAGGAAGAGAAAGAAAGAAAAGGAAAGGAAGGAAGGACGGACAGCAAACACATAGCAAGGTAACTAATGTTGGGATGGCGGGGAAGGGGAGAGAATGCAAAAAAAAAAAAAAAAAGTTGTGGTAAGACAGCAGAAGGCAGAAGCCTGGCCAGATTAATGGAATCAGACATGAACAGAACCCAAGTCACTGCTACTAAATACCTAAGTGGCCTCCAACTCCTGTGGTAAAGGCTGGTGTGGCTCCCTTGACTGGCAGACCATTTATTTTGGCTCTGACCTTTGAAAACATTAAATAATGATGATAAATAATGAGGATGGGCAGCAGGCCTGCAATCCCTGTGGTTTGGCAAGAGTGTCCTAGAACTTCAAGTCCCTTCTCATGGTCAGAGGATGACTCCCAATCCCAAGGAAGAGTTCTTCATACAGAGTTTTGAGCAGCACAGTCCTGTCCCATTTTCTAGGTCCTAACTATAGAAAATCTGACTGTTAGCAAATCTGGACTCTCATGGATAAGGAAAAGAAGAGAGAGGCATTAGATAATTAACTACTACTTTCCCCCAGCATAATCATAATTGTTAAAATTAACACCTGCTAATTTTCCCATTATGACTCCAATTGTACAGAAATGAACCCAGATCAAAGAGAAAATAATAACTCTCATGAAACATAATCTAAAATCATGATCAGAAATTATGATCTAAATCAACCAAATCCATAATTTGCTATACACATTTGCATATGGGAAAAAAGTTTCTTTCTCTATTTACAATATTCAATTCACATGAAGTAGGAAGAATCTTTACGGTCAGGAAATGGCAGAAAGTATTAAAGGAGTTGTTACAAGAGAAATAAATTGATTTTACTACATTGTTCTCATATGTTATATCAAGAGCATCTATTGAAGGTCATTGTAAGAAAGTCATATGAATGTCACTTTTGCATCTGTTTCCAGGCTACTGGAGAGATCATTATTGTCATGTTTTGTGTGCTGCAAAGAATCCACCAGAAGAACTAGAATGATTTCTCTATTCTGACCATAAGACCTACATAACTTACTATGTTTCCTTTTTTACTTTGGCTTCTAAGAATCTCAGTAAGTAAAATTAAACAAAAAAAATACATTAAATAATTAACAGTTGGTTCGTTTTCATTCTTCTCTTCTTTGCTTCGGTTTTCTATTTGTAATCTACTACCTTATTGAAGAAACATTCCTGGTAGAATTTTTTTTTCAAAAGAAAGTAAATATGGACTTAACACAAGTAAAAGAAAAAATGGGACATGACAAGTGTCAGGTGGAAAACTCCTCGTGTCCAGCGGTCAGTGACAGTTGAATACAAAAGGAAGAGAAACTGACCAAGAACACTTGTTTTTTTGGAAAAAATGTCTGATTGCCATCTCTTTCTCTAAATTTTAATTCCTTGTTGAGTACCTACATATGGTCATTTCTGACACTCCCCCAAATTATAAATGTTATAAATACTGTGTTCAACAAAAGATTAAGGTGAAAATAGAAACAACATTGGAAAGCATGTTACATAAACACTCTCCTGCATGTAAAGATAGAAATGCCACACAACGGTTTAGCAAATTACTGGCAGAAGGTTTCAAAGGAAGGGTAGATAATTTTTAATGAAACAGGAACTAACCTAGACCAGGAGATGTACCCAGCAGGTAAGGTAATTTGTTACCAAGCATATCCACTTTACACAGTTCCAACACATGGAACTATAGACACTAACACTGTCCAAAGGGAAGTAATAAGAGAGAAGGGGAAAAAAAGCAATGATCATCTCCAAGACATACCAGTGAGGATGAGCCCTGATTGCTTTGCAAGGTGGACAACCGGCTCTCTGCCATTGGTCCAAACAGCAGCCTGCAACATCAGCCCCTGTACTGACTGCCTGTGCCCCAGAAGGCCGTTCTGCTTACTTTCCCTCTTCACTTCCAGAGTCTTTTCTTCCAGTTATTTTGGGAAGATATATTGCTTATTTCTACAGCTGAAGTTTTAGCTCTTCAAAGCATTCTGGAATACTCTGTGGTTTTATTGTCAATAATGAACTGGTAATTGTAAGTAAGGAGATTTCCTGAATTCTGTGAGTCATTCTAGCAAATTATTGAACCTGAGGAGGGGGTTGTGGGAACCCCCAAATTTATAGCTGGTTGGTCAGAAGTACGATTTGGGACTTGCAACTGGCATCTGAAGCAGGGGCAGTCTTGCAGGACTGAGTTCTTAACTTGTGGGTTCTAACACTAAGTCCAGGTAGTGTTTTGAATTGGAGGGGAGGAGAAAGGGGAGGAGGGGAGGAAAGGGAAGGACACCCAGTTGGTGTCTGGAGAGTGAAAAATAAAAAGAAAGACCACACATTTGGTGTCAGAAATGTGGTAAGTAAAAATAGTTTATACCCTTCTTTCTCCAAGGTTCCAGTCACTACTTTTAAGTTCCCTTAAGCTACTACTTATTTATGAAACTCAGTGTAAGGAAGCTTTGTGAGATGTATCTCTAGCCACCCCTCCCCACCTCTACCATTTTCCAGGTGCATTGCATCCTCCCCTCCTTCTCACTCCCCCTACCCAACTAGATGATAGCAATATAGCTCTTAAATGCCAGATCCCCTGTCTTCCAAAACAGCCACCCCACCCACCCCAGCACAGTTCACATATCCAGGGGTGAGTACCTTACTAATCAAGTAACCAGGTTCCCTTCTCAATTCCCTTCTCCAAGGGCATCTTCCCAATGGGGAGTCAGTTGGGGAGTACCTGGATCTGTTCTATATGATGTTCGAAGCTGTCAGCAGCCATGTTTCTTTACCATGGAGACCAGAGAAGAAACAGAAGCTGGTCATAAGGTAAAGAAAGATACAGATAAGCAACAAGAAAGCAAGGCAAGTGACAGGGGCAGACCTAACACCATTCAAGTTTCTGTCCATGCCCTAAACCCAGCTATATCCACAATCTTAGACTGCAAATGGCCACAGATCCCCCACCTCCCTGTTTCCACTCCTTGGCAGTGTGCCTTTGGGGTTCCTCCTGCAAAAAGAGAACCACTTCACTTCTTGAGTCTGGGACGTAATTCCTTTTGGCCAATGGGATATGTGGCAAATGTGACACAAAAACAGACTTGAAAAGCACTTGTATGTTGGAGCTTGCCCTCTTGCTGTTCTTGGAAGCCTGAGACCTCCGTTTGAACAAGTGAGCTGGCCTGGTGTCTGATGAGAGACATGTGGCCCAGTCTTCCCATCATCCCAGCTGTAAGTAGCCAACCCAGGAGCAGCACCGCCTAGCTGACCAGCAGCTGAGAGCAGATGTGTGAATGAATCCAGCCAAGACAAGCAAAAGCTAAATCTCATCCAAATGGTGGCTGTTTTAAGACACTAAGTTTTAAAAGGGTTTATTACACAGCCAAGGCTGATATATCCACCTGTGTATTCCAGAACATATCCCTTGAGTGAGTGTTTACCCTTGTAAACAAGAGTTAATAACTCATATTTGCATTCAAAAATACCTTCACACAAGCTCAAAGAATATTCAAATATCCAACTTTAAACGTTTTGTTTCATTGAGTTAAAAAATATGTAAAACCATTCACACCATTCCACCTTATCCTTTCCCAGGCTCCAAGATGATCTCCTCTGCAGCTTATCAATTTTTAGGATATATGTGCTGCCAAAACAAGTAGCCCATTGCCCTTTCATAAAATGGATTACTAGACCTCTGCTTATTTCTTCTTCCATAAGCTCCTGCTGCTTTTATCACACACTCCTGTCAAAGTAAACTAATTTCATGCTTTTGTCAAAGTAAACTAATTTCAGTTTTCTGAATATCTCCTGCTCTCTATGCCTCTGTGTCTTTGCAAATGCTGTTCCACCTGCATCCATTCAACAACTATTTACTGAGTGCTGACTGTGGGCAAGGACCTGTAATAGGTTATGGGAATACAGTCGGAGAAGAGATGAGATCAAAATTCTATGCTCTTCTCACCTTCACAACTGTGGCTAATTGTTCTTTCACTCAGACCAAATTCAAGCAGTAACTCCTCCAGGAAATTTTCATGGCGCCCTGTAACTGAATTACATACTCTAGCTCTCTGCTCTATCATAGCACTCAACAGTGTAACACAGTGGTTAAAGCATATGCTTTCTCCTCTGCAAAATGGGAGTTACGGTAATTACCCACATCACTGAACTGCATGGATTTTAAAAGCCTACTACATAGTGAGTGCACAATAAATGGTGGCTAACTGTTGGCCAGCCAGGAACTGATCTCCCACACCACCTCTGGATTTTTCCACCTACTATTCCTTCAGTCTGGAGTCTCTGCTCAAAATCACCTTATCAGGCAGGCTTTCCCTCACCTCACTAAAACACACTGCTACCTCCTGCCACTCCCCATCGCATGCCCTGCTTTGTTTTTCTTTAAGGCTTTACCACCTTCTGTTATCTCTTAACTTTTTTTCTGTCTCCCCTCATCAAATGTGAGCTCCACAAGAGCAAGTATGTGTTTAGTCACTAACCTACTCCAACTGCCTGAAAAAGTGCCTGGCACAAAGCAGATATTCTATCAAAGTCTGCCAACTGGGTCGGCGCATGTGCTTAATGTAGTTTCCTTGAACAGCAGTGTCTGTAAGAGGTACAAAGATTTTATTTTCATCACAATAATCAAAGTGGCAATGAGTCTAATCTGTGGTTGTAGAGACTATGGGTTATTTTTCATTTAATTTAATTTCTTAACATACTTTTAAATTCCCAAGTATTCTGTAATGAGATTACATTGCTTCCATAATAAGAAAAATATCTTTCATGGAGTCTTTAACCATTCCTGATGACATCAAGAAAAACCTGGAGTTACTTAAAATACTTTTTCTCCCATTTAAGACAGTGTACTGTTCTTCCCACTTCCATTCATGGCTCTAAGAACCAGCAGCTCACAAACTAGCCCTCAAAACTAAGACTCACACTTGAAAACTCTTTGTATTCTCACTGCCATTACTTTCAGTTAATACTTATAAATTTTAACTATAACATTTCAATTAGAAAATATTTAATTGATCTTAAAGTTCTGATCAACAGGCAAAAACTCTCACTTTACTACTTTATAACAGCTGTATAAGGCCTATCTCCTTTCTCCAATGGAGAGCAAACTAGGAAGCAGGAAAATAAGACCAAGAGCATGAGACTAAACACAAGTATGAAGAATAAAATTAGATACAAAGGAGGCGTTTCCACATTCATCAAGAGAGAATTTGTGCCTTTAGAACCACCTCCATTTTTGGTAGCCAATTAGGCATCATAGTTTTGTTGCCTTTTTTGCTCCTGGTGTGATAACTCCTTCTCCTGAGAACGTCAGAGGCTGGGGATATAATTCGGAAAGTTCAAGCTGGGGCCCCAAAGGAACAGCCGTTGCTAGTGCCAATACTGCGACAGCTCCACTAACTTACGTGCTTGGATTCATGGGAGATACAGAGATGAAAGACAAAGCCTATTAGCAACTAGCAGGACCCAGGACCTGGCTCGAATACCTGCGACTAGGGATATAGTCACATTTCTAACAACCAGTGTTGGAACAGACTCCGAGCGACTCAAAATGGACATCTGCTAGAGGGGAGGAAACAGAGATATTAGTGGATCAGCCCTCCCTTGAACAGAACAAACCTTCAATAAATGGGGATAAATAAATAAATAAATCTCCTGGATTTTGTAAGTTATAAAAGCCCAAATAATTATCTACCTTGTCACCAGCAAACTGCCATGTTGCAAATGAGATTACATTTTTTTTCTTAATTCGGTTAGGCACCAGACTGCACAATGGGACTCAAAGAGTGAAAAAAGGGATTGTCCCTGTGACTGAAGACCTTGCCATAATCTAGAGGGAAACACCTCTGCGATACAAAATGGGAAGCACTATAGCAAAGTTAGAGGTTATATTGTGGTCTCACAGGCCAAGGAGCTTTAATCACAGGGGGCAGGGGGCCCATTAAAGAATTTACAACTGCAATTTAACCCACAGTTCCAGAAAACCGTCCCACAAAAGCCCACTGAGCACACGGCACTGAGGGGCAAACACATGTGAATGGCTCCGGGGCCCGCAGCGCAGCTCCCCCATCCGCTTTCTGTAGACGAGGCTCCCACCGCACAAGCGAAGGACTGCACTGTTTAGCTTTCCTTCCCTATGACGTACCAACCAGATGACTAGAGAAACTTAAGAGATCAAATGGCCACCCTGACTTCTGTCAACACCACCCACCTGGGAAGGAAAAAGGTCAATACACGAGCAAGCACGCACGGGACAGGCAGCCGCCCGCCCTGTCACGCCGCTCTTACGTCCACCTGTTCTCCGCAGAAGCTCTGGCTTAAGTCCAACATGTATCCAGACGGCTGCCAGTACCATTCTGACAGTTAGATCTACTACTGATCAACCTTTTAAAATCTAACATAAGGCTTTTAAAAATTAAGCCTGTGTAGCGTAAACCCCTGAAAAGATTACAATAATTAGAGATACAAAGACATGTAAATATTTGTTAGCCAAACCAAATTTGTGTTGACTGGTATTTTCTCTGGAGCCTGACCATGTCATTACACTGAAATGTGATATATACAAACCCCGAGTGACTGCAAGTGAAATAATGTGACCCTATATACACAGTGACAGTTTAAAATTACATTTGCTTGGGTTATTTTTATGTTAGACATTGCAAACAGTTTATTCTAAGCTTAGTACATTTTGTTTCCTAAACAAAACAATGAAGAACGTGAAAAGACTTAAATAGCAGTGCAACAATGAAGGGTTTCAATTCCTTGACAAAGCTGAGAATTGGTTATTTGTAAGTCATCAGTATTTTAACTCATTCAACAAATACGCATGGAGTGTTGCATTATTTAAAACACAAAACAGAAGATTAATTAAATATGTTACAGTATCTACTTGTACTTTCAAAGGACTTTTTTAACTGTCTTTTAATGGAGACCACTGTATTTGAACAACAATAAAAAAAGTAAAAATAAATAAATTCCCTTTCAAGAAAAGGGGAATTTCTATCACATACCTAAACTAAGACATTCTTTTAGATAGGCATCAGATTGTTTGTCTCTATGTATTAGAATATTTTTTAACTTTTCACAACACATACAATATTTAATTATTATGTTGTACATTTTAAGCTAATACGTTATATATCAATTATATCTCAACTTAAAAATCAAAATTTTTTAAATTTAATGGAATAAACAGAAATTATTTGATATGATTTACTGAAAAGGACATCGACTATGTAGTATTTCTGGGGGCAAAAAAGTTCATCTTTATCTATTAACAAGGCAACCATCCTGTTAATACAAATTGAGGAAATTTGACACCCCAAAATTGTCCTGGACCCTTCCAAATGTTACTATTGGGAAAAACAAAAAAAACTGGGGAAGTATTCTAGAATAAAGGAAACTAAAGAAACATGAAAATTAAAGGCAATGACTGGATCAGAAAAAGGAAAAAGAAAAAACAGGGAAAAAGTTGTAAAGGACTTTGCTATGAGGGCAATTGGGAAATTTTAACATGAACCTCATCTTAGGTAATAGTATTGTGTCAATAACGTCTACAATTAGCTCTCAAATGACTCAGGAAAAACAGAGAAAAAGAGCAGTCGTGGCAAATGTTTACAAGGATCTAGGTTAGAGACATGTACGTGTTCATTGACTATTCTTGTACTTTTTCTATACATTTGAAATTTCCTCATATTAAAAAGTTGAGAAAAAAATTTAAGTGCTACATTAACGATCCACCTAATTATGTGTGTGATATTTAACACTGTTTCCAACAAGTAACAATGTATCAGACTTTTTACAATGTTAGCCCACCAAAAATTGAAACACATAAACGAAAACTTCTAAATATAAAGGCATCTTGCATTATTAAAACATGTTTCTTTGAATTATTCCTAAAGAAAACATACATTTTTTGACAACTTATTTGTTTTACCACCAAATTTTCTTAAGTATAGCAACCTTATTTGAGGAATTAAAATGTTTGTAATTAAAATGTCTATAATTAAAATATTTTGTCATGAAAACAAACACAAATACAACTTAAATTATAAAAATAAAAAAGAACACTTTCTTTACAATGTAGAGTTCTTTACAGCACATAGAATTTATATTTTATATCTTTATTTTAAAGTCTACTGATTGCTTGTATTTTTGCATATAATTCACAAAATAACAATACAATTTTATCAGAAGAAAAAACATTAATCAGATAGTCTCTGATGCTCTAGTAACCACAGGCATCATGACCAATTTTAACTTCCCTGTAACTTACTGAAATTATAGGAGATTACGGGCTTTGATGACCACACATAGAGTTCCACAGTGCCTGCTTCCAGTTGATTTAAATAAACACAGTCAAAATTAACAACTGCTTAATAGCCCAGAATGTCTTCTTATGTGGGATGTTACCCAAGGTCTTTGAAACGATTATATTTTATTTTCATGCTTAAAATAATTAAAGCAACATATTGGTCAAAGAGTAACCTGGGTGGCATTCATTAAAATCTATCATTTGAAAGTGATACACAGAAAAGCCAACCCATTCCATGCTGTCCTTAGTAAGACCACGTTGGTGCTGACACAAAGCAGACCAACCGAGTGTTGACAGCACAACCTGCATTTCCAGAAGATACATTTAAAGAACTTTCCCTACTCACTATAAGAAACAAAATGAAATGGGATTCCCCATGCCTGCTCCCACCACTGCTCCAAAGAAGTTATGATATTCCATGGAAAATAATTTAATTACAGGGTAAATTACTTTAACATGTCAAATTGCCAACATACTTGAATAGTCTACATATGGGAAAGAAAACTTTAGCATATGTTAATTTTGCCAGTCAGACACTCAGAAAAAAAATCCTTTCTTCTGTGAAAAGTTTTATTCTTTAAAAGATTTATTTTTGAAGAAATTAAAAAAGAAAAATAATAGGAATTTTGGCTCTCACATTACTCATTTTAGTTATTTATTGTAGGATCTCTTGGCATGCAACAGTGGTATGGTAACTAGAGAAATGCAATGGAGTTGTAAATAAGGGTAAATAGCATAAATTATATGACACTAAACAACAGAATAGGATTTAATAATAAAAATGAGCTAACTCAAGGTAACTGGCGCTATTTACAACAGTTAACTCTAACCAGTCTCGAAGGTCTGGGACTTCCTTAAGTCATTTCCAATACCTTCGTAATCCAGTTTTCTACAGCAAGGGACGATCTTTAAAACACTAAGCAATAACTTGACTGGAAAACTCAATACGTACAATTTTTTCTCTTTAATTTTGTTTTTCTTCCCCCCTGAATGTTAAGGCTACAGTTTAGTAATGACCATCTGTGATTGCCTAGACAGACTGAGGCAAATGTACTCCTGGTGCCCCGTGTTCTGCTCCAGCTGGAACTCCCACAAAAAGTAGGAAAGGAGACAAGACAAAGCAAAGTCTGAAATCCACTAGAAGATCCCAATCCAGAAATACAGAAGCCTGCCCTTGAGGGGTGCCTGCTGACTCTACTTTCACCTAACCTCAGACACCCCCAGAAGGAGCAGAGAAGCCCACGTGCCGAAGCCCTGGGTATCCCTCTCCCCCACGGCTCTCTGCACCTACGAACAGCTCCTTAGCAGCAGAGTCAGTAAGAGTGCATCCAGAGAGTATGACCAACTCCCTCAGGAGGAAAATTTCACACACCCGCCAAGTCGACTTTACACAGAGAAGAGAGGTTGAAAATAGCTACTAGTTAAATGTATAATATACTTCAACTTACACATTACTCCCTATATCCTCATGTTATTGCTACCCACAGTAATACTCAGTTTTTCCAACAGACAGTAATCATTTTAACTGGTAATTTTTTCTCTTCTTCACTTCTCTCACTTTAATTCTTTCCACTAACCACTTAACCTAAAGTAGCCTTTCTCCAAGTCATTTTCCACCATTGCTTTACTCCATGTTCCTTATAGAATTAACCCTATGGGAAAATATCTTGCCATTTATTTGTTTCTTGTACCTGTGTCTCTTTTTTAGACTGTAAGCTCTTCATCTTCCTTATTGCTGTAGCCCCAGTTCTAGAGCAGTGCCTGGTTCAATAAACATTATTGACTAAAGGAATGAAAAGTAAGTTTTTTTCTACTGTTCTAATTCATTTGGTATGCCTGATTCTCAGAGTTAGAAAGGAAGTAAAAAGACTTTCAGTGAAACTAGCCTAGTCATTTTCCAGTGATACAGAATGCCTCACCTATAGACAAAATCTGCCTTTCATTAACTGGAATGAAATTATGAAGTGTTATTACTATTATTAGCATCATTATCATTATAATGTGGTGGTGATGACAATAATGATCATTATCACTTATTATGACTTAGGCCCTGTGCTTTATATACATTTCGTATTCACAACAATTTTACAAGCCATCAGGTTCAGGGACATCAGTAATAAGCCAAGGTCACACACTAGCTTCCCAGGGTATAAGCAAAAGCCCAAGCCCTGGCTGACTCCAGAGGCCATACTCTTTCCACCATACTGTGAAGTGGGATATTGAGTTGAAACCATCTTCTTTTAATTCCATCCTCCAGCCTGTGTAATCAAGCCAAGTTACTTCCCTGTCTTCTGATCCTTTCCATACTGCAGCTATTAAAATTTAAAAATTTTATCCAGCCCTTGCTGGTGTGGCTCAGTAGGTTGGAGCATTATCCCATAGACCAAAAGGTCATGTGTTCATTTCCCGGTCAGGGCATATACCTAGGTTGCTGATTCAGTCCCCAGTTGGGGTGTGTGATGGAGTTAATCAATTGATGTTTCTCTCTCACATCGACGTTTCTCTCCCTCTTTTCCCCCTCTCTGGAAGAAGGAAGGAAGGAAGGGAGGGAGGGAGGAAGAAAAGATGGAAGGAAGGAGGGAGAGATACTGGGAGAGACAGGAGGGAGGGAGGGGAGAGAGAGAGGGAGAGAAAAGGAAGGAAAGAAAGGGGGAAAGAAATATCCATCCATCGGAATATTAAATAACCTCTAATCATACTTCTAAAGCATCTGATATATTCAGTAACCAAGGAAAATTTAATTTGTAAAATGCTCTTTTCCTTGGTCATTCATTTTGGGGATAACTGGATGAAATATTATTAAATTATTTTTATATGGCTATATTATTTATTGCCTACTGGCTTCACTGAAAAGTTCCATAAATATCTTATTTTTTCTAGTCTCACTTCTAGCATTTTCACCTAGGATTTCACTCCAGCCTTTTGCTCTTTATAATCTTCAAAGACCTTGGAATACTGAATTGGAAAAAGTCACAATATTCTTACTAAAATGCATCATAACTATGAAATATTAATACTTATAAATTGCTCAATATGCTTTTAAGAGCAAGAGATACTAGAAATTAAATAGGAAAGAATACTCAAAAGAGAAAATAAAAATTATGTCCATAGAATCTAATCCTAAAAATTAAATTTGACAAACAGGAAAATTGATGACAACAAAAAATTAAGATTTTATTAAATTTTTCAAAGATAGTGAACATAATCACTTCAAGGGGTATGGGTATTTGCAAATTAGGTCAATACACTTAAGTTTTAATGGCAGGAAATATGCAATGTAGCTTTGGAAGTTTTCACAATGATTTATGGAGCTTCTGAATCTTTCCTTGGAGCCACAGGAAGCTGGATTTCACTTTCAGTTCTCATCCTCACTTTTTTTTGTTCTTCTGTTCTTCTTTTTTCTTTTTTATGTATTCATTTTTATAATTAAAACTAGGAGCCTTCTGCCCAGCAGTAAAAATATGTGTGCTCAACTCAAGAGCTTGGTTACCCCAGTATCTCCATCTAGTGGGCACTGAAATCATAAAGCTTATTTTATCCAATAAACTCCTGATTTCCAAGCTTATTTAGCAAATTGCAAGAAAGGCAGGAAAAAGAAGGGCAGCAGGTATTTCCCTTGAGGATGGAACTGTCAATCAGCAATACCAGGAGAGCCCTGTTATACCATCACATTATAACAAGTACCCAAGCCCCCAGTGCTCCAGTATTGCTAAGGTTAGGAAGGGTACAGCTTTCCGGTGTTTTCTTTTTTCCATTAGTGATTCTGTCGTCACTAAATCTGGAATCTTGAAAATTCCATTAGAAGATTTAGATGTCATATAAGCATGAGTTTAATTATTAGGCAACTCTTCATAAAATGATAGTCTTAAAAATAGCTTTACATCTTAGATCAGAGAATGTTAGTGCAAGAGGGGCCTCAAAGATTTAGTAGTCTAAATTCACTGTTCTCCTAGTGAGTAAACAGACCTAGAGACAGAGCCTTCCCTCCAGTTATAAACCAGAGAACAGTAGCACCAGAATGCAGACGTGGGACCGTTTTTGTGTCCCGTGCTCCTCAGAGTAAAAATAAATTCCATCTCCTAGGAGAAGATACTGCTTACTTTGAAATAAAGTATTCATTTTATGTTTTTCTTTAACTCATCTGAATGTAATATTAATAATGGACAAAAATGGTTGTTTTGCAGAAGATGATAACAGTGATGAGCATTCCCTAATTTAATCAAAACTAATTAATCACCTCCTTTATGCCAGGTATTGTAAAGGTGCTCACAAGAAAGTTATACAGTCATCTCTTTTTTCAGGGAGAAAAGTTTCTAAAGTTATTTACTATTTGTCAGATTGGCTGCATTTCTTTTATTCTTAATAGATTTATACGTCCTTCAAGGTTAAAAAGGCATCTCCACTGTCCATTACCACTGCCTCCCCCAGGCCCTCGAAGGGCTGGATGCACCTGAGCCTGTCCACCCATGACCCTCCAGTTTGGTTGTGTGGTTGCTGTTGCTGAAGACCCAAGGGGAAGTAGAGGTAACGTTAATGTGGTATAAAAGTGAAACTATTTCTCTTTGACATAAGAGCCAAGTAAACACTCCTGTAGCTGGGCTCCAAGAAGGCTCTGAAAGGCAAGACTCTGGTTTAAGAAACTGGCAGTCAGACCTTACTTTACAGAGGTAAGTGGTGTGGTAGATGGGTCATCATAAATTTTTAAAATTTTTCTCCTAGTGCTAAATAGATGCTAAATTATACCATTATTATCTAAAATCATATATCTTACTGCACAAATACTATTAGTAAAATGTTCCTGCTTATAATACAAATTAGTCATAATTTTAGTTCCTCTCAGTAAAAATATAAAATCAAACATGTGATGGACTAGAGAGTCCTGGGGTCTACTTCATGAAGCAGGTGACTTATTCCTGAGCAATCCTTAAAAAAAAAAAATTCCTGCATCTGTCAGGACTTTTATGTCCAAGTACTTTACTTCAAAATTAACTGAAAGGGTATAGAATATTTTCAACTCAAGGAAGATAAAATTTAAAGTACATACAATTATCCTATCCTATGTGTTTGCTTAAATATGACTAAAGTGGCTTTTGCTTCAGAAGTATTAGTTTAAAGGAAGTCAAACAGAAAATTGGTTTAAAGGGGGAAAATATTTGTAACATATTATATATTAGTGCTTAATATCTCAAGTTCTTATGGAGCAATTAAATGATGATTAATGAATAATCCAGGAGAAAGTGACCTGAATAGATACATGGCAAAATCTGAAAAATGCAAGTGATTGATAAAAGATATGAAAAGATGTTTAAACTATCTAATAATCAAAGATATGCCCTTGACAGCATCTAACAGGCTGGAAAAGATTTAAAAGATTAAAGGAATGTTAGTAAGGCCATGGGGAAATGGATTCTCAGGCAATGTTGTTCCACATTTTTTGGTAAAATCTTCCTACATGACATCTTCTTATATGACAATTTAACAATGAATTTGCAAAGTTAAAGTGACCAGGAAGAAGGCAAGGATGTCCTCCCTCACTACTGCTTTTTTAGCATGCTGGAAATCCTTGTTAGTACAATAAGATGAATACTGGAAATCCTCATTACTACAATAAGACAAGAAAAAGAAACAAAAGAGATACAGATTGGGAAGGAAGAAATAAAACTGTCTTTGTTTTATTGAATCAAAGAATCAACAAAAAAGAATCCTGGAACTAACAAGCAATTATAATAAGGCTATAGGATAAAAGATTAATATACAAAAGTCCATCACAGTCACTTTTCTATATACAAGCAATGAAGAAGTAGAATTTGAAATTTAAAATACAATATCACAATGGTGTGGGAATTGACTGTGGGAGCAGGGGGTGGGCTGGGTGGAGGAAGGCAAAGGAGGAAAATTTAAACAACTCAAATAGAATAACCATAAAAAATACAAAGTCATTTACATTAGCTCCCCCCAAAATGAAATCCTTAAGTATAAATCTAATAAAATATGTATAAGATTTATACAAGGAAAATTACAAAACTCTAATGAATAAAATCAAAGAACTACATAAATGGAAACATGGTCCATGTTCATCAATAGGAAGACTCAATATTGCCAAGATGTTACCTCTCCCCAACTTCATCTACAGGATCAGTGAAATCCCAAATGAAATCCCAGTTATTTGTGATTGTTGACAGATTTTAAAGTTTATAGGGAGAGACAAAATACCTAGAATATCCAACACAATATTAAAGAAGAAGAAGTTGGAGGATTCACACTACCCAAATTTAAGACTTATTATAAAACTACAGTAATCAAAGACATGTGGTATTGGCACAAGAACAGAGAGTTTGATAAATGGAACAGAATAGAGAGCCTAGAAACAGACCCACTTAAATACAGTCAACTGATCTTTGACAAACGAGCAAAAGCAATACAATGGAGCAAAGGTGATTTTTTCCAATAAGTGGTGCTGAAACAACTGGACATTCATACACACACACACACACAAAGGATTGAAACACAGGCCTTACATCTCTACAAAAATTAACTCAAATGGACCACAGGCCTTCATGTGAGACATAAAACTATGAAAGTCCCAGAAGATGACACAAGAGAAAACTTAGGTGGCCTAACAGCAGTGTTCAACCTTTTGGCATCTCGGCCACACTGGAAGAAGAAGAGTTGTCTTAGGCCACACATTAAATACACAGACACTAATGAAAACTGATGAGCAAAACAAAGGTTTTAGGTAAATTTACAATTTTGTGTTGGGCCCCATTCATAGCCTTCCTGGGCTGCACACAGCCTTCAGGCTGTGGGTTGGACATCCCTGGATCTAGCAATGACTTTTAAGATACAACCCCAAAATTTGACTTCATTAAAATGACACATTTCTGCCCTGGCTGGAGTGGCTCAGTGGATTAAGTGCCAGCCTGTGAACCAAAAGGTTGCAGGTTCAATTCCCAGTCAGAGCACATGTCTGGATTTCGGGCCAGGTTCCCCATTTGGGGGATTGTGTGTGGCAACCAATAGATGTATCTCTAGCATATTGATCTCTCTCTTTCTCTCTCTCTCTCTCTCTCCCCCTCACTCCCTTCTCCTCTAAGAAGTAAATAAATAGAATCTTTTTTTAAAAAGGAAACAAAACTTTAAAAAAAACATTTCTACTCTGCAAAAGACAATGTCAAGAGAATAAAGAGAAGCCACAGGTCAAGAGAAATATTTGCCAAAGACATATCTGATAAAGGACAGTTATCCAAAATATACAAAGAACTCATAAAACTCAGCAATATGAAAACAAAGATCCTGATTTAAAAATTGGCCCAAGATCTTGACAGACATATCTCAAAAAAGATAATACAGATGGCAAATAAGCATAAGAAAAGATGCTATACATCATACGTTATTGGGGAAATGCAAATTAAAGCAACAATGAGATACCAGCTAGTAAAAATACCAGCTATTAAAAATGAGACACAGCTATTAAAAAGGCCAAAATCCAGAACTCTGAATGATGGTGAGGATGCAGAGCAACAGGAATTCTCATTCATTCCTGGTGGGAATACAAAATGGTCCAGCCACTTTGGAAGACAGTTTGGCAGTTCTTTCAAAATTAAACATACTCTCATCACATGTTCCAGCCATCACACTCCTTGGAGTTTACCCAAAGGAGTTAAAAATTATATCACACAGAAATCTGCACATGGATTTATTTTTTAGATCAACATCTTATACTCACATTTATACAAGTACAAAGGGCAAAGAACCTCAAAGAATTGAAGCAACTACTTATCAACTACATTCAATAGAGTTAATACTATTGTCTCCATTCTTCATTTTCTAAATCCAGAAGGAAATTGTAAATGCTATCCCACTCATGGACTCTAGTTTTAGAAGTTGAAGACTATACGTGGTTCTACACACACTTGAGTTTCTACAGAGCTGAACCAAGATTCCATCATGTTCCGGGCCAAATCAGCAAGAAGAAAGTCACCCATTGCTGTTTGAGTTTCATTGCTGGCAAAGAACAAGCTCCCTAGGGTTTCAAAGTCAGAATGCAAGATGTATCTCTCTCTACTATTCAACTGAACCTTGCTTTCTAGAGCAGATGTTTTTAGCAGCAGAGATTTTTTTCATTTTAGGGCTCTGTATCAGATGAATCAATACTCACGAAAAAGCTAGAGTGTTTCAGAACATTTACCAGAGGCAGATGAGGGCTGCTGTCTAAAAAGAAGTTTAAGTCTGTGTCTGCGTGTAAAACGTTTCAAGGCCTAAGAAATTAGAATTTCCCCTACAACTGTAAGGCTGGGCAGAGATGTACGCATGTAAGAAGTCAGTTTGGGTCTCCAGTGTGTCCAGTGATTCTAAAACTGGCTCCGTGGTCATGACGTGGAGCTCACTCTCTTCAGTGTGAGTCTAGATGTTTGAGGCCAAAAAGAGCTCTTTGATATTAAAATCAATTGCAAGATCCTGGGTTGGGATGGATGTCCGGTCCAGTATTTATGTCAGACAGAAGGCTATGACCACCCAGTGTCTGATGAGACAGATTATTTGACAAGGTATTTTTAAATCACTTAATAAATCTATAGTTTGGGTCTGATTATCTGCCATGTTCTGTGAAGCAGGATTCTATTCTGTGCACTGAAGATTAAAATTGGTGCAGATTTCTCATCTTGATTCAAAGTCTTAGGGTGGTTCTGAGGTAACAAACCCTGAGTTACAGTCCCTCCTACTAAGCTGCTGCTTATAACATTGTCTGTAGAAACACCCTATGGTGAATGGACACTCTCAAAAATGTCTCCATACTTTACAGCTTGGTCCATCTATCCTGGGTCATCTGTTGGACTTTGCATTCCACTGGTTTGAGTTCCTCTGGAGATCCCACCTGACCGTAAATAAGTATCTAAAAGTGCATCAGTCTGAACAGCTATAGATGAAGTTACCTTTGAAATGGGCAAAAATATTTGAATATGAACACTAATGAGAAGGGCAGCGTGAGAACCAAATGTCAAATCAGTTTGAGAACAAGACGACACAGAGGAATCAGGGCTCAGCACTGTGCAGAAAGTATAGTGCCGCGTGGCATAAGACAGATTTGTTTGTCCACTGATGGAAGAAATGCTGTTCTTTTGAAATGTGTCCCTAAGTCTTGTAAAGGGTCAAACAGACTTTTACGCAAGTTCACTCGAACACCTGTACTAACTGGCTCAGCAACAACAGGATTTACAATGTTTGAAAGACAGAGCCTCTCCTTAAGAGAGCAGACCTCTGAATCAAGGCCAATGATCAGGGTTCCTATTGACAAGGGCAGTGGCACACAGCACCCTGGGCATAGCCCTGAGGATTGACACTTGACACCACAGACTGGGCAGAGGAGTCAGCTGTGGGCACAAGGGCAGAGGAGAAAACTGCACAAAGGTAGTGTAACCGAAGCCTTTCTGGGCTTCGATAAAGCAACTTCTGAGGATACCTTTGAGCTGCCAAAAGAGTCTGCTTTCTAGCATTACAGCCACAACAGTCTTCAAAAGAAGCAACTAGCTTCACTTCTGAAGTTTCTAATTCTTGAGTGTCTGGTCTTGAGGCTGGTTGGTTGCTCAGTGACTCAATGGTCTTACTGGACAACTTTGGTTGTGCAGGCAGTTTTCCATTCTCCTCTTCCTCCCAGGTGGATCCCTGTGTTCTGCAGGGAGCTCGTGGCCAGTTCCACAGGTGTGGGCCAGTAATGCCGTCCTACTGGCACAGGGACAGCTACACGTGCACTGGAAAGTCTTGCCACAATCTTCTGCATGTCTTTTTCAAGTCCCATTCATGGCCATATGAATTGCTGCACTACAATTATGCTCCTGTTTTGGTGTGCATTTTCAGAAAGTGCTATTGTACATGAGAAAATGGCCTGCCAGGCCTTTTTGTGGATTTATTGATGACAGCCATTCTGACAGGTGTGTAGTGATATCTCATTGTGGTTTTAATTTGCATTTCTCTGATAATTAGTGACTTGGTGCATCTTTTCATATGTCTATTGGCCTTTCTTTTCTTTTATTAAAGCATAAGACACCCAGTAAAAGTGTATTAAGCATAAAACAAAGTTCAATAATTTGTCACATAGAGAGCACCCATGTAACCACCATCAAGATCAAGAAATAAGTACTGCCAGCTCTCTAGAAAGTCCCTTCATGTCCCCACCTAGTCGTCTCCTTTCCCTAATCCCAAAGAAAGCTATTACACTGAATTCTACTTCTAATTTGCTGAGAGTTTATCATGAAGAAATGTTAAATTTTATCAAATGCTTTCCTTTACCTACCAAGATATCACCTGCTTTATTCTGTTAATTATATTGATTTCAATTCACACACCAACCTTTAACCCTATTATATCACTGGATTAAATAGCTAATAATATTGCTTAGAATTTTTTCCATCTAGGTTCATAAAAAAGATTGACCTGTAGTTTTCTTTTCTTATACTGTCCTCGGGTCAGATTTGGTAACAAGGTATCACTTTTGGTTTGGTAACAAGGTTATACTGGCCTGATAAAAGAAGTTGAGAAATGTTCTTGGTTTTCATATACTTTGGAAACATTTGTACATGCTACTTTGTGTGACATTTCTATTTTTGTGATCATCCAATCTCCCCAACTAAACTGTAAATTCATGAAACCTAAGGATTATACATGAGGTTTTCTGTATGCTAAACATCCAAACCTTTGTTTTGCATATAGCAGGATTTAAAAATAATAATAATTGTTATCTTGACAATGAGTATAGAATAGGTCAACCTATAAAAAACATTCAATTCATATTATTAAGCATATACATGCAAAATCATAATTCACTTCCATCTATTTTAGGACATCAGAAAGATCACAGAATGTTAGGGCTGGGCACCCCTCCAGCGTGCCCCCTACATGTGTAATGCTGACCACATTCCATCCTAGGGAACAGCATGGCTGAGTGGGAAAAGCACCTATTTTGAATCAAATCTCCTGAGCTGGAACTCAGAAACTCCATTCACAAGTCATTGGTCTAATTTAGCCACATTATATTAATTCTGAGCCTCAATATTTTCCCTTGCAAAACTGAAATAAAAACTTGCTTTATAAAGCTACCACAAGATTAGAGATGATGTATATATAACATCTAGGCACTATAGTAATTTTTTTAAGCGGCATCTTTTACTCTTACATAAATTCTAACACAACTTCAAAGTCACACTTGTTCATCGTAAGCTCCAAACCGTTGTGTCCCCGGGACTGCAGTGCGGGCCACAGTCCCCACTAGGTGGCCTCTTCCTCGTGAGTCACTCTCTTCTCTGTGCAGGGCGGCTGTTCTCCTTACGTGAAAAACTTCATACCACTACAAAAAACTTCCCTGACCACTAATTTATTTTCCCACCTTACCTATTTTCTTGCTAAATTCTTCCCCTAAACGTTTCCAAAATTTCCCATCAGGAAGGTCAGGGAATTAAAAATATTCAACAAATGTAACTGGTGTGCCCCTGTGAATTTAAAGAAGCAGCTAGCTATATTCTTACTCTCACTTTAAAAACAGAAACTGAGACGTACAAGTTACAGAGTACATTTGACAAGTACAGAGTACATTGTCACAGATAGGGACAGACTCTAGAGTCTTTCATTGTCCCAATTATTCTATCAAATATTAGGTAACTTTTCCTCAAGACTGTTACCATCACCTCTATGCAACACAAGTACATGAAAATAGATGATAAACCCCTCTGAATTTGGTAAGAGGATTGTTTATCCTTGTATTTTCATCTTTTGGTTATTTTCACTGCACACAACAACTGTAGTAGTAAGAGCTAGGAACACATGCGGTATACTTAATATCACCTGCATTGTCGCATTATGTTGGATGATATTTAACTTACTGCTGTGCAAACCAAAGGTTGGAGGCCTGGAAACATGGTGACCTGATAATGATAAGGATCTAAGGATCAGAAGAAAAGTTCAAAACACAATCACTCATGAATTTGCAGCAATAGTGGTTTCACTTGAAACCACTTGGAAAGAATGACCCATATTCCTCCAGTCCGCTGCTCCTTAATTAGTCTTGTTTGCCTTCGTTTATGCTAAAGGCAAACATGTATTTAGCCTAATAAGGGAAATGGAAAAAAAAACAGAGGTGACCTAAACAATCTCTGCAAAGTAAGGCTTCTAATCTGCAATCAAATAGCTTAGTCACATCATCCAATGAACCCAAATTACTCAAAATCATTAAATAAATGATTCAGTCTCCAATCCTACATCCAAAAAAGAAAAAAAAAATGTAACCAGAGATACAATCACCATCCCACATAACTAAAAGAAACTTCGTTCTTTTAATGGGTAAAACTATGTGAACGATTTTATATTGAGGTAATAACAATATTAACTTAAATTTTCGAACATTTTAAACAAGGCCACCCAGTGGTAACCCTAAGCGCTCCTGGTTTTTGTACCAGGGAGCACATGGCTTCAGTCCATGCTCAACACTTAATTAAGAGAGTCTTTTCAAAGACTGTGTTCTGGATTTACCATCTTCCGAGAGGCCGTGCTGCTGCAGTTCATTAGCAGTCAACATCTGGCTGGAATGTTTTAAACTGCCATTTTCCCTAACCATTATATGGATAAGGTTTTTGTTATTCTAAGCAAACTGAAACAGTGTCCTTGTATGGACTTCTAAACGTAATAATTAGTGACAGTGCAAATTGTTTTCTGATTTTTCTTATACCATGTAGCAAACTGCTATTAAAACATTCAAATCATAGTTTAAACCTTTGTATAATTATGAGATTATTTTCATTTTATAATATAGAACATGTCTTTACTTTTGAAGCACAAGGTCTCATTCTGAAAGCCAAGAAATATTTAACTTAAGTGTAGCTCTATGCAAAGAAAAATACAGCCTTAAACTTTCTCAAGGGAAAAGCCCTTATAAACTCAGGAAAATGAAAACTTGGACATATTTGGCACAAAACTTTTAACATTCCACTTACTCTGCTTCTGAACCTCAAAGGTCCCTTGCACAGTATGGATTTCAAACTGCAAAAACACTCCTCTGAAAAGGGTACCAACTCACATCCACATAACTAATTTGCCCCTGAAATTAAGTTAACTAAATCTGTTCGGGGACTTAGGCAACTAGAAAATATCCCTATAGTCAAATAAGGTTTTATTTAACAGGAATTTCATGAGGCTGTGTAAGAATTTCTAGGCCTCAGCTGACACATATTTGTAAGTCTGGCTGAGAGAACTGTTATAAGACACTTACGGGTTCACTCTGCCTAAAATGCCCTTGGGCCTCTCCCAATGCTTAGTTTCGAGACATAGCCTTCCCTTCCTTCAAATTTTTTTAGAACTCACCACTTGCTTAAACTATTCCCTATTCAACTTCAACAAAAACCCAAATTCTTAAAACACTATTCCCCTTTTACATATAAAATACTTCGCACCTTCTATGAGATAGATGCCTAATTAATAAGTCTCCTGTTAGTATTTCACTATGCGTATTCTAAGTTCCATAATGGCATTGACCATTCCTTTTCTTTTCCTATTCTTTCTTTTTTCTCAATTGTTCCCTCCCATGCCAGGATAGGGTACAGTGTGGTACTCCCAGCCGAAAGAACTCCAATCGATATAAATCATATCTTGGTGTCCTCAGCTCACAATCCTCCAAAAGCTCTCTAGTACAGTTGGAATGACCTCCAAGTAAGACCCTACACAACGTGGCCTCTGATCACTGAGCCACCTCCTACAACTCACCCTCCCCCCACTCACCACACCCAACCCACACAGGCCTCTGCTATTCCTGGATGGTGACAGACACACTCCCTTAGGGCTTCTGTACTCGGGGTTCCCTCTGCCTCCCTTCTCTGCTCACTCCCCCAGGTCTCTTCAAATGTCTCCTCCTTGGAGAGGATTTCTCCTAACTCCCTATCTAAAGTAGTGGCTTCCCCTTACTATGGCCTTCTTCTCATCACAGCCCTCGATGACATTACACCATGTATGTATTGGATAACTGTTCGTTATCTCCCACCATCACCACAACCCCTAGCATATATTTCAATTCCAAAAATAGCAGGGGCTTCACCCATTTTATTCACAGCTGTGTCCCTGATGTCTACTACAATGCCTGGCACATGTTAGGTGTTCAACAAATGTCAGTGAATCACTGCTTCCAAGACTTAGGAAAGGAAGTTTACACTGTGGCTGAAAAGCCCTGTCTCCTCTGGGACACGCCCCATCACAAATTCAGTGTAATTTCTGTTATGCCAGGCTTCCAAACAATGACCAGGATTCTTTATCCCTAACTCTGAACCTCCCCACCTTCTTCAGGGCACTGCAACCTCCAGGGGAAAGTTTTATGGCCAAGCCTTATACTGGGTTACTCAGTCGTAAGGATTGCATTTTTGACAAAATGCCAACAATACCCACATATAGAATACCCTACTATCCCACCGCTCCCTGCTGGTCATTTCAACCTTCATCACCCAAGGTAATAAGGGACTTCTCCACCTCACACTTCAGTATGAGGGATGCAACTCAGCTGTGCGTTCTTCTAGTACACTCCCCAATCTTCCAAAGGGCATCTTCTGAACATCACTTGCTCAGGCCACCATCTCAAGAATTCAAAATCTACACCACACCCTACCCTACCCCAGCAGAGGAAAGATTTTGTAGGTAGAAGCCAGCCTAACACACCCTACTATCCAAAGCTTGCTTTTAGATTTGCAACCTGTCTCCCAAGCCAGCTAGCTATCTCTAATTTAAGATCCTGAGGAATAACTTGGTCCTTTTTCCTTGACTTCCAAAGACAGCTCTAAGAAGAGAAAGAAACTGGACACAAGTCTAGAGCCACCTGAATCCTAGCTGACAAAATGCAGGTGTGCCTTACAGAATGCCTCACCAACTAACATTTTCCTGGTAGAGCACCGCCTGTGGTTGACACTCAAACATCATAGACTATATATACACACACAATACTTATTCGAAAGGGGTTTAAGGAAAAAATACTTAACATCCCCAAACCTCAATACCACATTGTTAACAATATAGTGTACAAAATATTGGGATACCAGGATTTGACAGAGAAGACATACAGAGTGTTGCTATGTGAAGTAACTGCTTGTTAACAACCAAATTAATTGTTTTATGCTCAAGAAGTCTGTTTTATGTATTTTTCATTGTATTCCTGTTATATAGAGAGAGGAATTTTTACTATTTTTGTAACATTGTAGAAAGTTATTTAGTCGAGTTGAATAATGCATTATAATTATTCCTATTTAAAGTAATAAGCAATGGGCCCCCACTTGTGCAGAGCCTCTGATTTTTGGAATGGACTGCTGCCATTAGGTGGAAGATGCCTGCATTTTCTTGGATTCTTTCACCCAAAACCCATCAACAAGTCTCTCCCTAGGCCTTTCTGATCTGGTCTCTGTCCAGCAGCTCATCTGTTCTCAATCTCTGACTTTGGCTCATTCAACCCCTTCTTGCCTCTTCATCTTCCAGCTCCCCCAACTGCAGTAATCTGGGTCATCCACTGGCCCTCTTACCTTCCATTCCATTAACCCTCTCCCTCTATCCTTTTCTGTATTTTCAATTAACTTTTACTTTCACAGAAGGAATATATGCACACAATCTAAAAGATGAACCGAGCTAAAAGGATTATAATGACAGAAGCAGTCCCTAGCTCACCCCGGCTCAGTCCCCTCCCCAGTGCTGTTTGCCCAGAGTCACTTCCAACACTGAGCTCTTACTTTAAGTGATTAAATCTCAGTAAAATGTTATCTCCTGGTTATTCTGCTTTAAAGCTTATCTACTTACTGCCTTCCTGTAACAGTAAATGAGGACTTTAGCTCTCTTACACTCACTTTCCATTCCTCTCAATCTTTCTCAATAAGCGCATGCCAAAAATTTGGGTTAGAACCATATTCAATGCATTAATTATTAGGATTATTGTTTGCCTATGAGCCAACTAATGAAAAATAATTTATTTCCTTTCTGGAATAACTTTTTTCTTTTTCCTATGTTTAATAACTTCCTAATTTCCTCATTTGCTTAGTTTTATTTGTATTTCCAGTTAAGCCTTCCCATACCCTAAAACAACTCTCTAATATCACTCTCAATCCATTTGTTCACACGGTCAAATGTCATATTTATCAGTTTTTTTTCCTGATAAGATTTATCAATTTCACTTTTTCCCTCCCTCTTGTGGTTCTAATCTGTAGTGAGAGTTTTCTAACACTGTGTGTCATGGGTGTAAGTTAGGTTGGAATTCCCCTTCACCAACATTCAAAAAATACCCAGCTTCTCTGTCCTGTGTAGGATTCCCCATTCCTAGTTCCCATGTCATCTTCTTTCTTGGTTTTACTCCCTAGTTTTTTGATGGGCTAGATACTGTAGACTTTTAGACTTTGTGTGTTTGAGGATATTTTATTCCGTCCTTATGCTCAATCAATTTATTATAAACTAAATTCATATTTTGAAGATATTACTCTGTTGCTTTCTATCTTCCAACAGTTTTTGATAAATTAGTTTTCATCCCTGATCCTTCCACTGTTATCTCCCTTCTTATCTCTTGTTTTTTCAATCAGCTTTGTGTGTTTGTGTGTGTGAAGCATCACTAGCCAGCAGAGAGATGAAAATTAAAAGCACAATGAGATACCACTTCACACCAGTCAGAATGGCCATCATAAACAAATCAACAAACAACAAGTGTGGGCAAAGTTGTGGAGAACAGGGAACTCTAGTGCACTGTTGGTGGGAATGCAGACTGGTGCAGCCACTGTGGTTAACAGTAGGGAATTTCCTCAGAAAACTAAAAATGGAACTGCCTTTTGACCCAGCAATGGAATTGCTGGGATTATACTCTAAGAACCCTGAAACACCAATCCAAAAGAACCTAGGCACCCCAATGATCATAGCAGCACAATTTACAATAGCCAAGTGTTGGAAGCAACCTAAGTGCCCATCAGTAAATGAGTGGATCACAAAACTGTGGTACATTTACACAATGGAATTCTATGCAGCAGAAAGAAAGAAGGAGCTCCTACCCCTTGTGACATCATGGATGGATTTGGAGAGCATTATGCTAAGTGAAATAAGCCAGGTGGTGATAGACAAATACCATATGATCTCACCTATAAGTGGAACCTATTCAACAAAACAAACAAGCAAGCAAAATATAACTAAAAACATTGAAATAAAGAACAGACTGACAATAACCAGAGGGTAGTGGGGAGAGGGAATACGGGGGAAAGAAGGGAAAGGGTCATCAAGGAGCATGTATACAGGACCTATGGACAAAGCCAAAGGGAAGAAGGATTGAGGGTGGGTGGGGTGGGGGAAAGCAGTGGGGGAAAATGGAAACAACTGTATTTGACCAATAATAAATAAATACATACATACATACATACATACTAAATAAATAAATAAATAAATAAATAAATAAATAAATAAATTTATTTTATTAAAAAAGAAAGTTTCAAAATTCCCAGATGGTATACTCTGGTTTGTTTTGGGGTTTTTTGCTTTAAAAAATTTTTTTATTGAGATATAATTTGGGGATTTTTTTCATTTATTCTGTTGAACATCTAATGAGCACCTTTCCACCTGAGAACTCATGTTTTTACTTCAGAGAAATATTATTTTTTAACAATATTCTAGTGACAGTTTTCTCTATGTCACTTTACTAGCTACATATCAAATTTCTGAAACTGATTTATAAAGTTTCCTATCTTTCTCTCTTATTGTCCAGCTCTTTTTGTCTCTTACTTTATCAAAGAGTTCTTCCAATCTCTTTACAGAACTTTTGTTTTAGTTATCATATTTTCAATACCCCAAAGCTTTGTCTTATTGTTTGTTCCTTTTTATAAAAAATCACATTCTATCCTTTCCTTTTCTTTTATCTCTGAGGACAATGGGACTTCTCTGAAACATTCTGCTTTCACTATTGTCTCTGTTTCCATGCAGAGGAAGCCTCTTTGTTCACTTCCAGTTAGAGGCTTTCTTCCAAGGTCTAATTATCTTTTAATGTTCTCTTGTATTTAATAGTGAGTCACTAAAAAGCTGATCAGAAACTTTGTAAATGGGCTTCTAACAAGATCAGAGAGTGGCAGGAGAATTTTTGTGGGAGGGGGTCACCAAATGTCAATATCGTGTCTCTAGGATGGTTCAGTTTCCTCTGAGAAGGGTCTTCCAATATTCCTGGCAGGGTGTGGAGTGGTAAGGCTGCCAGTGTGCTAGAGATGACCGGAGGAAGGGAGCTGGGCATTTCACTGTTGAGATGCAGAACATCCTTTAATCCCCCAATTTTCAATTCTGTTCTCCTGCCTTTCTTAATGCTTAAAGTCCCCAAGTCTGAACAATCTTTGGTTATTTCTCCAGAGAAAAACAAGGTGGGAGAAAATGGTCTACTTACTTAGCCAGGTAACATTAGGCTCTAAGGGTCTAACTGATCTTCAGAAGGATTTTCAAATAAATTTCCACCTGCCATGTCACCCTGCTTTTTCTGGTACTGAGTACCTGGAATTCCTAAGCCTTTTTTCAGAGAGCTGTGAGCCAGCTTGCTTTCCATCTGCACCTCCCTTCACAAGCACTTGGCTCTGACCTTTCTCCAGTTTGCTAAGTCATGCAACATCCTTCCACCCGCTTTCCATCTTCCATCTTTTTATCTTGTGGTTTGGGATTATTTATGTCTCCTTGATTTATCAGTGATGGAACTTAAGCTTTCTTTTCTTGTTTCCCTATTATTTGGGAATGATTATGTAAGAAACAAAGAATGAGCAATGGAAACAGAACATATGTCTTCATTCTGTCATCTTGAATCCTCTAGCCTTTTCTATTTCATAGGTCTTTTATTACCCCACATTCTTCTGTTAGTTCCATTCTGATTCATACTTTCTGTCTTCCAGACTTTCTGGGTGTCTTAGACATCTTGTTAGACTGGTTTCAAGTATACAACATTTAGTTTATTAATGAATTAATAATTTCCACATGAGATATGCTAAGTAGGACTACCTTTTTGTACAGTAATGGTTGTCTGCAACTGTATAGGGCACACTGAATGTAGATATAAATGGAAGAGAATTAGTTATCGATTGAGAGAGCATTAGTCACCCATCTCCTATGGGACTACTTTTTATCAGTTTTGCTGGTTATTCTGTTTGCCTTCCTGCCCCTCCATTCTCACACAGCTCTGTACTCCAGACTGGCCTCTGCAGACAGCTCCCCACTTATTGCCATTACCACCCATCTCGCTCTTTCTCTGCCTCCCTGCATGTCTGGAAACATTACTCTCCAGCTCCAGTTCCAGCTCCAACTCCAGAAGTATGATGGCTCTGGCTTCACCAGGGAGCCAACCCTTCTTAGTTGGGTCCCTTGACCCTGCCCACAAATCTATAAATTATCTATTAACTTTTCTTCAGTTATATCTTGTGTGCCATTTATTTCCTAACAGGATACTAACATCAGTGAAAAAAAATTTTTTTTGAACTAGCTCACCTCTAAAGTTCTCTCCTTGAATTCTTGTATTCTACGGTTTTTATGAGTCAAGTATAGTTGGTAGTTAACTAAAGACCAAGCAAATTAGGGGCTTCCTTTCAGTCAAGATTCTGTCTCACTTCAGGAAAGAAACTATCCAAATAAGTATGCTTAGCCCTAGAAAATAAAGCATTATCAATACAACTGAGACTAACACAGAAAGCTAAAATACACATATTGTTCTTTGCAGGAATTGGAGTCTGTTCTGATTTGATATTTTTTATTCAATTTTCTTTAACTGAGATTTAATTGACATACAGCAGTATATTATTTTCAGGCATACAACACAATTATTTGATATTTGTATATATTGTGAGATAATCACAACAATGAATCTAGCTGACATGCAAAACCATACATAGCTCCTGTGAGGACTTTCAGATTTACTCTTTTAGCAACTTTCAGATATGAAATACAGTGTTACTTACTTTGCATGCCATGCTGTATATCACATCTCCACTGACCTCCTTTACCCATTTCACCCGCCCACCCCGCCCCACCTCTGGCAACCACCAATCTGTTCTCTGTATTTTTGAGCTGGGTTGATTGGTTAGTTGGTTGGTTTTAAGATTTCACATATAAGTGAGATCATACATTATTTGTCTTTCTCTATCTGGCTTATTTCAATTAGCATAACACCCTCAAATCAATCCACGTTGTTGCCAATGGCAAGATTTCATTCTTCTTTATGGCCGAATAACATTCTAATATATGTATACCACATCCTCTCTATCCATTCATGCATGAGGAACACTTAGGTAATTTCCATATCTTGGTTATTGTAAGTAGTGTTTCAATGAACATAGGAGTGCATATATCTTCTTAAATTAGTGTCTTCATTATCTTCAGATAGTACCCAGAAGTAGAGTTGCTGGATTATGGTAGTTCTATTTTTAATTCTTTGAGGAACTTCCATACTGTTTTCCATAGTAGCTGCACCAATTTACATTCCCACCTACAGTGCACAAGAGTTCTCTTTTCTTCACATTCTCAAGAAATTACACTTGTTATTTTCTGTCTTTTTGATGACAGACATTTTAACAAGTGTGATGTGACACCTCAATGTGGTTTTCATTGCATTTCTTAGGTGACTAGGGATGTTGAGCATCTTTATATGTGCCTGTTGACCATTCGTATGTCTTCCTTGGAAAAATACTTATTCAGATCCTCTGCTCATTTTCAATTGGATTGTTAGGTTTTTTAATATTGAGTTATATGAGATCTTTATGTATTTCGGATATTAATCCCAATCAGCTATATGATTTTTCTCTGATTCAGCAGACTGCCTTTTCATGTTTTTGTGGTACAGAAGCTTTTTAGTTTGATGTAGTCCCACTTGTTTATTTTTGTTTTTGTTGCTGTTGCTTTTGATGTCAAATCCAAAAAAAATCATCACCAAGACCATGTCAAGGAAATTACCACCTAAGCTTTCTTCTAGAAGTTCTGTGATTTCAGGTCTTACATTCAAGTCTTTAATTCATTTTGGGTTCATTTTTGTGTATCATATAAGATAGTGTTCCAGCTTCGTTCTTTTGCATGTTGCTGTCCAGCTTTTCCAACACCATTTATTGAAGAGACTGTCCTTTCCTCATTGTATATTCTTGGCTTCTTTGTCATAAATTAATTGATTATATATTTGTGGGTCTATTTCTGGGCTCTCTGTTCCATTCCATTGATCTATGTGTCTATATTTATGACAAAACATTTGCATTTTTACTTCGAAAGCAAAGAAATCTAGAATTGCTTCCAAAGCTTCAAGTTTTCTTTATCTTTTTTTTCCTTAGTCACACCTTCAAAGGGCCAGAAAAATGAAAAATATATAATATATATGTATAGTATATATAGTACATATAGTATATGTATAGTATTTTTTTTCATTTTTCTGGCCCTTTGAAGATTGGTGAATCTTCATATATGTAAAACAGGTCCTTCATATATGTTGTTTGACTATTCCCTTCACCTTCTTTCAGTCAGTCCCTGCCTCCCCACCCCCACCTCTATTATTTATTCCAGTGACTCACACCAAGCCAGAGACCAGGGTATAATCCTTGACTCTTTGCGATCCCCCATCCTCACACCCAGTCAGTAATCAAGGCCTACTGAGTCTGTCTGAGATGAACCTTAAATTTACCATTTCATTCTCTCCATTTTCACTGTCACTTCCCTAAACCAAGTCGTCTCCCTACTGCTAACACTTTTACCTTCAAATCTAGATTTCATAATAAAGCCAGGGCGGTATTTCTAAGACATGATCATGTCACTCTCTCCCTAAATCTGCAATGGTTTCACACTGCTATCAGGATAAAGTCTGAACTGCTCAACATGGTTTACAGGCATCTAGTCTTCCACTCTGTCATCCAAATGACTGTGTTCCAGCCAAATCATGCCTATTTTAATTCTCCCAGTAAACCAGGATCGCTCTTACTCTAGACATTTCCACATGACATTCCCTCTACCCAATACATGCCTAGTAGATATTATCAGTGTTATCGTACCATCAGTATTTCTTGACTAAATCTACAAATCCCCAAATCTCAGTTTAACTGTCCTATACTCTCTAAATCTGGATTAAATCTGGTGCCATAGCACACTATTTACCGATTTATCACAATCTTTTATAGTTGCTCATTTACTTGTTTCTATTCACCCTTTTTATTATAAGCACCGTGAGGGTTAAACTGTATCTAGGATATCTCCAGTGCCTTGAACATTACCTGGCGTAAAGTAGCCATTAGATAAATAATGGTTAAATGGCCCTGGCTGGTATAGCTGAGTTAGTTTGGCATTGTCCCGCAAACCCAACGAAAGGTTGCCAGTTAATTCCAGGTCAAGGCACATTCCTAAGGTTGCAGGTTCAGTCCCTGGTCAGGGTGCTTGCAAAAGGCAGTCAGTCTATGCTTCTGTCTCATATTGATGTCTCTCCCCTCTCTCTCGCGCTCCCTCCCCCTCTCTCTAAAAATAAGAATAATAAAATTTAAAAAATAAAAATAATTTTTAAATGATGAACAAATTTCATAATGAACTTTCATTCCCTTGCTTTCTTTCTCTCCTCTCAAACAAATCAGAACAAGTAAATCATCCTTCTCTCCAAATAAGCCATTGCTTACAAAGGGTCAATTAATGTATAATTAGTTACATATGACAGCTAAGGAAAATTCTACCTGAGGCTTTGCTTTCTCCTTCATTTCTCTCTCCTCTTACACATAAAATTTTCAAACTCAAAGTTTAAACAGGCTTAAGAAAGACTAAGCATGTAAATGTCTTTTCTTTTGATCTGCCTGATGCCCAGACTGTGTTCCCAAACTATTTATAAACTTGGTAGTATATGCACATGGTATAAAAAGAACCTATGACAACATTTTATATGAACCAGAAATCAAAGCATTAATTAAACCTGAGCACACCTGCCTCTGAACTGCAAAGTCAGAGATTTATGTAAACTTGTTACGGCTTTCTGACCTCCTGTAGAATTTATGTTTCCTTTAAATAAGCACTTCCTCTTTGTAATGCAATATTTTTTTAAAAAAAGAAGTTTATTTCAGTGACTAACCTGCTGGCATAAACAGATATGCAGTTCGATTCCTTTATTGCCTGGTTTTTACCCACTGCTTGTCAAATATTTAATGTAAGGTTTCAGGTGAAAATAAGCAGGTCCAACCATGAGGCCTAGAGTTTCTTTTTCTAAACTTGTTAATGAGGTGATCTAAAAGATATCCCTGCATTCAAACTCCATGCTTATTAAAATGCTCTTAAGTTAAGAGCGTTTAACATAGTTGTCCACAGATCTGCTCACTGTGTGGAAGGCGTCAGCCGCCTGAGAGTGGTTTATCACAAGCAGGACTTGCTAAGTCACAATACGTGCATATGCAGTCCTTTCAGGGGAAGTTTTTTAATCAAAGGAAGACATTCTAATTTTGAGATCCGAGTACTAATGTGTTCACAGAAAGAGGTTTCTGTGAGGCTAACGCATTCAAGTCGGTTACCTTGGATAGGTTCATGCCCAGAACTGTGATCGTCACCAGGCCAGCACAACAGACCACAGCACTGGAGCTGGAGAGGCCAGAACTTGGTGGGATGGTCCCATCTACCAAGCAATTCATTCCAGGCAGCTTACTAAGACCAAAGTGTTCCTAAGAACAGAAGAAAAGACAGCACTAGTAACTTTGGTTTTAGATTCAAGGAGCAGCAAAGCATTCTCTTATCCCCCAGGGAGCAACAGTCTATCAATGGACTCATTATGCTCTTTATAGAAACTACTTGTGCGATTCAATTCAGTTGAGTCTGTGGCATTTTATGTAAGAGTATAGAAACACGAAGATTCTTTTTATTTTGTTCAACAAAAAGCTACTGGTTCATTTCCTAAAATTGGCTTGAATTATCTTTTTTTTTAACATGAATTGATTTCAACAGATATGAACAAATATTAAACAGTTATAATTAAATTTCTCAAGTAGCAAGAAAAGAAATACACATTTATTAGCAAGACGGGTTATATCACTACGTAGCACATCCCAACATTCTGATTATAGAAGTCTAACAGCAGGCAGCGGCTTATTCCTATGGAGTGTCTTTCTTCAGAGAGTCCTCTAAAGAAAAAGAGCCCAACCCTTCTCAGTTCTGTTACACCTACAGAAAAACCTTGGCACCGAAAAATTAACAGACTTTCCCAAGATCCTATGTGGGGAAGTAGGGCTAGAACCCAGGTCTCCGATTTCCAGTTGAGAACTTCCACTCTGCAATCAGAAACCTGGGCCAGCACACTGTCACTGTGATTTAATGTAAGTCAGCTTTATGAGGAAATCCAGATTTTTTACGAGAGTTTATACATACAATTTAGCCATATGGTAGCTTTCAAGACAGCCAAATTAGAATTCAGCCACAAATAAGAATGCAGACTCTAAACAAAGCAGGGAAACTCTATTTCCCTAAAGAAGAAAGCCCAAAGAAACAGTCAGACTCTGATCTAAAGATGGAGAGCTCTAGGATACTTAAATAAATATGTAGGATGACACTTGGGATGATCACATCATACAACCTTTGTGCTTTAAGATTAAAAATAAATTCAAGGCCACTTCCTCATCAAGTACCATTGTGTTTGCAAATTACTCAAACAGCTTAAGACCAAAGTACAAAATACTATTATATTACATAATTACGCATTTCATCATACATATTATTCTAGGGAGAAATTTCAGTAAACTAATTAGAATAATCAAAGTAACAACAAAACTATACAAATAAAAGACTAGGTTTCTCCCTTAATTTTCTTTTTGTCCTTTTTCCCTAAACTGGCAAAATTCATGTACCACAAAAGAAGAGATTCGTTGGATGTATTTCTCTCCTTGATTTCAAATCATCTAAAAATTTTCTTTCCAGAAATATGAACAAGTTATACATTGAAACACTGCTGCTGCCATGGCCCTTTCATACAGAACATCAAGACAGCGTATTTAAAAAAAAAGAGAAAAGGAAAAAGGAAAAAAAATCCTGTCAAATGCTATACATTTAACAATAAACTGGTTCACACGGTGTCGTGGATGTGAATCATACTTAAACTTATCATGCAATGTTTAAATCAAAACATACAACAGATTCAAAAATGCAAATGGGTTTTGCCAAATTCTGTAATAGCTCCATCCCAAAAGGATAACATGTTCAATTTAGTATAAACAGATTATCCTCTGGAACTTTCTAGTATTTGAATTTGAAGTTTTCTGAACAGGCTAACTTCACATTACTTTTCTGCCAAAAATTCATTGTACAAAACTGCTATTGCATGTAAGTTATCAAACCAAAAAGGATGGCTTTAAGTCCTGAAATTCTCAAAAGCAACACAAGGCAACATGTGTTACTTAGGTCACTTTACCCATATGCTCCAAAAGGCATGTTGCTCTAAGGAAGATCCAATTGCATTTGCCAGGTAAATGCTTCCAAATACTGTAATTCTCATTAATGCATATGACAATCCAAATCGTTTGAGGATTTGAAACCTGCCAGTAACTTTTCCCATAAGTTCTTACCATGTGTCTGGAGGAATGAAGAAAGAAAGAACAACAAACAAATGAGAGAACGAAAGAAGGAAGGGAAGGAGGGAGGGACTCACTCCAAGACCGGAATCACCATGATTACAGTACAAGACTACACACCAAATAAACGCGATACATTTCCCTTACAGCTGGGCCACTGAGTCCTAGGCTACTCAAGACAAAGTTTCAGACAGGACTGCCACGCAGCAAGGAGCACAAGTTCTCTAAAACACGGATTTTAATCCACAAATCAAATTGATTTTTAAATTAGGAGAGTGAAAATATTTTATTTTCTTGTTTTTGTAAATGACATTAGAGATGTTCGAGATAATTATTCAAAGTTTCTAGGAAAATACTTATTCTAATAAATTTCACTGCATCTTTTTTTAACCCTATCTGAAGTAGTATTATTAGCATTAACAATATTAGTTACCATTTATTGAATGTCTAGTGTGCCTCACGCGTGGTTTAATCCTTGCAACAACTCTTCGCCGGGACAGGCGTGACGTCATTTTATAGATAACGAGTCTGAGACTTAACAGGTGAAATTAATACAGCTGGTGGAACCGAGATTTGAGCCCTGGGCTGTTCTACTGTAAGTTCTACCACAGTACACAACTCTACATCCCTAGAACGAAATGTGAATGATATTACCAGAATGCATCCTTCAAAAGAAAATTTGAACAAAAATTTAAAAACCAGAAAGATGTCAGATACACCTGCTTTATGAACAGCCACTACTGCCCCCTGTGAATACCACCCAGAAAAGCTCACATCTACCCATCCCTTGAAGTATATAAACTAGCAAAATAGGACAGAAGCAGCAGTTAGTATTGAGAGGAGACAAAAAATGATAGAGTAGATAAAATAAATCTTGATATAAGAGACATCATACACAAATGCTGGTAGATGCCTTATAAAGCCATTTACCTGAATTCCTTTAAATCCACATAGAAAGTAGTTGTGCCACAGAGGCTTAGTTTTGTCGATCTGAATGTCATTAGCACTAGTACTGAAGTCCCTGCAAAAACAAAAGGCATGTAAATTTGAGTCGGGAGGCCTTGTGCTGCAGAATTGATGGCTGACTGCTGCCACCTTGTGCCAAGGCAGCAATACTGGAATCTCACTTACAATGCATGCACTTCACAGTCTACCCCAAAACAACAAACATCTCCAGCTGCTACAAGTTAAAAGAAGTTATGATGACCTTAATAACTACACTGCTTCCAACTGACCCTTATTTCCTGAAACAGAGGAACTGACATGTTTTAGCTTAATCTACACCACTGTTCATTTCAGGATGGTCCTGCTTAAACTAGTGCAAGCCTTGTCCCGCGGCCCTGCTGTGTGTGCGGCACAGCTCTGACCAGAACTCTTGCTCGAAGCCCCCCCTCACACTCTCCGCCGGCCATCCAATTTTACCACGTCCACAGTTTGGGGAGGGGGGGTAAATAAAACAAATAATGATTCTACTGGATCATAACTCACTAAAATAAGATGCCATGAATCTATATCAATATAAATGAACAAATGAATAAATAGCTAAATGAAGGAGAAGGGAAAAACTCTTCCTTTGAGTAAAATGCCAACTAAGTGTAGAAAAATGAAGGAAATCAAAAAAATCACTATTTGGCAAACTCCACAATAACTGTTTCGGGAAAGAATCATCAATGGATGCTGAAGTTACTGAGTAAAAATGTGATGAGATAAAAGATATTTGCATCCACCCAGGTATTTCCACACCAGACTCTTCCTGCAAGGAGAAGACACTGGAACTTCATGGTAGAGAGCTCCGGCAGGAGCTCCCCCCAACCAGGTCGTCACAGTCAACACCGGTAAACGCACACCACACACCTCCTTGACATGATGCATGAGGACGCATCAGTTAATGTGCAGAAATTCTTTGTACCATTTTTTTACTTCTTTGTAAGTCAAAAATTATTTCAAAAATTAAAATAGATAGGCTTCTAAATCAGCCAAAAGACAAAATACGTGAAATGGAAGGGGGTAGAGATCAATTTAAAGTGAGGAAATAAGCAACATTCTTCATATTGACTGAGTGCTCTTCACATAATTTACCAAGTACCTACTATGTGCCAGTCACTGCAGTAGGGCCCCTGCATGCATTTTCTTCACTCGGTAACGTGAATACATCACCTCTTAAGGACAATGTTTAATGACCATTCAAGTGTGCAAGGTATTCAGAGGAATAGAAAGGAAAAAGGAAAGGGCTTATCTTTCAAGTATCTGTAATCTAGCAGAGACAACATGAACACAAGTCACAATCACATACCGTCATATGATGGGATGTGGAAGGGATAGGAGCCCAAGAGGGCATCATTTCTACAGTCAGCATAATGGACTGAGGAGAAGAGGCCTTCCTGGAGGCTGGGAGGTTTAGTGACTCCAAGGATACAGTCTGTCCAGATCACAAGCACTTTACTGTCACCCACAGAAGTTAAAACATATTGGGAGAGTGATGTCAGCATCATGGTAGAGTGAGATGCTCCCTTTGTCTCTCCCCTTCACTCTACAACTAGTGGGACATCCACTAACGGGAAAAAGATTCCTCTGCTCAAGATACTAGGGTGCCTGAGAGATCCACACATCTATGCACCGGGAGGTGGGGAAGTGGAATGCGCATGGCCAGGGAACTCGCGGGACAGCAGGAATGGGCTCCAGATTGACCCGGCTCCCGGGGGGGCATACTAAGCCCACAGCCCTAGTGAGCGTAGCTGCAGCCATGGAGACCAGGCCACAACTCAGGCCCCCTTCGCGGCCTGCGGTTGGGTGGGAGTGGGGAAGAAAAAAAAGGACAGCAGTGGTACCAGCACCCGGAACTCAGGGTCCTTGCCCTGGCTGCAGTGGTGCTGCGTCCCTGAAGGGCTCGATTCTCTGACCTCCCGGCCACATAAATGGCCACAAGGAATCAGGCAGCAGCGGCGCCGGGCTCTAGACCCATCATCCCCAATCACTGCTATCTGGCCCCACCAAGGTGTGGCCTGAGACCCAGACAACCCCGGAAGCAATGGGGGGCACATGCCGTCCCCGTGACCCTGGTGACGCCCACGACCACAGCAAAACCGGCGACTAGATTGACACTGGGAGCAGCAAGGCACAAGTAGCAGTGCGGAGGGCACCTGCGACCCCTCTGGCAGAGGCAGTGGGAGGTGGGAAATTCTGGCTCTCAAATGCTGTCAGCTCGAGTAACAAACCAAAAACTTGTGCTATAGCACCACCTCCTGGGGGGGAAAGGGTCTCTGATTACCAACCTGCTGAACTGTTAAAATCAAAGCTGTACCTAAATAAGAAAAGTGTTCCATACTTCAAATGCACAGAAAGAGGAACCACCCCTCAAGCACCAAGCATCATCATGTTAACAAGGTATCACAAAAAGAAAATGACTGTTTTATTCCTTAGCTCCTTGAATTGCCTTTCTGAATTTCCTTGCCTCTCACTGAGTTTCCTAACATCTATTTTTGAATTCTCCATAATTTAGATCACAATCTTCCATGACTTTGAGTTTGGTTTCTGAAAAAGATGCTTGGTATAATTTCAATATTCTTACATTTATTCACATTGGTTTGTGAACCAACATATGGTCTATCCTTGAAAATGTCCCATGGGCCCTTAAGAAAAATGTGTATTCTGTTGCTTTTGGGTAGAATGTTCTATATATGTCTATTAAGTGTATGTGGTCTACTATGTCATTTAAGACCAATATTTGCTTGTTGACCTTGGAGGATCTATCCAATGGTGTAAGTGGGGTGTCAAGTCTCCTACTATTATTGTGGTGCTATCAATTTCTCCCCTTAAGTCTGTTAGTAGTTTATATATTTTGGTGCTCCTGAGTTGGGTGCATATATAAATAAATGTTATGTCTTCTTGATGTCCTGTTTATCTTTACATAATATCCATCTTTGTCTCTGTTACCCTTTTTGGCTTGAAGTCTATTTTGTCCTAAGTATGGCTATGCCTGCTTTCTTTTCAATGGTATTTGCTTACAATATCATCTTCCATCCTTGTCTTACCTCTCTGCCTAGCCTATTCCTATGGTTCAAAAGCAGGCACTCATTTCTCCACCAACCTCTGTTCCTGCACTACATCACCCATCTGCTTTCTCCATTCTTACACCCATGTTGACGAATGCTAAGAAAAAGCCCTCAAAATGAGCAGACATGACTCACATTCCACTTACACATTTTATTCATTCATTCACGTGTTCTTCCAACACACATGTGCCCAGTGTCCACCCAGTTTGTGTCAGACACTAGGCTAGATGAGTACAAGAACAATATTATCACAAAATAAATAGAGAAAAATTAACAAAAGATTTTCAAAACATGTCCCTTCAAAACAACAAAATATTTCTGAGAGAATCTGAGGACCTAAATAAGTGGAGAGATATGCTGTATCCATGAATTGGAAGACTAAATACTGTTAAGATGTCAATTCTTCTCAAATTGATCTATGTATTCAGTGCACCCCCAGTAAAAATCCCAGCATGCTTTTTCATAGAAATTGAATAGCTGATTCTAAAATTAATGAGAAAGTGCAAAAGATCTATAATAGCCAAAACAAATTCTTAAGAGACAAACTATATTAGAGGATTTATGCTACCTGAGTTCAGGGCTTCTTATAAAGCTGCAGTTTCAGATAGTACGGTATTGACATAAAGATAGATAATACATCAGTGGAACAGAATAGAGTCCAGAAATAGATCCATGCAAATATTATCAATTGCTTTCAACAAAGGTGTCACGATAATGCAATGGGAAAAAATAATCTTTCCAATAAATGGTGGGAAACAACTGGATGGCCACACGCAAACACATCAACCTCAGCCCTTATCTTATGCCACATACAAAAATTAACTCAGCATGAATCATTTACCTAAATGTAAGAACTAAAATTACAGAATTTCTAGAAGAAAACACTGGGAAAAAAATTTAGTAACCTTGGGTTTGGCAAAGGTTACTTAAACATTTACAGTCAAAAATTACAAACTTTGAAAGAAAAAAATCAATAATTATAACTTCATCAAAATTAAAAACTATGTTTCTTCAAACAACACAGTAAAGAAAATGAAAATTCAAGCCACAGACTAGATGAAATACTTTGCAAAACATACATCTAACAAAGGACTTGTATCTATAATATACAAGAAACTCTTGTAGGTCAATAATAGAAGATGAAAAACCTACTTAAAAATGGGCAAATGATTTGGACAGACCTTTAAGCAAAGAAGATATACAGATGAAAAATAAATATATGAAAAGATGTTCAACATCATTAGAGAAATTAAAAACCACAATGAAAAGACATGTTAGCAAAGATCTGGATCAGCTGGAACTCTCATCCACTGATGGTGGGGATGTAAATGTTACAACCACTTTGGAAAATAGGTAAATTCTTGGAAAAGGCAAACCAGACAATCCACTCCTAGGTATTTACCCAAGAAAAATGAAAAATATCTCCCCACATAGATTTGTACACAAATATTCTTAGCAGCATTATTCATAATAGCCAAAACCTAGAAATGATCAAAATGCCCATCAATGGTGAATACATAAACAAATCATTGCATCTGCATGTAGTGAGTGTTATACAACATGTGAAGCATTCTGGGAGGCATGCAGCATACTTCCTAGGGTCCGGTGGAATAAGGCAGCTTATCTGTAGCAGAAAGTACCTGACTTGATAATGCCCTCTGCTCCCCTCACTCATTCCCCATGCTCTTTCACTACCGCTCCTGGGAGTCTTTCCCAAATGCTCCACTTTCATTCAAGTCTGTCTCAGGCTCTGCTTTCGAGAAAAAAATAAAACTAAAACCACATATTTGTTACTATGGGAGTTGTTAAGTGAATTAGAATAAATCAATATGACAAATTATTAATATTATGCACCCAATGTTAAATGTTCGCAAACAATGGCAAAATTGTGTTTGACATAATGAATTAAGGTTTTCTGTAAAGGGTCCAAAATGCACATAAGATATATTCTTAAGTATGCAAAATAAACAGAAAATAAAAGGATCTGATACAATAAGTCCTATATAAAAGTAAGGAATTTCTATATCTTGCATAACCTTGTATAATGCCTTATCAAAGGCACACATAAAATAATTGCAGAATAAACATTACTGCAGGCAAACTGTCCCACGAACAATATGCCAAAAATATAATATGCCAATTATATGCCAAAAATATAGTATGCCAATTATATGCCAAAATCTTTTTTGTAATTAGCAAATTGCATCCATCATAATATATTATTAGTAAGTAGGTCTTATCTCACAAATGAAAAGAGTTCAATATTAGAAAATTCATCAGTATAATTCATAATACTTTTTAATAAACTAATCTTCAATATTGAGTAGACATTTAAAAAAACTGATACCCATTAACTATGTTTTAATCTTAGCAAGCTAAGAATTAGAAACATCAACAAAAAAGTATGTCTTTAATTTAACGAAGCATAGGTACTACGAACTGACATCGGTTATGTACCAGATTCTGTTTGACACTGAGGTTGCAGCACTGC
Source organism: Tonatia bakeri (assembly GCA_004024845.1). NCBI lineage: Eukaryota > Metazoa > Chordata > Mammalia > Chiroptera > Phyllostomidae > Tonatia > Tonatia bakeri. The sequence goes on from PVIA01001837.1 coordinate 57,601, forward strand.
AGAGGAGAGGCAACTGTACCTGAAGTCACAGAGCTTGTAATCTACTTAAAATAATGTCAGATACATGACAAATCTTCAGTAAGTACTCCTTAAATGAATGAGCAAATGAACAAAATAAACAAGTATTAAGTAGTAGCCTTAGGTTCTTTTGCAACTCAGACACAAATTTTCAATTGATTTAATAGCTTATTATAAATTTGATATCTCCTGAAGAGTTCATTTGGGTACAAATACAAACACTCACATAATAGCAATCTTAAATACTCACGGGTATAAGGGGTTTGTGTTGGACAGATGGAGAGTGTTTGCTTTCGCAGGTTCCACGGCTATTAATATATCTTGTTCTATAGCCATAGGAAGAACAGAATATCCACAGTAATCTATATGTTCACCTAGAAAAAAGAGAAAGCATTTCTTATCACTGGAAACAGATGACACAAGAGAAACACAAGTTGATACACAGGAAGAACATGAAGCTAGGTTTTAACAGAAAACAAAAATACCACGGGAAGTAAGTGATTCAATTTTCTTTTTCTCCCAGACATCTGAGCCAGGAACTTCTGCTAGCATAAGTATATTAGTTATTAGTTTCTATTAATTTTAAACTTCTTCACAAGATTTTTAATCTACTTTCTCATTCATAAAGAACATCTTCAAGTATTTGTTATGTGACCAGTTATGTGAAACATCAAGAAAAGCAGTATCTCCTTTCTCTGTCGTTCTTTTGTAGTAACTTTTAAAATATGAATGATTGAAGCCCTCAGTGCACTCCTCCGTATATTAACATGAGTCCACTCTCTCCCTCACCAGAGAATGAGCTCACTACGGTGAGGACTTTGCTTTACTTCTCTTGTGTTCTAACCAAATGCCTAACAAATTATACTGGCACTAAGAAGTTGTGTTAAGTATGCTAAACATAGCTAGGATTTAAAAGAAGAAGTTAGAAAAAGTATATTTAATGTGTACTACTTTATACATAGCAAACATAGGAAGCAAACCACCCTTTTCATTATAATTGCTCCTTGAAATACAAGGAAGAATTTTTTTTCTACTATACCATAACGTCTTCAAATTACTACTTAAATTCAAGGTTGTTCTTAAGATTTAAATACAAAATCATAATTCAAGAAAGATGGGCTAAGCAAGCTCAATTATATTTCCATATGCCAGGTTTTTATATCTGTCCCTATGGCAGACATTCATCAACTGAAAAATATAAAGTGAATGGAAGGCAATTCAACTGGATAATTATATTTTTAAACAAGTATTTTACATATTATTACAGGTACCAATCCTTTTGTTTCTACACTGATGTGTTCTTCAAAATAATAAAATAGGCTTCCAGTCAAGATGGCAACATAGGTAAATGTAGTACTTGCATTCTCCCACAACTACATCAAAATTACAGCTAAACTACAGAACCACCATCATTCAGAGCCACCTGAAATCTAGATGAATAGAAGTACTCCAATTAAGGATATAAATAAAAAGCCACATTGAGACTGGTGGGAGAAGAGAAAATACAGAGCAGGCTGTTTTTATACTAATGTGTAGCAGATAAAAATTGGGAGATAGCTGCAAACATCCCTCCTGAGGAATAAGGGGTCCCAGCCCCAAATCAGGCCTCCTGGCCCAGGTTTCAAGTGCTAGGAAGACAAGTTCCCACCACTTCTGGCTGTAAAAACCAACAGGGATTGTGGCTGAGGGAGAGAGAGGGCTTCAGGACTCCCAGGCAGTTTCTCATAAAGGGCGCACACGTGAATGTACCTGGACCCATTTGCTCTGAATTCCAGTGCAGGGGCAGCAGCTTGAAAGATACCAGGGACATACCAGAAGGAACTGAAGTGTCTGGCATCAGGGCCAGAGTTGGAGGGGCAGCTTTCTCACATACAGAGGTGCAGGCAGAGACCATTGTTCCTTTTTAAACTCCTTCTCCCACACAGCTGGCAGGATGTCACCATATTGACGTTTCCATCAATCTGGCTATCACCATTCACCCAGCCCTGGTGATTCCCTGAGACCCCACCCCATCAACCTGTGGGTCTACAAAAGTTGCTTCTACCAGTTTTTCCATAGGAATGGCTTGTCTAGGTTCATGCCTCAGACTTTCCTAAAATCTCTCAAATAAGGAGCTTCTGGTCTCATTGTGCCTCATACCACTTGCTAAGTGGCCCCAGGCCTGGCAGTAGCAGCAGCTGGCCTTGATTCTCAGCTTGGCTCCTCTTGGCACCTCTAAGCCCAGCACAAGTAGCAGCCATCTGCAGATCACTTTGTAGCTCATGCCAGCCTGCCTCAGGCAGAACATATGTGGTGGCTGACCTTGGCCTGTACTCCCTAGGAGGCCCCAGAGCCAGTGGACTCTGTGGACAACTTCAGACCATGTCAAAGCACCACCCAATCACATGCACAAGCAACTCACTCATGGGGCAGACTCAGCAGGCACCAGAGCCCCACTGGAGTAATTCCTGTTCCACGGGGTGGGCCCCTATATAGCTGATCCTCCACAGTGGTCAGAGCCAGTTCTTATATCAAATCAGCCTGGTGGTAAATCCCTCCCAGTGATGTGCCAGGAGCAATCAAGGATCAACTACAACAGGAGGGTGTACACAGTTCACACAGGGGGAGGGGCACACCTGGAGTGCCCAACTCAGATGAACAGGGAGGTGGTGACACTGGATCCTACAAGATACCTACTACATTAGGCCATGCTATCAAGCCCAGGAGATATAACAACTCTACCTAATACATAGAAACAAACACAGGGAGGCTGCCAAAATGAGGAGACAAGGAAAAATGTCCCAAATGAAAGAACAGAACAAAATGTCAGGAAAAACACCTAAATGAAATAGAGGCAAGCAAACTACTAGATGCAGAGTTCAAAATACTGGTTATAAGGATGCTCAATGTACTCAGCGAGAACCTCAACAGCATAAAAAAGAATATGGAAACCATAAAAAAGAACCAGTCAGAAATGAAGGATATACTAACTGAAATGAATATTTAGAGGAAATTAACAGTACAGTAGATAAAGCAGAGAATTAAAACAGTGATTTGGAATATAAGGAAGCCAAAGAAAAAGAAAACACTCAATCAAAACAGCAAAAAGAAAAAAAATCCAAAAAAGTGAGAATAGCATAATGAGCCTCTGGGACATCTTCAAACATACCAATATTCACATCATGGGGTTGCCAGGAAGACAGAGAGAAAGCAAGAAATTGAAAACCTATTTTAAAAAATAATGAAATAAAACTTCCTTAATCTGGAGAAGAAAATAAATATACAAGTCCAGGAAGCACAAGAGAGTCCCAAACAAGAGGAACCCAAAGAAGCCCACAGCAAGACACAGCATAATTAAAACACAAAGGTTAAAGACGAAGAAAGAATCTTAAAAGCAGCCAAGAGAACAGCAGTTAGTTACCTACAAGGGAGCTCCCATAAGACTGTCAGCTGATTTTTCAACAGAAACTTCACAGGTCAGAAGGATTGGCAAGAAATATTTAAAGTGATGAAAAGTAAGGACCTACAACCAAGATCACTCTACCCAGCAAAGCTATCATTTAGAATTGGAGGACATACAAAGAGCTCTCCAGACAGACAATGCTAAAGGAGCTTGTTACCATCAAACTAGTATGACAGAAAAAAAAAATTTTTAATAATAAAAAAGTAATAATAATAGTTTTTTTCCTAGATTGACAATGAGAAATGGAGAAGCAGTTTTCTAAGTTATCATTCTCCCCAATTTCCTTCAAGAAGACAATAATACAAAACAATGATTCACAAGTAGAAAACACATATTTATTTTTTATGTACTATTTTTTAATTATCTTATTGCTGTTCAATTACAGTTGTCTGCATTTTCTCCCAACCCCACCCAAAGAAAACATGTATTTAAACAAGCGTAACTCTAGAGAGGCACCAGATTCTGTTTGGGAGGCTACAGTGTGGATGTCAGCCTTCTGATATTTCCTCTCTTGTCAAAAATGATGGAAATAGAGGACTTCCGGCCAAGATGGAGGCATAGGTGGGTGCACCGTACCTCCACGCACAACCAAGATAGGAACAACAACAATTTAGAAACAGAATAACATCTAGAACTGAGAGAAAATTTATTTAAATGGAAGCCGGACAACCAAGGAGTTGAAATAGACCTGTTCATCCAGACCGGTAGGAGGGGCAGAGTCGGGCAGCTGGGCATGGGTCCCAGTGCGGAGAGCAGAGTTGGGACCAGACACATAAGGCATCCGAGGGTGCGTAAGGCATCCGAGGGTGCGTAAGGCATCCAGGGCGTGCAAGACCGAAGCAGGTGGACCCTGAGTGCGCTTGCGACAGCTGGCAGGCCCCGGTAGAGGGGTGGCACCCAGCAGACCCAGTGAGGCGGTAATTGTAAAGCAAGGCAGAGCACACAACTCAGGATCCCAGTGCTGGGAAATAGAGCCTTGGGACACTGATCACGAATGCCTGTGGAAATTGAGGAGCAGGGAGAGACACCCAGCCTCACAGGAGAGGTCCTTGGAGGGTCCCACAGCGTGCACAAGCCCACCCACATGGGAATTGGCACCAGAGGGGCTCAGTTTGCTTGGGGGAAGCAGCAGAAGTGACTGAGGTCCCACAGAGAACTGAGCAACCGCCATTGTTCCCTCTTCACCCCACCTCCACGTACAACGTCACAACCCAGCAACTTGGGTGCCCCGCCCCGTGAACACCTAAGGCTCCGCCCCCTACTGTAACAGGCGCGACCAGACCAAAAAAGAAAAAAGAGAGAGAGAGAAAGAGAGATAGCTCAAACAGAAGAACAAATCAAAGCCCCAGAACTCATCCTTTTAAGTGACCGAGAGATAGCCAACCTATCAGATGCACAGTTCAAAACACTGGTGATCAGGAAGTTCACAGAATTGGTTGATTTTGGTCACAAATTAGATGAACAAATGCAGGCTACGATAAGAGAAATGAAGGAAAATGCACAGGGAATCAATAGTGATGGGAAGGAAACTGGGACTCAAAACAATAGAGTGGACCAGAAGGAAGAAACAACCAAACAGGAAAGAATGGAGAAATAAGAATTCAAAAAAATGGGGAGAAGCTTAGGAACCTCCAGGACATCTTTAAACGTTCCAACATCCGAATTATAGGTTTACCAGAAGGGGAAGAAGAAGAGCAAGATATTGAAAACTTATTTGAAAACATAATGAAGGAGAACTTCCCCATTCTGGCAAAGGAAATAGACTTCCAGGAAGTCCAGGAAGCTCAGAGAGTCCCAAAGAAATTGCACCCAAGACGGAACACACCAAGGCACATCGTAATTACATTAGTCAAGGTAAAAATGAAGGAGAGAATCCTAGAAGCATCAAGAGATAAGGGGACAGTAACCTACAAAGGAGTTCCCATCAGACTGTCAGCTGATTTCTCAAGAGACTTTACAGGCTAGAAGAGACTGGAAAGAAGTATTCCAAGTCCTGAAAGACAAGGACCTACATCCAAGATTGCTCTATCCAGCAAAGCTTTCATTTAGAATGGAAGGGCAGATAAAGTGCTTCTCAGATAAGGTCAAGTTAAAGGAGTTCATCATCACCAAGCCCTTATTTTATGAAATGTTAAAGGGACTTATCTAAGAATATTAAAAAAAAACATGTATAGTAAAATGACAACAAACTCATAATTATTAACAATCACACCTAAAACAAAACCAAAACAAACTAAGCAAAAACTAGAACAGGAACAGAACCACAGAAATGGACATCACATGGAGGGATAGCAACAGGGGAGTGGGAGGAGGAGAGAGGGGGAAAAGGTACAGAGAATAAGTAGCATAGATGGTAGGTAGAAAATAGACAAGGGTAGGGCAAGAATAGTATGGGAAATGTAGAAGCTAAAGAACTACCCTGGTTGGCGTAGCTCAGTGGATTGAGCGCGGGCTGTGAACCAGGCATCGCAGGTTCGATTCCCGGTCAGGGTACATGTTTGGGTTGCAGGCCACAGTCCCCAGCAACCACACATTGATGTTTCTCTCTCTCTCTCTTTCTCCTTCCCTTCCCTCTCTAAAAATAAATAAATAAAATCTTAAAAAAAAAAAAGAAAGGCTTTAAAAAAAAAAAAGAACTTATGACACATGAACTGAAGGGAGGGAATGTGGGTGGGAGAGGGTATACAGGGTAGAGGGGACTGAAGGGGGGAAATGGGACAACTGTAATAACATAATCAATAAAATATATTTAAAAAATGATGGAAATAACTGGGTGAAGGGCAGGGAGGGAGCAGGAACTGCTGGCAAGTAAGGATGATAAGACTATTACATTCTGAGTATTTTAATAAAACTTAAACAGAAAATATAATAATGCTTTTAATAAACATTGAAATTCATTTCATCCCAAGCACTAACTAAATTAACTACATTGGAACATAATATACCTCTTTTATGTATGTATGTATGTATGTATGTATGTATGTATTTTTAGAGCTGGGGGAGGGAGAAAGGGAGGAAGAGAAACACCAATGCATGAGAGTTACATGGATCAGTTGCCTCTCACTCGCCCCCAACTGGGGGTCTGGCCCGCAACCCAGGCGTGTGCCCTGACCGGGAATCAAACTGGCAACTCTTCAGTCCATAGGCAGGCACTCAGCCCACTGAGCCACACCAGCCAGGGCTCATATAACTCTTCTTTGAAATCAGAAAACACTCAATAAGAATAAGAATTACTTATCAGGAAAACGTTTGGTTTGGGTCCCTTCCCCACAAAACTAAGTGAGGCTCTAATATTCTCTGTTCTGAGAATATTGCTTCTTTTTGGTCCTCTCGCAATAGCAAGGAGTTGTTTTTCTCCTACTCTGCTGTTTCCAGGCCTTTTTTCTGTCCTCCTGTTCTTAGGAGGCTCAGCTACATTCTCTCCTCCTCATCAGTCTCATCTATGATTCTTTCAGATACTGTTCTTCTGTGAAGACCTCAGCACCTAAGTCCAGCCTGTCTCCATTTCAATCCCGCAATAACATCCAGGCAAACAACCCAGTCCAGGACCCCAGCTTCCTAATCCCTAGACCCCTAGAGAACCTGCCCTCCTCCTCTCTGCTCCAGTCATCTACTTACATCCATGGTACGGACAAATCTAGTAATGACCATAGACCTTCTCATCACCTGGAACTGTTCTACCTATGAAATTTTAGTTTCAAATATCATATCCTTTACTAAAACTTCCCACCCTATTTCTGTTACTCAGATTACCCCACTTGCCTGTTTTTCAGACCCAGTTCTTTGCCCTTTTTACCCTTTAAGCTCCCCACTACCTTTCTCTCTTTTTCTACCCAGCATGGATTCCTGGGTTCATATCATCATCTTCCTGATGCCACTGTCACTCTCCCATAATCTCCATCCAAAACAAAACCACAAAAACAGATCAAGCACAGGCAACTTGGACTAGCTGCGAAGGAAAAAACAAAAACTTTGCAGACGGGTATTGCTGTGACTCTTTGTCTCCAGCTCTAACCAGCCCTCCGTATTACCTAGCAAACCCTTTGTTTTTCCAGTCATCTCCTCTCCCACCCTTCTTTACGAGGCTATTCCAAACTTCCTGCCTCCTCCTTAGATGTTCAACCCTTCCCACTCTCCCCCATGAGAACTCCCTCAACTTTCTATACAAAAATTAAAAATTTACCTACATCGACCTGCATTCTTTTCTTCCTTGCCTTCCATTAAAAAGAGTGAAAGTGGCCCTGAGCATCTGCTCTAGATGCCAGCCCTCTAGCCTTCTAGGGAATGCCGCTCCATCAGTTCCTCCCTTCTCGGATGCCTTCTATCTCTCTCCCCAGCGGATTTACTCCATTCCCCTCCCTCCTTATTTAACCATACTCAAGCCTTTCATGCTTTTTAAATCCCCCATTATTTGCTTCAAAATAACATAAGATTGCCTGAGTTGATAATAATTGAAGCTCTTGGGTACATGGGAGTTATTATATTATTCCAACTACTTTTTTGTATGCTTACATTTTCCATAGTAAGTTTTCTTTTTAATCCTCCTTTGAGTCCTAGATTTTTCTCAGTTCTACATCCCATTTTCTCTTGATAAAAAAAAACAAACCATTCTCACATAAAGACTGGGGCTGTTTCAATTTTATACATTATGGCATCCCCGTGCCGGCACACGTTAGGTGTTCAGTAAATATCAGTGGAATAGATATAATCACACGTCATGCCACAGTACTTCAATATCATTGTCACTGGATAAAGAGCTACACAAGTTTCCTGCTGTGGACGGAAAAAGGGCTTCTATGGAAAGTAACCTCACAGGGTGATCTGATCATCAACTCCTAACTGGGCGGGTCATGGCTGGCAGTCATGTCCCAGGCCTGTAACTTCTTCAGTAAAAGGCTTATCTTTGCCTTCAGCAAGTTCTGCCCATTGTCTCTGTGAATCTAGGTTAGCACACCTTTGAAATGCCCCCTTTCAAAACCCTCCTTCTAAAGCATTAGTTTAACTACCCTGTATTCCAGTTCCTGAATTATTTCCTCCCACCTTCATGTAATCTTCCTTATCATCCCTCCTTAATCTTAAATGCATACAAGAGCTGCAAAACTTCTTCTCCAGAGCATTTGTGATCTTGCTCCCCAGCACATGTTTGGCTCAAACGAACTATTATAAAATATAAAAATAAATAAATGACACACACAAAAAAATCATTCTTCATGTCACTACACTATTATTAAAAATGAGGAATTATAGGGTTTCCCAGTATTCTTCTAATCCAGTGAGTAAATGTAAAAATCATCAAAATTACTCACCACAGTCTAAAAATTTGGCATGCAACACAAAACAATATTTTCATCCCTTATGAAACAATATTAATAACTAGTTTCAATAAATTTATAAATTTGTTAATGAATGGGCAAAATTAACATTAATAACATACATTGGGAAATATGAAAATATAGTGTGGTTCCTAATGCAAAAGTGTATCTTAACTATAGTAGATATATATAAAATATCCTATTTTTTTTCAGTTCTGGAAAAAATTAAGAAAAGAATGTATTAACAAAAATTTGCATCTTACCAAAGCCAGAAAAACTTAGAGAAGGAAATTTTGAAATACCTATTATGTTGACCCTTCCCGGCGCTCGAACATAAAATTTGGGAATGGATCCGAACTTAGAGTTAAACATCTCCTTCAGCTTTAGCAATCTGAAAACAAGAGTAAAATGTGTCAGAATATCCACATAATGGAATAGTCTACACAAGATATACACACTGAAACACATTTCATATATCTGCCATCATTAATTACTGCTAAAAAATAAAAAATAAAAATGTTTTACTGACATTTAAAAACCCCTTCCTTAAAAACCCCAGGAACAAAAAATATTGTAATCCCCCCTAAGCAACACAAGAGTATAGCTAAGCACACAAAAAGTTTTAAAAAGTTAAATAAACTCCTATTAAATTTTCTATAAGTTGAGACCTTCTTCTGCAGACACGGACCTGGCCCATCCTGTCATGCCAGAAAGTAAGGGAGTGCTGAAACAAGGACCGTAACACGGGAGCCCACACAGAATCCCACTGCCCAAATCTGAAACAAGTCAACCACCAACATAGTAATAAAAGTAACATGTTATAACCCATAAGATAAAATAGAAGTCACTGTGTCCACACAATCATAAATAAATGGAAGAAAAAAATCACTTCCTTATATTAGAGTGCCAAATAATAAAAAACATTTTAAAAAATAGAAAAATCATCATTTGGTGACTGTCACAGTAATAACTGATTCAGGCAAGGATCATCAGTGGAAGCTAAAACCAGTAAATGAAAGTTTGATATGAGACAGAATACTAACATAGTCTTAAAGTATTTCACCAAAAGATACTAACTGGAGAAGAGAACATAGTAACTTTACAGTGGAAAAATCAGGCAGCTGTCTCTTAACCAAGTGATCCAAGTCAACAGCACTGGCTCCAAGGCAAACAGACACCATGTATCTCCTGAGACAATGTACTGAGAAAACAAAATTACATTTTTGTAGTATTCTTACCAAAAATAAATAATGTGAATCTAATCATGAGGAAATATTAAATAAACTGTTAAAGGAGAAATTTTTAAAAGTATAATCATGACTCATATAGGTATAAAATAAACATGTGTAAAAATTTTTATCCTATTAACTAAGGACAAAACCAGTAAGATGTTATAACCAGTTAGAAGGAGAATCCAAAGTACTACTCATATACCGTCAAATAAGGAATGTTGAAACTAATTTACAAGTAAACACAAAAACTACTGAAACTAGTTAATAGCAACAATCACCTAACTGCATTCCGCCAGACAGAATGTGCAATTTCTACGGACAAGAATCATTTGCACTACTGTCAGTTTCCTATGACCTACAGCACTAGGAAGTAGCTTGACTAGAACAAAAAGCTCAGAGCCACAGAGAAATCAGATAACGTGAAAGATAGCTATGCCAGGCGACTTCTGTTCTCTTTAGATATGCTCGTCATTTTTTTTTTGGTCCATTTCAAAGTTTTTCACAATTTTTTACTGCAACCCAAATTGAGGGATATTCTATAAAATAATTGGCCATGAAATACAAAGAAAGACTGAGGAAATCCCTACTCCTCAAAATAAAAGATTTTTTAAAAAACTAAATGCAACATGTGTCCTCTATTGAATTGACCCCCCAAAATTGTTATTTTTTGCTATAAAGGACATTAGTAGAATAATCGGTAGCACTTGAGGTCTCTCAATTAGATAATGTATTGATGCTAATTTCCTGATTTTGATCATTGTATTCTGGTTATGTTAGAAAATGTTCTCATTTCTGGGAAACATGCTCTAAAGAGGCATCATATCTTCAACTTAATCTCAAACCATTTAGTAACATATAACAGAAAAAGAGAGAGAACAATAAAGCAAATATAGAATTATGTTAACAGTTGGAGAATCTGGGAGAAGAGAACACAGTAGTTTTTTAACTATATTTGACTTTTCTGTAAGTCAAATTACTTCAAAATAAAAACTTTTTAAAAAGCACTTACCAAGTGCTTTACCAAGTGCTATACTTAAAAAGGAGATTAATAATAGATGTTGGCCTCCAGGAATATAAAAGTAAGCTAAAAAGTACAATACTGCATGACAATAAAGTGATAAGCCAGATAAATACAGCCCTTTGGGAGCAGAAAGAAGCTATTTAGCCCTACTATGGGAGAATGTAGATGAAGATAAACCCAAAATCAGGAGAATAATATAGAGAAGGCTTTCCAAAGAGGCAACAGTTAAAATGAGTCGTAAAGGACGTCAGACAAGTGGGGTGTTGTGAAGCATTAAAAGGCCCAGCATGCTGCATTCAGAAAATTATAATTAGACCTTTAAATACATCAAAAGAGAAAAGTAGGAGAGGAGGGTGGTGATAATCAAACAGATCTTAAAGGGCCTCATATGACAAGTTGGGGAACCTAGCTTTTAATACATAGACAGTGGATATGAAGAGATGTTTAAGGATGAAGTGTATCGATTTCACACTTGACAAAGCTCACTGGCAAGTGTACAGAACATGGGTCATAGGAAGGCAAGGCAGAAACAAAGAAATCCAATAGGAGGCCATTGTAGTGAGAAATGCTTCCAGTACATTAGTGGTGGAGATAAAGAAGGGTGAAAATTAAATTGATATAAGAAAGTGTAATCAATAGGGATTAGTGAGCAATTAGGTGTGGGGAAAAGGGAGATGTAGCGTTGCAGGAATTTTCCAGCTTACGTAATTCCACTGCCCTCAAAAGGGACTGTTATTTCTGCTTGTGAAAATCACATACTGACAAAAGTCAAGTTCTGCTGAACTTGAATCCTTATTAATTTGCTTTTATAAGCACTGAAAGCACAAATAAGATGAAGTACTAACAGTAGTGTTAGAATAAGACTCCTAAAATGTGTTTTAATAAAATGATTTTGAGTTACTATATTTTGTAGTATTTTCTCAGACTACCTCAGGAAGGCAGCCTGCTCATGCCTTTCTATAACTACTCCATCACCAAGAAGCTGACCGTACAACATTCCTGCCTTTGAAACCCAAATGCACAGAGGTTATCAAAGCAATCAAGGAAAGTACTTTTCTCTAAGACTAGGAAGAACTGAGGTGTACATGTTTTTCTAAACGTCACACCTAACCTTCTAAGAATGAAGCATGATGGCTATAATTGGGGGAGAGGTTGCACTGTTACCACACTGGACTCATCACCAGCAAGACTCCATCTCTTAAAATATAGTTACTTAAAGGATGCCTCCAAAAAGACTGCAATGAGCATTTTCAACCTGAAAATAAAAGCTCCTACAAAAATCACACTGTTAAAGGCAGAAATGGTCACATTATCACTACACAGATTGTTGAATCTGGTGGCCTGAATGCTCTTTTGACTTGAGATCTTTTTTAACAGCAGTTTTAGTAACAGAACTTGAGAAACAAAATTATGACTGTAGTGAGTAAAATAGATTTCAATATAAGGACTGTTTTCTAAGGACCCTCAGGCGACCAGAAGGCTAAGTGCAAAGAAGAACGAATTAAAATTTTAGGAGATAAGACATGTATCTTTGGTTTGCCAATAGGACCTTAGATAAGTCTCCTATACTGTCCATGCTTCTGGTTTCTCTTCAACATCAGGATACCCAGTAATGGCACTGTACAAAATATGAATTTTTAATACTAATTTAAGAATAGTTAGTTGTTAATATGTATTTTTATGGTGAAAGGAATCAGGACATGCCACTCCAAAATATGTCACTTGACATGAAAATTATTTTGAGCTGAAGGCAATTAAGAGATAGCAAGCACAGGAGGAGCTGTCTACCCTCCAGCTAACTAAAAGCATGATATAAATTTCCCTTTTTAAGAAAAGATTTTATTTATTTATGTTTAGAGACAGGGCAAAGGGAGGGAGAAAGAGGAAAGAAACAATGTGAGAAAGAACCATCGATCAGTGGCCCCTTCCTACCCCACCGACCACGACGGAACCTGCAGCACAGGCATGTGCCCTGACCCGGAACTGAATGGGCAAACCCTCACCCTGCCCAACCAACTGAGCCATACCGGTCAAGGCATAAATTTCCCCATTTTGAAGTTGTCTCATCCCATCTCCCATACCAAGAAATACGCATCACTGGACACTCACTGACTGGAGTCTGCATAAAGAAACCTTATTAAAATAACCCCTATCGTCGTCATTAGTTCCCGCCATATATTCAGCTTCCTACAACTTGCCATCCCTAGAAGCCCAAGCCCCTTCCCTTCGTCTACTCACTTCTTACAATGCATCTTCCTTCGTTAAAATAGTGTATTATCTCCCAACCCTCACCACCTCTTCGGGTTTTCATTTCTTTTCTGTGAAGCCCCCATGCGTATATGAAACAAGCCTTGTCTCCTGATAATCTATCTTTTGTCAATTTAATTCACAGGTGCCAGCTACTAAACCTAAGAGGGTAAAGGAAAAGTTTTTCCTCACTTAAAATCATAATTTTAATGAGTTGGTCTATCCTTCATTTTCCTCAACTACAAATTCAGGATAATAATAGAAGTTCCTGCAAAGGCTTGTTATGAGGATTTTATAAGCATGCAATAATTATTAGTTATCATTATAAAATTTGTTTGAGAATTTAACATATGTTAAAAAATAGCATTTCAAAGTATGGATAATTGGCCTTGGGGGAGGAGAAGGAAATTTAATCCCTACTTTGCTCCTTCCATCACAATTCATCTTAGGCCCGGGCTGGTGTAGCTCAGTGGATTGAGCTCGGGCCTGTGAACCAAAAGGTTGTAGTTCAATTCCCAGTCAGGGCACATGCCTGGGTTGCAGGCTAGTTCCCAGCAGGGGGCACATGAGAGGCAACCATACATTGATGTCTCTCTCCCTCTCTCCTTCCCTTCCCCTTTAAAGATAAATAAATAAAATCTTTTTTTAAAAGTGAAACTTTAGCCCTGGCTGGTGTAGCTCAGTGGATTGAGCGCGGGCTGCGAACCAGGCATCGCAGGTTCGATTCCCAGTCAGGGCACATGCCTAGGTTGCAGGCCATGTCCCCCAGCAACCACACACTGATGTTTCTTTCTCTCTCTCTCTCTCTCCCTCCCTTCCCTCTCTAAAAATAAATAAATAAAATCTTAAAAAAAAAAAAAAGTGAAACTTTAAAACAAAACAGTGAAATAAATCTGTATGGAGTAATATGGCATAATCTCTGAGAAATATTGTTAAGTAAAAAAAGTGAAAGAAAAACAAATATGATTCTACTTATATGAACATAACAATAACATTTTTATTTAAAAGTGGTTACAATGATATTATAAGGGCATCAAGATAAAATGATATTACAAGGACACCAACCAAATTGATAACTCCTAAGAAGGGAAGAATTGGCAGCATGGGATAGGAATCGGAGCCTATAGTGAAGAAAGGAACTGGAGGTTTCCAGGCCTTACTGAGTATACTTTTAAACAATCCAGATCTTTCCTACTGACAATGCAATCGTACAGCACCATTATCATAAAGACAAAAGGTGGGAAACAGCCCATCAACTGACGGATGGATAAACAAAATGTGCTATATCCATACAATGGAATATTATCCAACCATAAAAAGGAATGACATATTGACGTTTCTTGGATGAACCTGAAAAATATAGTAAGTGAAAGAAGGCAGTCACAAGAACTACATATTTTATAATTCCCTTTATTTGAAACTTCCAGAATAACTAAACATATAGAGATAGAAAGTTCCGGTACATTAGTGATTGCTTAGGACTGGGGGACGCAGGATTCTTTTGGGAGTGATGAAAAGGTTCCTAACTTTGATTATGGCGATAGTTGCACAATCCTGTGAATACACCAGAAGACATTTCATCGTAAACTTTAAACACATAAAATGTTTGGCATGTTAATTATGTATCAATAAAACTGTTAAAAATAACAATCCAGCAATTTAAAACTTAATCCCAAAGAGAAGGAAAAACGAAGAGACAGCACTGCTGAGAGAGCGAGCGGAAGTCAAAGCAGTCTCACAACATGGGGGTCACGTGTGATCGGGACGCAGGAAAAATACCAGGACATCTATTGCTATTTGACTTTTGTATGAAAAGAACAGAAGTTAAGTTTACTAAAATGTGTGCCTTGGCCGACTAACACCTTCACGGAGGATCACGTCGCTGTGAAGCTGAAGAAGCATCCCGAAGAAAGGCACTCCGCAAGAAGACAGTCTAATCTCGGCACTCTTGTGCCTCTTTTTCCCTCCCAGCAACTGCAACGTGTGACCAGCCACGTGGATCTATAGATATACTCGCTAAACTTAAGTCACCCCTCCTAAAACAAATACATCACTGAAACATTGCTTGAAGCTAACAATCATACTGCACGCAAAAGAAAATGGCAGAGTGCAAACTTATCTGACTGCTATTATGATCTCTTATTCAGTTAGCACAGAATAAACATTTGTTGCATGAATGAACACTGTAAAAGTCAAAAAGGCAAAAAAATCTCTAAGAACATGTTGTAAACAATTCTTCATTTCTAGTACCTTACCACTATTCCCCCTTCCCAAAAGGATAACTATAGAAATACTGAGCATTATTATTAAAATCATAAAATGGAAAGACAAATTTATATATAGATATGTTTTATGTAAAAGACTAAACTACATGGTACCATATTATTTTCATGTAACAAGGTTTTCGTGAATCTTATTGGAAGCATGTCTCCAACAGTGTCCTAATTCATTCAAATGTTTAAGAGCAACTGTATGTGCAAGGGTCTGAGAATGTCCTGACATCCAAAGACATTCATGAGTGACAGTCTAAAGCAGTGCTAGTCTCCATAATCAAAAACTGTTTCTTTCTGGTAACTAAAGACCCACTGTTTGCTAGCTTAAAGGTGAAAAAACACTTTTAATTTTAGTAAGTTACATTGTCAACTGTCACATGACAATCATATACCTGGAAATAGGGAGAGCTTGAGGACTTAATATTAGAGAGAAAAGTTCACAGGGCAGGGGGGCCAGTAAAAACTAGAAACAGCAGAGGAGTAGCGAAGCCAACCTTAGAAAATCTGTAGGGTTAAAACTGCAGCAGGTTAGACTTCATTCTATGAGATTTCGGTTCTATATCAGAATGAAGTATTTCTACAAAGTTATCTGCAAGATGCACTAAAATGAAAAGATCACCCACTAGGTATCACTAAACTCATCGTTTTTCTGTAGTTATGTACTGGCAGCAGGCGCCAATTCATAGATTCCATGATTTGTTTAGAAGTATGCAGACACCAAGGGATTTGGGGTGGAGGGACAGGTTGTTTGGGGTGAGACGCTTTTCTTCTTCTTCTTCGTGTGTGTGTGTGTGTGTGTGTGTGTGTGTGTGTGTTCAATTACTATCTTAGAAAGGGGACCTCAAAAAGCACTATCGGCTGGCAGGCAAGACGGAGAGAGATGGTGTTCAAAGTTAATATGGGCACTTCTGCTAAAGCCGTGCAGTAGAGTGTACCACCTTCAGCAAGAAAGGAAAAAGAAGGATCTGAATGCATGAAGCAAAACACACATTCCGGGTAGAAGTCAAAGTGGAAAGCGCGGCGTGGTCTTTCTTGCAAGCCCAGCCGCGAGGCCTTATAAATCCCAAGGATTCTGTTCGTTCCCAGGACCAAGAGCAGCGCCCCAGTGAAGAACCAAAAGCCCCAGACAACCTTGCCAACCTCGGTGGTCCCAAACCGCGGCATCTCCTCTCCCCCACCTGGGATGTTCTGCCACTTGGACTCGACATGTGGGAGGGCTCTCCGTAGCCATATTTCGAGATGATCTTTCCCCTGTAGATTCAACGGTCAAATCAAGAATCCCGAGACAACTGCAGCAGGAGCCCGCAAGAGCCTGTTCTTCCGGGAGCCACCGGCCTGCGGAAATCCTGCCGCTTCGCTGGGCTGGCTGCTTCTAGTCTGCCCCTCCTCTGGCTCCTCCTCCCTGAATCCCGGGACTCCGAGCTCCCGAGAAGCTGTCAGGTGCAGCGGAGGCGCAGCTTGGAGCTTAGCGGCAACCACGGACTCACTAGAGCCCCTGTGTTAAGCGCCTGCAAAGCTGATTTTGGAAGGGTTTTTTTTCTGTGCCCTGGGGATAAATCTGAGTGGAGAGTTATAACGTGGCGCCTGAGATTGCACTTTTTTTTTAAGTTAGGACTTTTGTTCTTTAATGACCAGCAACTGCTCCCCCAAATAACACTAAAATGTTTAGTTATTGCCACTCCTGTGGGTTATTTAAAAATCAGGCAATGTAAAATTGATGCAGCACCTGACTTAACATATTTGCATTTATTCCAAATTGGGTGCATTGGAATACAGTTAACAGTGAGAAGAAAATGCATGTCTTTCAAACTTCAAGAGCCCTTGGCACCTAGTTCAATCTCTTCATTTTTCAGTTACCTAGATAAATTTCAGATGCCCTATACCAAGAAACATACCATCCCCCTCCATCACTCTACCATATTTCCATGTTCTTGTCTTCATAATTCTCACAAGTTCTGCATATTTTATTTTCTCTATGCATTTTTTGTCTGCTACCTCCATTATCACTACCATTACAAAGTTAGCAACTTGAGTATAGGAACTATGTATCCCCAGCACCCAGAACAGAACTGGACAGATTGGTTGTTTAATCAATAGGTAAGATGAACTGAATGAACAAACAAAAGGTGGAGTGACTTGCCAAAAAATAGACTGCTAATTGGTAGCAAAACTTGAATTAAACTTCAAGTCTATTAATTCTCTAGTGTACTTTGCTGGAGAAGTACACTTCTCCAGCAAAATTTAACCCAAA
Source organism: Tonatia bakeri (assembly GCA_004024845.1). Taxonomy (NCBI): domain Eukaryota; kingdom Metazoa; phylum Chordata; class Mammalia; order Chiroptera; family Phyllostomidae; genus Tonatia; species Tonatia bakeri. The sequence continues at coordinate 75,397 of PVIA01001837.1, forward strand.
ATGCTGGAATTTAACCCAGGCAAAGCCAGTTAGTAACACACTTATCCCAAGGTTTCCAAGTTGAGAAAGTGTGGGCCAGCATGACCAACTCACTAGAGGCAGTGGCATCACCAGACAGATTCAGTGTTGCCACTCCAGAATTTCTATCATGTGTACATGAGGAAGGGGAAGTTGGAGGTGAAGGCTAAAGTGTGAACTGACAATACCAAAGCGTAGCTAAAGGCGTGCAGCCCCTTGGCACCTGCTTGCATTGTCACTGTAAATGGAACATCACTGAAACTACGTTATTCTGGTCCAGGACCACTTTCTATTATTTCACTCCCTCCTTATCCCTTGTAGATGAAGTGATTATATCTTTTTTGAACCCCAATAAATCCTAGTATGATGCTTCTTGTGGTTCACTCTTCAGTAAGGGGAGACATCTCATCACTTCTATAAATATGTTTGAATGGAGAGAGATCCTAGTGAGAAAAAATGTAAATTTTCTAGGAATACTAGTAAATATGGAAAAGGAAAGATAATTTTTAAATCAGATATGTTTCTAATATATTCTTTATAGCCACTGAAAATAACTAAATTTTGAAGCTTTGCATATTATTAATAGTCCCTAAACTGTCTCATTCTGTACAGTACTTTTAAATGAATTCAATGACTATTGAAAACTGTTTCATAAAATAATATTTCCTATTGAATGTGTACTTGATGACTAAATATTACCTTTGCTAAATGAAACCTGATGCCAAAACATTAGCTTGAATCTTAGATACATTTCTATTGCAGTTGCAATAAAACTGATAAAGACTAGAAAGCATCATATAGAAAAAGTGAAACTGTCTAAAAGTAAAACATTATTAAAATAACTTGTTCTCCAACTACTGAAGACCCCCAACTGGAAAACAAAAAACAAAACTCACATGACTTTTTTACGTGGTCTTCCTCATGCCAGACCTCTCGCTAAGTAACCGCTTTACATTTATCATTCCCTCTCTGAATCTTTCCAACAGTCCTCGTGAAGTAGGAAAGCATTCTTCCTTTGTCAATTTTAAAATAATCATAATACAGGTTACCAAAAATTATCAAAAATATACTTCTAAAGAATTGACTTATGTTGAGAATTAAATGGCCAACCATTTTTGACAAAGATGCCAAGACAATTCAATAGGAAAAGGATCATCTTTTTAATGACACTGGAGCAATTTAATTTCCATATGCAGAAAAAAACAAACCTCTACCTTCGCCTCACAGTATGCATATAAATTTTTTTTGAAAGTCTCATGTGTCTTTTTTTTGCATTTTTTTAATTCTTTAATTTATTGATTATGCTATTACAGTTGGCCCATTTTTCCCCTTCACTCCCCTCCATCCTGCCCATCCCCTCCCACCCACATTCCCCCCTTTAGTTCAGGTCCATGTGTCATAAGTTCTTTAGTGTCTACATGTCCCATACTATTCTTACCCTCCCCTTGTCTATTTTCTACCTACTGTCTATGCTACTTATTCTCTATATCTTTTTCCCCTCTCTCCTCCTCCCACTTCCCTATTGCTAACCCTCCATTTGATGACTTTTTTTTTACTGTTCATATTTTTAATCTTCTTTTTCTTAGGTAAGTCCCTTTAACATTTCATATAGTAAGGGCTTGGTGATGATGAACTCTTTTAACTTGGCCTTGTCTGAGAAGCACTTTATCTGCCCTTCCATTCTAAATGAAAGCTTTGCTGGATACAGCAATCTGGGATGTAGGCCCTTGCTTTTCATGACTTGGAATACTTCTTGCCAGCCCCTTCTTGCCTGTAAGGTCTCTTTTGAGAAATCAGCTGACAGTCTGATGGGAACTCCTTTGTAGGTCACTGTCTCCTTGTCTCTTGCTGCTTCTAGGATTCTCTCCTTCATTTTTACCTTGGCTAATGTCATTATGATGTGCCTTGGCGTGTTCCTCCTTGGGTCCAACCTCTTTGGGACTCTCTGAGCTTCCTGGACTTCCTGGAAGTATATTTCCCTTGCCAGATTGGGGAAGTTTTCTTTTAATATCTATTTAAATAAGTTCTCAATTTGTTGCCCTTCCTCTTCCCCTTCTGGTACCCCTATAATTCGGATGTTGGAACGTTTAAAGGTGTCCTGGAGGTCCCTAAGCCTCTCCTCAGTTTTTTGAATTCTTGTTTCTTCATTCTTTTCTGTTTGGTTGTTCCTTTCTTCCTTCTGGTCCATTCCATTGATTTGAGCCCCAGTTTTATTCCCCTCACTATTATTTCCCTGTGCATTTTCCTTCATTTCTCTTATCGTAGCCTGCATTTGTTCATCTAATTTATGTCCAAAATCAACCAATTCTGTGAGCTTCCTGATCACCAGTGCTTTGAACTGTGCATCTGATAGTTTGGCTATCTCTTGGTCACTTAAAAAAAATGGTTCTGGGGCTTTCAAATCTGTTTGAGCCATCTTTTTTATTTTCCTTTGGTTTGGTTGCAGTTGTTTCGTAAGGGTGGCGGAGCCTTAGGTGGTCACCAGGATGGGGCACCCCAGTCACTGGGTTGTGATGTTGTAGGTGGGGGCGGGGTCTAAGAGGGAACAATGGCACCTCTTCCACTCTCTCTAGGACTTCCGTCCCCTCCACTGCCTCCCACAAGCAAATTGGGCCCTTCAGATGCTGGCTCCCGGGCAGGTGGGCTTCCCCTAGAAGTTTCCTGTGAGGCTGAGGGAGTCTCCCGGCCTCAGCTCCCAGACGGGGCTCTTAAGCTTTGAAACGCGGCGGCGCTGCTCGTCTTTGCTTAGTTTGCTCGAGAATGTCTGGCTGCGGACAGCTAGCTGCCCTGCGCCCCTCACTGGGTCTGCTAGTCGCCTCCCGCGCCCAGGGTCCGCCACCTGTCTGTCCGCTGCCTTCTGCACCCTGCGCACCTGCCAGCCAGCGTTTCTTCCCGCCGGGACCCCTCCACCCCTCTCTGCAGGCCTCCGACTCCGCCGCTCCTTACCGGTCTGGATGTACTGGAGTCCGACTTCCATTCAGTTCATTTCCCTCTGTTCTGGTTGTTTTCTTTTTTCTCAATTTTTGTTGTCCTTAGTTTTGGTTGCATGAGGAGGCACAATGCAACTGCCTATGCCTCCATCTTGGCCAGAACTCAGTATGCATAAAAATTAAACTTGAAATGGGCATAGACCTAAATGTAAAAGTTAAAACTAAATAAAACTTCTAGAAGAAAACATAAGAGACAATCTTAGTGGGTGGGGTAAATATTCCTTAAATACCACACACACACACACACACACACACACACAAAGCACAAAGAACTCTTACAACTTGATGGTAATAAGACAAATAACCCAATTTAAAAATAGACAAAAGAACTGAAGAGCTACTTCGCCAAAGAAGATGCATGGATGACAAATAAGCACATGAAAAGATGTTCAACATTAGTCATTAGAGAAATGAAAATTAAACCCACAGTGATATACCACTACACTCTTGCTAGAGGGCTAACTTTAAAACAACTGACCACACGTGTTGACAAGGATGTGATGCAATTAGAACTCTTATACACTGCTGATAGATACACAAAATTGCAAAAACAGTTAAGAAAACAATTTGACAATTTCTTAAAAAGGTAAACATATACATACCATATGATCCAACCATTCTACTACTAGGTATTTACCTGTCATTCTTTTCTACTGCTGTATAACAATATTACCACAAACTTAGTATAAAACAATACACATTATCTCAGTTTCCATGGTTCAGAGTCAGGACACAGCTTAGCCGGCTCCTCTCTCTAGGGCATAGGTGGCAAACACAAGGCCCATGGGCCAAATTCAGCCCTCCACCTTGTTTCTACCCAGTAGTAACACCAAGCTCTCGCTTAATTGTTAAGGAGTAGTTACATTTATACAGTCCTAAAATTACACTTGGCCCTTTACAGGCAACCACGAGGCTGATGAGGCCCCTGGTGAAAATGAGTTTGACACCCCTGCTCTAGAGTCTCACAAGGTATTATCTGAGGTTCAGCTGCGGAAGGATTCATTTCCAAGATCACACAGCTTGTAAGCAGAATTCAGTTATTAGGTTGTCAGCATGAAGGCCACAGTTTCTTGCTAGCTGTTGGCTCAGTGCCACCCTCAGCTCTTTGCCACATGGTCCTTCACAACAGGGCCATTTGCTTTTTAAAAGCCAGAAAAGGAGACAGAGTCTGTCCTAGCAAGATGGGTTTATAATTTTGTGTAATGTCATCATGTACATCACCTTTGCCGTATCTTGTAGTTAAATGCAATCGACATTTATTTGTCAATTATACCCCAACAAAGTTTTTTTTTTTTTTTAAAAGGCAAGTCATGCCCTGGCTGGGTAGCTCAGTGGATTGAGTGCGGGCTGCGAACCAGGCATCGCAGGTTCAATTCCCAATCAGGGCACATGCCTAGGTTGCAGGCCATGGCCCCCAGCAACCACACATTGATGTTTCTCTCTCTCTCTCCATCCCTCCCTTCCCTCTCTAAAAATAAAAATAAATAAAAAAATCTAAAAAAAAAAAAAAGGCAAGTCAGATTTCACCCATACTGAAAAGGGAACAGTGGTGTCCAACCCACAGCCCCCCAGCCACAGCGACTCAGGATGGCTATGAATGTGGCCCAACACAAAATCCTACATTTACTTAATACATTATGAGATTTCTTTTTTGTGATCATGTGTTGCAATATATTTAATGTGTGGCCCAAGACAACTCTTCTTATTCCAGTGTGGCCCAGAGATGCCAAAAGGTTGGTCACCCCTGAGGGAAAGTATTATTCAAAAGCACGAGTAATGAGACCACCTTGGAGTCCATCCACCACATTACACAAGAGAAATAAAACACGTGTCTGTACAAAAACCTGTGGACAAATGTTCTTAGCAGCTTTATTTGTATTAGTCAAAAGCTAAAAAGAGTCAAATACCCATCAACAGGATAAACTGTGGTATATTCATACAATGGAATATTCAGCAATAAAAAGAAACAACCAATTGACACATGCATCAACATGGATCTCAAAATAATTATACTGAGTGAAAGAAGCCAGGCAAAAGAAAGTACATACTAGATGCTTTATTTACATCAAATTCCAGAAAAGTAAACTAATCTATTGCGACAAACTAAACAGACCAGTGATTTCCTGGGAAAACTGAAGGGAGGAGGAGACAAATTACCAAAAGGTGATGAGAAAATTCTGCAGTGATAAATATGTTTATTATCTTCACCATAGTGATGGTTTCACAGATTTACACACATGTAAAAATGTTGGGAACCACCCTGCCTGGTTTCAGAAGCTGTAACCCTCCATGGCTAAGGATGAGACAGAAACCTTGGGACCCTAAACCACTAAGGAGACAAAGCTTATCTTCCTGCCAGGGGCGCTGCCTCTGTCCCATTTGGCCCCAGGCGGATGACCGGTTAGACCGTGACAGGTAAGATTCCACAAGGGAGGGATGACCAAAGACAGGCATGGTCAAAAAGGGGCCCTCAGGAAAGGACTTGGGGGCTATAGGAAAAGGGGGTGATGGATCCTCAGCCCTCGGCTTTGACATAGCCTGAGTCCTCATTCTGTCTGCGAAAAATCTCCTAATCTCTTGGCTGTGTTACTTCCCCTGCCTGACTTAAGCCTGAAACAATGCTGGAGGTGAGTGCTGCCCTGTGCTGGAAAGGGCGGGTTTCCCTGGCAATCAGGCCTAAGAAAGAATATCTAAAATCCTGTGAAACCTGCTTTGCTAAGAATGTCCTCAGTTTTCTGATAAGGATCCAAGCTTGAAATGAGTTTGTTTCCCAAAGTTTCATGGCCCTTTAGCTAACTGACCCTGACTCAGAATAAGCCCTTATAGTTCTTTGTGTGTTGTTTATTGTTTGATCCTTACTGCCTGACAAAGATTGACGAGCTTTACCTGTATTCCTGTGCAAATTGAACCCAATAAAAGCCCACTGAGGAAAAAGCTCCTGGACCTATTCCTTTAAGAGTTCACCCACCTTTCCTCCCTAAGCAGATCATGTCTTGGTAGACTTACTCTCATCCATGGTAGACTGGGGGCTCTGCAGGCAAAGCTCCCCCACATGAAAATTCATCAAATTATACATGTTATGTGCAGTTTAATGTACCTCAACAAAGCTTTTTTCTGTTTTTTAAAAACATAGCATCCACTTCAACAAGGGCACCAATTAATTGTCACATCAATTAATTAAAATAAAAATGTGTTTATTATTTACCACTCAGTAAAACTGGTATCTAGAAAAAGAATTTCATAACTGCACAAAGTATTCAGAATATGCTGTGTGAATGAGGTGACATTCAAATGAACTTTTATTGAGATGACATTCAAATGAACTTTTAAAAAAAATTCTGATGTGTAGTGATAGACATAAGGGCATTCCCAGCACAGAAAGATTGACTAACATGCTTGTTTATTCAACAAACATTCATTGCACTTGTGTACTCAAGGAATGTGCTAAGCACAATGAAGACCACTTTTTTTTTTTTAATTTTAATGATTGTTTAAGTACATTTTGAAGACCACTTTAACTGCTCTTAGCAAATTTCCAGACTGGGTTTATGAAATTTAGAGATGACCAGGATATTATGCTCAAAATTTAGCTACATTTTTCATAATGTCCCTATTCAATAATTTACTTGAACAATTCTTTCTTCATTGTAGGAGTAATTACATTAAAAAGGAGTAAATTATATAAATTCAATAAAATGATTTTTATACATGTGATCAGTATATACATGGTTGATAATTTCAAAATTGTTTCATTAATTAAGAAGCAAAACTATATAGCTCTGATTACTCTGAGCAAATAAATCTTTGACCACCTTAGGACTCAACTTTCTCTTGAAGAATTATGAATTTCTGGTAGAGGAACCATGTGACCTATTGTCTAAACTTCTGATAATGATAGATGTTGATAATTATTATTCTGGGGAAACAGTACTAGCCCAGGGCTGTCCTGGACAAACTGAGATGGATAGTCATCCCAGTATAGGGAGATTTTGTTTTGTTGTAAGGTTTCAAGTACTGATTCCTGAGCTCTACCCCAGATCTACTGATTCAAATCTCTGGTGTGGAGTTTGGGAAGCTATAATTTAATGAGCTGCTATGACTGGGAAGCCTTGAACTCTAACCTGGTATCACTTAAGGCTCTCCCAATTCTAAAATTATATGTTTAACAAGGAAATTTTAAACATGCACTGGCTATTAGATGATATTGAGGAATGATTAATTTTCTCAGTGTAACAATGATGTAATTACATAAGCAAATGTCTTTATTTTTAGGAAATACACATAGCTCCATTTAAGAGTGATGCCATATCTGCATCTTACTTTGAAGAAATACATACACACACAGAGCTGATTGTGGATATACACATGTTCAGTGGACTATTCTTTCAATTTGACTGTATGTTTGAAATTTCTCATAATAAATAATGGGAGAAAAACTATTAGGGAAAATTTGTTTATAAGTATGCAATATTGTTACATGACTTTTAAGAACTATGACCAAAAATGTGATTAGTAAATCAAGTAGTCAATTCATTACTAAAAAAATCCAGCCTGTAATGCTCCTTTGACTTTTTCCTGAGACAAAGTGACAAAGATATTCACTGCAGAATTGTTTAAAATAGTGTTATTTTTGCAACATTCTAAATGTATCAAAATGGCATGCTAATGTAAATTAAGGTTTATTGGTTCATTCAAAGGAGGGATTATTAAATAACTATTAAAATAATCATTGTCAAGAATATATTGTACACATATCCTATGCTGTTACATAACTACATACAAAAAGAATCTGAAATTATATCTGTACTATAACTATATTAAATTTGTGGACTCAAGTGGGCAGAACTGAGTCCACACTTAGCATTATATAAAAATGCCAAGTAGTTTTTCCCCTTTATTTCATTTTATTTCGAATTATGCTGATGATTTTGTGCAACCATACATTTTTAAAAACCGGCTGTTAACTGCCACCTTAATATGGCCCCAAGGGCAGCACATGTCAGTTTAAAATTTGTTGAATGACTGAATAAGACTTTGGGCGCCTCAACTGGTTGATGCTCAACTAATTTGGGAAATCCACAGAATCGTTTTGTCGACTACAAATATAACAAACATTACGTGTAAAACTGTACTGTTGTAAAGGTCTCCAAACACCACAGGAACACTCACAGCTATAACTATATTAAAAGCATATAGATAATGATGCTGGAAATAACACTACCTGCCATACAGGACGGGCATGTCAGCCTTTACTCCGCAAAAAGCTTCTGGCTCTAGGCTGCCTCTAATTTTCACCAGAATGAGATGGTTCCAGAGTCCCAGGCAAGGGAGGAGACTGTTCCCTTGCCTAGGAGACTGGAAACTGCTCGATGTGAGCGCAAGGTTTCCAAGGCCCTTTAGCTGAGTTCCCCAGCACTTGACGATTCCCCAGTTGCTAAGTTTAGTTGCTAAGGCACCAACCGTCTCGCAGGAAGAAAGAGCAGTGCACTCCCTTTTGGAGTCGTAGCGAATCCTCCCAAAGCCGAGCGTATTTGTTCCGGGAGGAAACATTTAGCTCCTCTAAGAGAGACGGGAAGGGAAGGAGAAGCTGGGAGTGACGCCTCAGCCGCGGAGGATTGTGGGAGGAGGTTGTCTCCAATTTCTCCTCCCCCTCCCCCTTTCCCGGCCAAGATGTCTGACATGGAAGATGATTTCATGTGCGATGATGAAGAGGACTACGACCTGGTGAGGCGCAGGGGACGAACCTGGAGGGCTGGAAGTGGTGTCTGGCTTTAGGGGCCGGAGCAGGGGCGGCCGCGGCCTCTGTCCATAGAACATGTGCTCCTTCCAACTTCTCCTGGTGCAGTGACAGGACGGGTTTACCTCCTCCCCATTCCCGCACCGGCTGGGGCCCTGGTTGTCCAGCATGGGGGAGGGGAGGGTAAACGAGGTAGCAAAGGGGGTCCCGAGGCCTTACGCTCCAAGTCCGAGCGCCTCCTCCATTTACTTAGACAACCCTGGCCTCCGGCGTCCGGTTCTCGGTGCCGCTACCACCTCCCTACCGCGCGAGCCGCCTCTGGGGCAGTGTAGTGGTCTAGGCCCCGGCTCTGCCCTTTCGGCCCCAGCACTGCGGGCCCCCTTGTTCATACTTGTACTCAGCTGGTGCGAAACGCTGGCAGAAGGGTCTGAAAACTGGGGGCGAAGTGGGGGCGGGAAGCCTTTCTGTTCCCAGGCTGGACCATGAAACGGGTCTCCTGGAAACATAGCTTAATTAATCTTGCCCAGGGTTCGTTTTGGTTTAAGGTAAAGGTGTGGAGAATTCAGAGCAAAGATAGATGGGGGAAAGTGGGTGAACTACTTGTGTGTAAAGAGAAAAACTGGGAAGGAGGTTCTGCTTTTTGTTTGTTTTGGTGAGCAGAGACAGGTAACAAGGGTACTGACCCAGTGGGTTTTTCTCTTGGCTTAGAAATTACCCACTATTTAAAGTTAAAAATATCAACGGTGAAAAAATAAACGAATTTATGCAGCTGAATGGCAATTTCAAAACATTCACGTTTTAACTTATGAACAGATTTACAGGTTTTTAAAAAAATTAACTGACATTTCAGGTTGCTGCTGGAAAATATGATCTGTGTGGGAACTAAAAGAGTATCTAGAACAAGAATCAACGTCAACTTTGCTTTTAAAAAAATTGAGTTGCGTTTTTCTGCATGGTTCATGTATATTGTAGTGATGCTGCATTATCATAAAGTTATGAATGCTTGGGGAGATGTGGCTTTTCTCATATTTTAAGTGCCAGAGACTCAAGATATTAATAATTGTTTTTGAATTAGTGTAAAACTACTTTGTAAAGTCATTTTCATTGAAGTTTTCCATCTTAAAAGAAGGCACATTTGCAAAAGGTCAAGGTAGATGATTGCTATAATGTGAAAGTCATGGTAGAGGTTTTGAGCGTCCTTAAAGTTAAATGTAAAATTTTGCTAATAATTATTATTTCTGCCTTGTTTTTTGTTTGTGCAAACTAAATCAGTTGTAGGCAGTGCCTTCACTTTATTAAGAATAAGTTACTTGTGACATCTTAGGCATTTTTATTTATTACGTTTGTATTACAGGTATTTTTGTAACAATGGAAGCGTTTCTTTTAAATATGTTTGTATTTTTAGTTTGTGCTTTTAAATTTTTCTGCTCATGTTTTTCCTAAGCAATAGCTTTCAATACATGACTCATTAGCACTATGATTAACTTGAAGGTCATCATTATGTTAATTTGTGCAAGAATTTTAATTGAACATTCATTCAGTTTAATTTGACTTGACACCACCTCTTAGGGCCTGTTATACCACATGTACAATATAAAGTTGAATATATAGGTGGTTTTTTTTTTTGAAAATTTCTTAACCAAAAAAGATCTTACACTACTACATAATTAAATGAAAAATTTTCCCTCAGCATTCTGTTAAATAATTGTCCCTCTCCCCATATCTCTCTCGCATGGATACCATTCTGGATTCCCAGATAGATAGATGTCAAGTGGTGAAAGCTTTTATGCTCTGTTTACTATTAGTTAAACTCTTTTTGTGTGGCACAATATTTATTTAGTATTTTATTTTTTACTGCCTTAGTTAATTTCCTTCAACCACTATGTTTAAAGAAAAGATTAAGGGTTTGGTTGCTATTTCATGCTTACATGTTACTAAAAGAAAAGTTTTAGGTTTGTTTGGGTTTTTTTTTTAATAGTTATTTGTCTGGGTCTTTTTTTGTTTAAGATTTAGCATCTACAGAATTGACGTACTGTTTTAGGGAAACTTATTTTTTATTTAAAAATGTATGGCTTGCCCTGGCTGGCGTAGCTCAGTGGATTGAGCACGGGCTGTGAACCAGGCATCGCAGGTTCGATTCCCAGTCAGGGCACATGTCTAGGTTGCAGGCCATGTCCCCCAGCAACCGCACATTGATGTTTCTCTCTCTCTCTCCCTCCCTCTCCCTTTCCTCTCTAAAAATAAATAAATAAAATCTTTAAAAAAAAAAAAAATGTATGGCTTGTTGGAAATATTCCCATCACCTCGTTTTAGTCAAAATGTTAAAACTAAAAGCATGAGAATTTCTGACCACATATATATATTCAGCCTTTTGTAGGTTGTTGATAAATTTTAATACTATGGGGTACTTACTGGTTTTGCCCAATGTAGTAGAAATGGGTAGGTAGGCTACCATTGGAAAAAGTGAAAATCTGTTTCTAAAACTATACAGTTTCAATCCAAGAAAGTAAATAACAATTTGTTCCCAAGATCTCAAAGCAAACAAATTTGGTTTAAAAAGAAACAAACATAAAATAAATCCAGTTTGGGTTTTGTAACTTACTTATTTTTAGAGAGAGGGGAATGGAGGGAGATGGGGTGAGAAACATCAACTGGTTACTTCTCATACCAAATCCAAAACTCATTTCCCCTGCCCAGGAATTGGACCGGCAACCTTTCGGTTTGCGGGACAGTGCTCAACCAACTGAGCAATATCGGTGAGGATGAAATTAGTGTTCTTGACCTCTTCTAATATCTTAAGATTTTTATTTTAGGCAGAAGCAGGCATTTTCTAAGCAGAGGAATTTGTGTGGCAGGGAATGCAGAGATAGGAGATGGTACAAGTAAATGTCTTTTAATCCAGTGCTCATTTCATAGATTTGTGGATTATTTCCTGGTGTAATAATACTAAATAACAACTATAGTGCCATTCATTAAGTTGATAATGCTTTTGATAAGTTCATTATATGGTAATTCCACGGTCCAGACATTCTAGCATGAAATTGCTTAGTATTTCTAATCATTTTAAAAAGGGTAGAATAATTTCACTTGGTTAAATATATTTCCAGCTATGAGCCTCATATGCCCTAGTCAAGCTCATAGTTATGATTAGTGAATGAATGTTTACTAGTATTGTTTTCTTCTTTTAATATATAGCAGTTTTAATGCCCTAAAAATTTACTTCTTTTTTGTCTACATTTTTGGGAGGGTAGAGATGAGTCTTAACTATAAGATACCTTACAGAATCTCTTATTTGTCACCATTTTAATAAGATCAGCAGACAAATGATGGTTTGCACTTTAGTTTCTCATATTGTAAAGAACCTTATAACATGATTTAGCAAATTAAAATGAACACTACAATCTTTAAAAAGATTTTGAATCAATGTGAACAGAATATATAATCTCATTTGAAAAAGAACTGTTAGATTAATGTAGGGCAAGAACAGGAGAATAGCTTTTTAGGGATTTGTGTGTTTAGTATAAAGAGTCTCACATTGTCATTCATTGTGTGTATAGGAGGAACAAGGAGGTTATAGGCTGTTTTTCTGAGATTGTTGTCCCAGTAACTGACTGCTTGAAGAACAAATGTTGGGGATCCCTAAGAATAGATTTTCAAACAGTATACCTTTTATAAGCCTAAGAGGCATTGTTTTCTGTACTGTACACACATTTAGTATTCTGCATATAGTCTTCATAAAGATGAAATTTGTACAGTTGAGGCTTCTAAAAGAAACTGTGTTTAATTATAAATTATTGGAAAGAGGCCCAAATTATCAATAGTAGGAAAATACTAATAATATTAATACTAATAAGGTAATGATAGATAAATTGTGGTATGTTCATGTGATGGGGTAGCTATATCAGCATTTCAAACCATGCTTCTAAAGAATATTCAATGATATGAAAAACTTTTGAGCCCTGGGTGGCTCAGCAGATGGAGCACCGGCCTGCAAACTGAAGGGTTGCCAGTTCAATCCCCAGTCAGGGCACATGCCTGGATTGTGGGCTGAGTCCCCAGTAGGGGGCACAAGAGAAGCAACCACACATTGATGTTTCTGTCCCTCTCTTTCTCCCTCCCTTCTCCTCTCTCTAAAAATAAATAAACAAAATCTTTTAAAAAAAAAAAGAAAGAAAAATGTTTTGTAAATTGTATTGGTCAGGGCTCTTGAATAAGGGACAGGAATGCATGTCAAACTAGTTTAAACTAAAAAGACTGTATTTGGCTCATATCACCAGGAAGTATAAGTATGGCTGGATTCATTGGCTAAGATGATGGTGCTGCATTTTTTACTATGTCTGTCTCTCTTCCTGGGCTGCTTTCTTCAGTATGTTCTCTTAACTGCCTTTACATTATCTAAGATGTAATGCAGCATCTTCCTAGTATCCTAACCCGAAAGGTAAGAAAGTCTTCTCTGCTAGCTCCAACAGGAAAATCTCAGGAAGTGACAACTTAGGTATCTGTGGCCTTCTGTGAACCACTCACTGTAGAGAGGGAGATGGGGTTGCTTGCCTCTTCTGTAGGAGGAGTGCTGTAATTGAAAACCCCCACCTGATAGAGGAAAGGTTTGTCCCTAATGCTGCATACACAGTGAGTACATCTCCACTATAAATATGTAACTTACATTACAGTGTTATTGTGTGGGAATAAAATTTCTTTTGTTGAGTGCGGAAAAATAGAGAAAAATGTCTGGAAAATCTGAAAAGTGTCAGGAAATTAAAATTTGTTTCTTGCAAGCCTTTCACCGTGAGTCTACATTACTTTCATTGCTGGAGGAGAGAGGTCGGGTTACAGGGTACAAATGAACAAAAATTTTACTTCAATCTTGGGAGGCCAAGTAGTGATTTTTGTCATTGCTCAAAATGTTTTAGAGTTTGTCTTGGAAATTGTCTTCAAAATCTGAGGAATCTAGCTTTTTAAAATAGATATTTCATGCATATGGCTCAAGAATATAAAATATAAAAATAAACTTTCCATTTTTGTTCCTCATTTGCCCAATCCCATTCCTCCCCATACATTTTTATCCCTCTCCCTTTTTCTTTCTAAGAATGTATTTATTTTTTTTTAGAGAGAGGGAAAGGAAGACAGGGAAAGATCGATGTGCCAGAGAAACATCAATCGGTTGCCTCTCACATGCGCCCCGACCAGGGACCTGACCTGCAACCCAGATGTGTGCCCTGCCTAGGAATTGAACCAGTGACCTTTTGGTTCTCAGGCTAGCACTCAGTCCACTGAGCCATACCATCCAGGGTTTTTTTTTTCCCCCCTCCAAAGATTTTATTTACCCCCCTCCCCTTTTTTAACCCAGGATGTAGTATATCATTTACATTGTTTTACACGTCACTTTTTAATTTATCTTAGAAATTATTCCATGTAAGTATCCAAAGAGCTTGCTCATTTTTTTTTCAGCTGCATTGATTAGATGTGCCATACTTTAACCTACTGGTTTCCTTTTGATAAGAATTTGCCTGGTTTGCTGTTATAAACAATATGCAGCCTTTTTTCCCCTTTCTTTCTTATAATTTTAGAGAGGGAGAGAAAAAGAAAATGTCAGTTTGTTGTTCCACTCATTTATGCATTCATTGGTTGCTTCTTTATATGCGCCCTCACCGGGGATCAAACCCACAACTTTGGTGTATCAGAATGACACTCTGTCCAACTGAGATACGTGACCAGGGCCAATGGCTTTTCTTTTCTTTCTTTCTTTTTTTTAAACTTCAGCTGTAGCCAGGTCTTGTCCTTTTTGTAGGTGTGAAAGATTATATTCAGAGTCATTTTTGATAAGTTGGGCCATCGAACTGAATGATTCTGTTTTAAGTTAAAAACATCTAATTAAGTTTGTTTTCTTGAGAGTTTCAGAAACGTTACTTAATCATCATGTCAGTATAATTGGTATAATTTTACTACCTCTTAAAGTTACTACTTGAAAGAAAAGTATTAGTTGGACATAGAACTTTGGGTGCATTTTTAAAAAGGCCTATTGCAACACTTCATAAGTGTATCCTGTATAACAAATTAGAGAGATTCAAACAAGGATAACTGAAAAGATAAGTAATGGGGGAGACAGCTTTTATATGCTAAGAATAAGATAAATTTAGTGCTTTTCACTTCTAACATAAATCTGTAAACTGTGAGTACCCAACAAAGTAAATTTACAATTGTATACTATATCTCAAAATGAACATACAGAACTCAGCAGGAATTAGGAACTTCCTATAGGGTTCCACCCCTACATTTGACAGGAGAGGAACTAAACCATGAAGTGTGAATAACTTACCTATATTTACACAACAGATTAGTGGGAGAGTCAAAACTGGAGCCCAGGTCTAATGACTTTTATGATGGCTGTCTTTGGAATGTTTAATTTGAAGACTGAAAGTTTAAGACAAAAGAATGTTCTAATTTATATCACTGATAACAAATTAAGACCCATTAACTTGAGTGAAATTTTTCAAAGTTGGAATAAGTTTATGAATGCCTGAATCACAAGGATAATGGAACATTGCCCTTTACCTGTGTGCCTAGCATCCAGTATATCTTCTAGCCATGGTCAAGGCTTGGGAAGCATTGTTAATAGTGAATCTTGTTTCCCTAGAGCACATTGCTTTTTAAAAATATATCTTATTGATTATGAGTGTATTTTATTATTGAAAAGTTGTCCCAGTTTTCACCCTTTGCCCCCCTCCACCCAGTATGCCCATTCCCTCCAGCAATTTGCCCACCCTTAGTTCATGTCCATGGGCCATGCATATAAGTTCTTTGGTTTCTCCATTTCCTATACTATTCTTAACATCCCCCCATCTATTTTGTACCTACCAATTATGCTTCTTTTTAAAAAAATTTTTTTAAAGATCTTATTTATTTTTAGAGAGAGGGGAAGGAAGGGAGGAAGAGGGAAAGAAACATCAGTGTGTGGTCGACTCTCATATATTCCCCAGTGGGGACTGGGCCCACAACCCAGAAACAACTCTGACTGGGAATCAAACCAGTGACGCTTTGATTCGCAGGCCAGCACTCAATCCAGTGAGCCACACCAGCCAGGGCTATACCCACCAATTATGCTTCATAATCCCTGCACATTCTCCCCCTTTCCCCAGCCAACTGATACCCTCCAAATGATCCCCATACCTGTGATTCTGTTCCTGTTCTGCTTGTTGGCTTTGTTTTTTTGTTTGTTTGTTTGTTTTTTAGATTCAGTTGTTAATCATAAATTTGTTGCCTTTTCACTGTTCATAGTTTTGATCTCCTTTTTATTAAGTAAGCCCCTTTAATAATGGCTTGGTTATGATGAATTCCTTTAGCTTTACCTTGTCTGGAAAGCACTTTATCTGCTCTTCTGTTCTAAATGCTAGCTTTGCTGGATAGAGTAATCTTGGTCACAAGTCCTTGCTTTTCATGACTTTGAATATTTCTTGCCAGTCCCTTCTTGCCTGCAAGGTTTCTTTTGAGGAATCAGCTGACATGTTTGGAGAGTCCCAAGGCACCTTATGTTGTCGTCGTTTTGTTTGTTTGTTTGTTTTTAGTTCTTTTTTTCTTCCTGCTATTCTGGTTGAATGCTTATTTCTTCCTTATGTTCCAAATCGTTAATTTGAACCCTTACTTCATCCCCTCCACTGTTGGTTCCCTGTAGATTTTTCTTTATTAGTGTAACTTCATTTCTTCCTGGGCCTTTTTTATTTTGTTGCCACACTCAGTGAGTTCTTTGAGCATCCTGTTCACCAGTGTTTTGAACTCTGCATCTGATAAGTTGTCTCTCTCTGTTTCATTTAGTTCTTTTTCTGGAGTTTTGTTGTGTTCTTTCATTTGGGCCATATTTCTTCGTCTCCTCAATTTGGTAGCCTCCCTTGTGTATTTGTTTCTGTGTATTAGGTAGAGCTGTTTTGACTCCCTGTCTTAGTAGAGTGGCCTATTGTAGAAAAGGCACCTGTAAATTGTGTGGGGTAAAGCCACAAGGGCAGGGCAACCTGCTTTGTGGCTCTGTAGGGGTGGTGGAGGGCGCAGAGAGGGGAGAGTGCTGCTGCCTGGCTTCTGGAGGTTTGTCTGGCACTTGCCCTGTGTGACTGGTGCCCTTCCAGCTGTTGCCTGCATGCTGAATCCAGGGGGGCAGTGGGGGTGGATCTGCCTACATTTTAAGTGCGTGCAGGCCCTTAAAGTGGAGTCTTCTGAAAATTTGAGTTTCTTCCACTGCCCTAACCTCTACTGGTTTTTACAATCAGAAGTTATGGGGCTTTATCTTCCTGGCACCAGGACCCTGGGCTGTGCATCCTGGCCCGGGGCTGGAATTGCTTGCTCCCAAGGTATCCCTCCCAACTTTTATCTACCACACACAAAGGTGGGGCCTTCCTGTGCCACATAGCATCCCTGCGCTTCTCTGCCTCTGTCCACCCCTCCTGCCTGTGTGGATGAATGTGGCTTCTTTAAATCCTTGGTGGTTGGACTACCATACAGCTCAATTTTCTGATGGTTCTGGGTATCGTTTTGAGGCCTAATTGTAATTCTTTCTGTGGTTGCACGAGGAAGCAAAAGCATGTTTATACCTCTGTCTTGACCAGAAGTTTCCCTGGAGCACATTACTTAAGACCTCTATTGGCAGCAGACACAGGAATAAGTAGATGAACTCTAGATCCAACTCTGTTCTGTAGTAACTAGATACCTTCTGACAGAGTCAGAATTGCCCGCTGGCTACTGTGTGTCATGTTATTTTGGAACATTCAGCTGTTTTCATTTCAATTAAGCAAACACTTATGGGCACTTTGTAGTATACCAGGCTCTGGGGATACCAGGTGAGGAAGAAAAAGTTCCCTGCTTTTGAGAAGTTCATGGCAGGGCAGCTGAGAGGAGAGAACATAAACACAAGGTCTGTGTTAGAGAGATGCATGTCATGTAAAAGCTTGGCTAAGATTTATTTTGCCAAGAAGAGTTGGAGAAAGAATCACAAAGTGATGAATATGTTGCCTAGGAATGTTAGGACAGAGGAGCATCATGGGAGAAACGTGGGAAGTTTCTTAGGAGAGAAGGCGGTTAGAATTTGTAGGAGAGAGAACGGTTTATGCCAAACCAGAGACTTTAAATTGTGTGGCATTTTTGAGGAAGGAAGAATAGATTTGGGTGGTGTGGATGGATCACAGATTGCTTTGGGGAGCCCTCAGGATATGAGTTATTATATAAGTAGGTTGGAACTATTAGAAGGGTTTTTAAAATACCTTTAACATTGTCCAAGTGCTTGTTTCTTTTTCAAATAACTGCTTAAATTCTTCTTTGTATTTTAAATTACTCTTAATATATTTATTAAAGTTTCAGTTTCTCTTTTAAAAACACCTTAGTTGACCTTTTACGAATTAGCCCTGGCCAGGTGGCTTAGCTGGTTGGAGCATCATCCTGTACACCAAAAGGTTGTGGGTTCAATCCCTGTTGGTGTGTGTACAGGAAGCAACTGATCAACGTTTCTCTCTCACATCAATGTCTCTCTTCTTTGTCTATCTAATATCAAGAAACATATCCTCAGACAAGAATTATTTTTAAAAGTTTGGTTTTTTTTTTAAGATTTTATTTATCTTTAGAGAGAGGGGAAGGGAAGAAGAAAAAAGGAGAGAAACATCAGTGTGCAAGAGAAACGTCAGTCGGCGGCTGCCTCTCACACATCCCCAACTGGGGACCTGGTCTGCAACCCAGGCATGTGCCCCAATTAGGATCTAGCCAGCAACTCTTTGGTTTGCAGGTCTAGCTCAATCCACTGAGCCACGCCAACCAGGGCTGGAAAAAAAAAGTTTTTAACATTTACAAATTAGGTGTATCTCCTATTCATCTCACGTGTGGGAATTCTTTTTAGCAATTTTTTTTTTGAAAAATGCAGTGATATTTTTCTTTAAGATTTTATTTATGTATTTATTTATTTTTAGAGAGGGAAGGGAGGGAGGGAGAGAGAGAGAGAGAAACATCAATGTGCGGTTGCTGGGGGCCGTCGCCTGCAACCCAGGCATGTGCCCTGACTGGGAATCGAACCTGCGATGCTTTGGTTCGCAGCCCGAGCTCAATCCACTGAGCTACGCCAGCCAGGGCTTTTTAGCAATATTTAATACTTATAGTCCCTATTCTGACTAATGGCACTGTAGTCAGAGACAAATGTATTTTCCTTTATGTTGTTCCTTTATGTTGTTCCCATGTGCTAGGTGTTTCCTATTCTACACTCTCAACATCACTTTACATCTTCTATGTTAATTCTGTCCCCTGCCTTTTCTCCCTATTCTACCACTTGAAATCAGGCCTCCATTATCTCTTGGCCAGACTTTGTAAGAGTATCCAGTTGGCTGCTTCATTGCTCCCAGAGTTCTCTTCCTAAAACACAAATATGATTATTTCTCTGTAAAACCTTTTAATCGCTCTACATTTGATCTAAACTCCTTGCTAGACTTCTATACTTCTGTTGCTCTGTCCTTACTAGTTTATCTCACATCATCTCTTTACACACAGCTTGTGCTTCAGCCCAATTCATGGTTCTTCCAAATATGCAATACTATTTAAAGCTTCCGTGCATTTGCACACATTGATTGCTATGTTTCAAATGCCCTCCTTCATCCCTAGCAACTCCTATTCATACCTTTTTTTTTAATCCTCACCCAAGGTTATGCGTATTGATTTTTAGAGAGAGGGAAAGGGAGGAGGAGGGAGAAAGACAGACAGACAGACATCCATGTGAGAGAGAAACATCAATTGCACGTGCCCCAAACAGAGACCTAACTTGCAACCCTAACCAGAATCGAACCCTCAACCTTTCAATAATGTTCCACCCACACTGGCCAGGGCTCCTATTCACATTTTTAGAGCTGGTTCAGGTAAAACTTTTCCTTCCTCTATCTTACTTACTCAAGAGTAGTTGGTTACTCCTTTTTTGAGTTGC
The DNA here is from genome assembly GCA_004024845.1 of Tonatia bakeri. NCBI lineage: Eukaryota > Metazoa > Chordata > Mammalia > Chiroptera > Phyllostomidae > Tonatia > Tonatia bakeri. Next base: position 95,078 of record PVIA01001837.1, read on the forward strand.
CACTGTACCTAGTATGTGTCTCTATTATTGCCTTTATTGTGTTATATTGCCGTTTCATTTGCATATCTGTCTCAGTCCGTGAGTAGCTTTAAAGGAAATAGTTTACATTTTTTAAGCAGCACTTAATTGTTAGTATATACTAAAGATCATTATCATTGAGTATAAATAATAGAAATCTGAACAGAATTAAAGACTTTCCAAAATGTCACCAAGTTTAAAAATCATGATAGTATAATAACTGAAAATAGTTTGCTGGGCTACACAGTTTGTATTGATGGTGTGATTCACTCAGCCACCAATGACAGGTTGATGATGTCATGGAGGCTGGTTCAAACTATCTGAACATGGTTGTTTCAGATCGAAACAAGAATTTGCTCAATTATAAGAAGCCAGTCAGTAACTTATCAGTTGTGCCAATTCTCATTTATTTATACGTTGAAGCAGTAGCATCTAAGAGTTGAATTGCAATTATGCCAAAAAAAACTTACATATTCCACTTCTTAATCTATATAACATAAAAAATCAAAAGAATATATTCACAAAATATTGGAGCAAGTCTTATCTTCATCATTGTGATTTAGGGAGTTACGATGTCTAAAGCTTAGAAATATCATTAGTCTGGAGCCAGTCAGGTCCCAGAAGTTTAGGTCACTAACCTTGTACTGAAGAGGCGGGTACTGAGTGGTTGAATGGTGGAAAGACACTCTGGCAGACAGGGTAGGAAATTGAAAGGTTCTGGTCTTAAGCAATGTTCCAGTCATCTCACTAACCACTAGGTAATTGATGTTAACCTTTTTAATTCCTAAAATACTGTTTTCATTTTCTTTTTTGTTTGCAGCTCCACATCCTACTACCTTCATGTGTATCTCTCAACTTCTACTTCCCTCTTCTCATACCCTGGCCTAGTTGTTTTTTTCTCATCTGTTATGGGATAAGAACACCAAAAATAAGTGGGTTTTGAGTGAGAGTTCAGGTTCTTAGACTTTGAAATAGCTGTAAATCAAAAAATTTTTAGAGGTGGACTCTGAAGATTTGGATTGTAGAAAAGTCATCTTCTGGTTGAGCTACTTATTGCTGCATGTTATTGAAACAGTTAACTAGAGAAGAAATGATTTCCAAAGATGTAGAGTAGGTTTTATAGCTGATTCTTTACTCCAAGTCTTCCTTGAGGAGGTGACACGGAAGCTGTAATGATATGCAGTAGTTAGCCAGATGAAGAGGGGTAGAAAAAGAAGGGAATGGCATGTAAAGGTGGGAAAGAGTTGGTCACTTACGATGTAAGGCCAGAGTGGTTGCAGCAAAATGAATTAGGGAAGAGTTTGAGGGGAGATATGGTTGGATATGTATAGTCAAGAGTCAGATTGATGACGATTTTTAAACTTGATTTTAAGAGTAGTGGAAAACCATTTTTTAGAAGAGGAATAACATTTACATTTTAGGAAGATTATTCTGGCTGCTTAACATGGCGAGATTGAAATTTAAAGGTTAACAGGAGAACGGAAGGTTATTATAGTCTGTGGGAAGATGAAAGTGGCGTGGTAGGCAAGAATGGTGGTGAAAGTGGGGAGTGGATAGATTATAATGAAGGTAGAATCAGTAAGGACTTTGTATGTTCCAACAACATGACTGCTTTTATTTCTTTGGTTACCTCCTATTACCCTGTTTTGTATCTGCTGTTCTTTTCTCCCTCTGCTGTTTTGTACAACAGGCAAACTCCCATTTATCTTTCAAAACCTAGCTCAGAAACAATCACTTGATGTATACAAGTTGACTTTTCACTATTTATTGCTTTTTAGTTTGATCAGTTTCACTGTAGTCCAACCTAGATTACAGGGTTAAGAAGTGAATGACTGATTATGAAATTATTCACTACCCCAAATCTGATTTCATCTCTTTAAGTATTCCAAAGGATTTTCATATGTTAAACATAACTAAATTGTTCTTAAACCTGTGAGACTGAGGTCCAGAGCTTTGGGTCCTTACAGAAAGAAGTAGTTATCCTCTAGAGGGCGCACATTACAAAGTCACTGTGGTCAGATAAAACTGGTTTTGTAACTGACGTAAAGGATGACCCTCCATCTACCGGTCACAGGAAAAATTCACCTTATGTTTATGTGTTTTTCAGCTTTTTAACACTACACTCAGTATATACTGTGTTTTTTTATTGTGCCTTTTGAAACATTACAGAATTTTCCATAAATATCTCTTTTTTAAAAAAACTATTAACTGCATTTGGATTTAGGAATAACTCTGAACACTGTTCTTGTCTTTTTGTGTTTATGTGCAGGTACTATTCTTAATTTGTTATAAACTTGCCTTTTGTAATGACTTGTAGCTGAAGAAAATAATCCTGTGTCTTCCTGAAATAGTAATTTTTATTATACTAATGTATTTTTATAATCTCATCATTAAATTGAATATCTGAGAACTGTTTTATTATTTTTTAAGGTTTTATTTATTTTTAGAGAGGGGAGAAAGGGGGAGATAGAGAGGGAGAGAGACCTCAGTGTGTTGATCAATTGCCTCTTGCACGCCCCCAACCCAGTCATGTGCCCTGACTGGCAATCAAACTGGTGACCTTTCATTTCACAGGCCAATGCTCAGTCCACTGAGCCACACCAGCCAGGGCTGGGAACTGTTTTTAAACTTACGCTTATACTGTTCCACAGAATTGTTATTTCATTCCAATTTTCCTTTCTGCTTTATTATTTAAGTACTAGGAACTAAATTTGTGTGATGAAAGTCATAAAATTATATAAAGTTGTTTTGTTGTACATATTTTGGTTTGTTATAAAAGTAGTTAAAATTCATTTGCGTAACCAAACAGCTCTTTTAGTAATATGGAATGCACATAAGGCTAATACTCTTACTAACATATTTAGCAATGGACTACTCTGTTATTTACAGATTATCCTAGGTAGTTAGAATGTGTTGAAATGGTAAAATTTAGACTTAGATAGTAAAGAAAATTCGATTATGGAAGTAAAGATGAATAATTAGTACATAGATTTTTATCAGTTTTCATGACTAACAAGGTCATTTTACAGAATTGGGAGTCATCAACTGATATTATTTCTTTGCACCTTGTTTTGTGGTAGTTCTGTGGAAATAATACTGTAGTTTTGATATGAAAGAAAAATTATTTTATTATACTTTCTACATGGTTTTGACTCTCCCCTAGTTTTTTTAAATAAGGGTTAAATATGGCATTTTACCTATGTATTCAGGGTTATTTTGTTTTGTATAAATGTATGATTTTTCTATCTTAACAATATTTAGTTTTTACAGTGCAATGTGTAGGTTTCTTTTTTCATTTTAACATCTGTTTTTTCCCAACACATAGGAATACTCTGAAGATAGTAACTCCGAGCCAAATGTGGATTTGGAAAATCAATACTATAATTCCAAAGCATTAAAGGAAGATGACCCAAAAGCAGCATTAAGCAGTTTCCAGAAGGTTCATATTTTTTTCTGGTTGATTTTGTGTCTTAAAGTTTATATTTTTAATGATGTCTTAGATCAAATAAGTTCCAAGTGATTTTTTTCTCAGAAATGTGTACTGGATACTTAGTGATAATCCTATAAAATAAGTTTGCTTTATGCAGTACGAGCATGTATTTCTAAAGGGCTATCCTGCGGTTGTTTTTTCCCCATCGAGCTATCTATAGACCCATGGCTGTTATCCTGAAAAGCTAGTGTGATTCTGGTAGGAGAACCAAGATGATAGTTAATAGGTATTATTCCTGCAGTCTTGTTCTTCTTTGAGGGACAGATTACAAAGATGTGGTTTCACTGTTAAATACTGTGATTTCTTGACTATTGATACAATTTTGGATTATTCTCACCAATGGATTATTCAGAGGGAAAAAGTACTTCTGGAACTGTATAATAATCAAGAAGTGGATCTTATATTGTCTTTTGATGAACAACCTTCAAAGTAAGCTCACTTAATACTTAAGTAAGCATTTAAGACTTGTTTCTTTTTTTAAGCCTTTAAAAATGACATTAAGAAATGAAATTCTTAGAGAAATATTTTTCATGCGTATAATGTAAAATAAATTTAAAGTTGAGATTTTGAATGTCATTAGAAAAATAACATTAAGTTAGACTGAGCATGTCTTCTCTTTTTTTAGGTTTTGGAACTTGAAGGTGAAAAGGGAGAATGGGGATTTAAAGCACTGAAACAAATGATTAAGATAAACTTCAAGTTGGTAAGATTTGTTTTGAGGGGAATTAAACTAGTAATTTTTAAAATAAGTTCTGTAGGTAAAAACCTCATGCAATAAAATACCATTATCTACTTCTCTAAAATTACTGTCTATATGTTTTCATATTTAGACTACTTTTCATTTGTGACTGCAATAATACTAAGGAGCATAATATACAAAGTTTTTTGTTTTGTTTTTCAACAGAGGTTTTTAAGAAAACTTATTCTTTAGGTACATGGAGAGTATTTGACTACATTATTAATCGAGTAACTTTCCCACAAACTGTTAGTGTTTATTTGGAGTTTTAACATTGTACTTTCTACTACAAAGAGTTCCTCTTCCACTGACTAGGACCAGAATCTTAGCATCATTTTTGACTCCTCTCTGTATCTGTCACCCCACAAATAATTAATTGGTAAATATAGGCGGCTTTATGGCTTTTCAAAATGTATCTTATTTTCTTTTCTGTCCCTAACTGGCCTCTTTGCTATTACTCATGCTACCTGAGTACATTCCTATGTAAATGCTTGTACTTGCTATTTTCTCTTCCCCAAATGCTCCTTATAGATGATCATATTGCTATTTTCCTCATTTGGTCAAGTCTTTATTCAAATGTCACCATTTATTGGGATGTCCTTCCCCTGACCACCCTATGTAAAATAGCATCCTTCCCATCATTACTTACTGTCATCTTACCCTGCTGTTTTCCTTCTTTGCATGTATCACCACTTGATCTGTTTACTTATTTATTGCCATTCTGCCACCCTCAACCCAACCCATAGGTTGAAAGTCCTATGAGAGCAGGACCTTGTTTTATTTATTGTTATATTCCTAACACCTATCATAGTAGCAGGCATTCAGTGGATGCTCAAATATTTTGTTGAATGAATTCATAGATAAGCCAGTTTTGTCATGACATTGTACTCTCCTAGATTGCCAGTCTTCAAGAATGCAGAGTAAAAGTGGAGGCAAAAAAAGCAGTTAGTAGACGAGAGGACTAGGTATAGACATGCATCTTAAGATCACTAAGAGTAGGGGAACTTTTGAGAAAAAGATAAAAGTGGAGCTTAGATTAGCAAACACAGGTAAGCACTTGCCTCTATGACAAGTGGAGGGATAGGTAATAACCAGTTATCGCTTTCTTTTTCTTCCCATCTCTTGTTTTTATCATATGCCTCCTCTCTCTCCCTGTTGTCTTCTCTATTCCATCTGTCAGAAATTGAACTCTCTGAAGTGATTAGTGCCTTTTTCCAGTTAACCTCACTAATCTTGCATCCTGCTCTTCTTTGTGTACCCTCACTATGGCATCCTCACCACCTGCAGTGGGAGGGGCCCTCTGTGATATCTACAGAAGTTGCCCACAAAATATTTTAGCTCATTTCTTCCCCCCAAAATATTAGGACTACTCAAAGCATGTTAAATGTTATTAAGTATATTGTATATTGCATTTAAATATAGTTAAAGAAGAATATCTGTGATGCATGTACCCTTTCTGGTTCTGCTGCTCTGATATTCTCAGAGAATCTGTGTTCCACAAAGCCCCTGTGTTTTCTTTCCATTTATTGTTTGTGACAATATTTACCATATTTAAATTAATAACAGACTGTTATTGAAGAAGCATCAGATGTCTCAAAAGATAGAAATTTTGATTAAATAATTATAATGAGATTAGGGGGCCAGGTTTAACTCAAGATTCTGTGATTTGAAATGATACTCAGAAACTCTAGAGAAATTGTGTTGCTGTAATTACAGAAATCTGCTATCTTAACATACTAAGAGTTGTTTTGTTTTTTAAATCATTTAATCATATGCTACCCACAGGGCTTTATTTTACTATTTTACCTTAAGCCAAGATATGAAGCAAGTAAGGGAAAGAATTACTTTTATTTTATTATTTTGCCTACATTCCTTCTCTACATTTAATTTGTTCTAGCAGTATCTGTGCACATGTTGTGGTTTATAAGGATAATTTCAGCTTCCACTCCTTCCCCCTCATTTTCTATTTGGTTCAGAGCAGTGCCCATGTTGTCCTGTAGGCTTGAGGCACTGTAAAATTGGAAGGGTTTGTTATCCATTGCTCTGTGTGTTCACCACTGCAGAAAAAATCAGTTTACCTACTCTTTCCTCAATATTTAATTATAGTAACAATTTTTGAACATTGAACTTCCTTCGAAGTTATTATAAATTAAGAAAATGAATTCAGCAAGATGGAGGCATAGGTAGATACACTTCACTTTCTTGCAAAACCAAAAGAAGGTTAACAGCCAATTTAAAAACAAAAACATCCCAAACTGCCAGAAAATTGAACTGTAAAGAAGTGCTACAACCAAGGACTTAAAGAAGAAACATTCATCCAGACTGGTAGGAGGGGTGGAGGCAGGAGGCTGGGGCAAAGAAGATGCAAGACAAGGCAGCAGCTTTGGACCAGGATATCCCATGCTGATGTGGGAATCAGCACCTGAAAGGGCACAATCCATTTGTTGGAAGCGAGGGAAGTGACCAAAAGCAGGGCAAGAGCTGAGCAAGCAGCATCGTTCCCTCTCTGACCCCAACCCCGTGTACAGCACCACACTGCATGAAGTGGGGTACACTACCCTGGCAAGTACCTGAGGCTCCACACCTTACAGTGTAACAGGTGCACTGACACAAAGAAATGTGGCCCAAATGAAAGAATAGGTCAGCCCCAGCTAGTGTGGCTCAGTGGATTTAGTGCTGGCCTGCAAGCTAAAGGGTCGCCACTTTGATTCCCAGTCAGGGCAAATGTTGGGTTTGGGGGCCAGGTCCCCAGTGGGGGACGTAAGGGGTAACCACACATTGGTGTTTTTCTCCCTCTCTTTCTCCCTCCCTTCCCCCCTCTCTAAAAAAATAAAATGAAGAACAGATCAAGACTCCAGGAAAAAAACCTAAACAACGAGGAGATAGCCAGGCTATCAGATGCAGAGTTCAAAACATTAGTCATCAGGATGCTCAAGAAATGATTGAATATGGATGCAAAATAGAGGAAGAAGTGAAGGCTATGCAAAATGAAATAAAGGAAAATAGGGAATACTATTGTAAAGGGAGGGAACCAGGACTCAAATCAACAGGTTGGAGCAGAAGGAAAAAAATAAACATTAAACCAGAACAGAATGAAGAAACAAGAATTCAGAAACATGAGGAGAGGCTTAGAAACCTCTGGGACAACTTTAAATATTCCAGTATCCGAATCATAGGGGGGCCAGAAGAAGAGGAAAAGCAAGAAATTGAAAACTTAGGTGAGGGAACTAGACATGCAAGTCTCAGAAGCTCAGAGAGTCCCAAAGAAGTTAGATCCAAGGAGAAACACACCAAGACACATCATAATTACATTACCCAACATTAAAGATAAGGAGAGAATCTTCAAAGCACCGAGAAAAAGATAGTTACATACAATGGAGTTCCCATGAGACTGTCAACTGATTTCTCAAAAGAAACCTTGCAGGCAAGAAGGGCCTGGAAAGAAGTCTTCAAAAGTCATGAAAAGCAAGGACCTACAACCTAGATTACTCTATCCAGCAAAACTATGATTTAGAATGGAAGGGCAGATAAAGTGCTTCCCAGATAAGGTCAAATTAAAGGAGTTCATTATCATCACCAATCCCTCATTATATGAAATGTTAAAGGGATTTATCTAAGAAAAAGATCAAAACTATGAACAGTAAAATGACAGCAAACTCAACAACTATCAACAACTGAACCTAAAAAAATAAAAATAAAGAAAGCAAACAACTAGAACAGGAACAGAATCACAGAAATGGAAATCACGTGGAGGCTTATCAGTGAGGATAGGGAGCAGGGAGGATAGGGGAAGAGGTACAGGGAATAAGAAGCATAAATGTTAGGTACAAAATAGAGAGGGGGAGGTTAAGAATAGTGTAGGAAATGGAGAAGCCAAAGAACTTACATGTACGACCATGGGCATGAACTAAGGTGGAGAAATGCTGGAGGGAGTGGGGAGAGCAGGGCAGAGAGGAGGATAAAGGGGAGATAAAAAGGGGACAACTGTAATAGCATAATGAATAAAATATACTTAAAAAATAAACATGTAATCTAAAAATTAAAATAATATTTGGTATTTTGTTTTCAAACTAAGAAAATGAATTCAAAACAACCTTTTTGTTAAATTCCTATTTCACTATCAAGATGTAATCTCAAAATTGGGACAATCATATTTCTTATTTTCCTTTTTCAACAAGATACATTCTGTAACTTGGGTTTTAGCAACTTAACTGATAGGATGGTACCTATTCTTTACCCCCATATGCTACTGGCATACTTAGAAACAAAAGTAGTTGGATATATAATGCTAAAGTGTTTTCCATTTCTACCCATTTTTTCCGCCCACCCCTACTACTGTTTTCATTTTTACAATTTAATTCTTGCTTTGAAGGTGTTTAGGGCGTCTCCTTATGTGTTCTTTGTTGGTCTCTCATGCTGCATCCCAGAGCAGGACACAGTCATGAGCAGGAAAACAACAGTATCATTAGTTTATCCTCCTCCCTAGTAAACACTTTTTACTAGTCAAGGAGAAAAATATTGTATCTGCCAGTGCTCCGTCTCCTTGATTAAAAGTAGGGAACCCAGTAAAAAGAGGGAATAACAGCAATCGGAGATCATGGGGACAGTGAATGCGAGTTATAAGGCTGTACTCTTAAGTTGGCTTACATGATATACTTTGAGGAGTGATAGACCCTCCACTGAAGTATTTGTGCTGGAAATTGCACTTGTCGTTTATTTCCTCAGATCTTTTATATTTCCAGGAACAACCATAGTACTACAAATAGTGTGGCAAGGAATGGCAGCATTACTTACATCTCCTTTTTAGTAGAGTCTTAAATGGAGGGCTTGTCTTGATAGTGGGATGAGTACCTGGACTTGAAGAGACTCTTCCTTTGTGTTTTAACACAGTCAGCCAATAACAGGGAGAAAGAAACATGTAACTGTTGCTAGAAAGCTTCCTAATGAGGGGGCAGATCTTCAGAAGAGGATACAGCTGATCTATAGAGCTTTTACCCAAGGCATTTAAAAAGTTGGATTTATTTATATTTTTTTGTTTATGAATATATCAGTAGTTTTTATGACTTAAATAAATACATTGTACAGTGAGGAACAGCATCTGAAATATTGAAAATCTAAAAGTTGTACTTTTGCATAGTCTACCTTCATAAGTTTGGCTCATGTTTCTGAGTAATCTAATAATTTCAAATTTAAGTTAAAGTGTTTATAGTGTTTCTGTCATATTTCTCTACATAAAACTATTGTTTTTCAATTATGCTATAATATGTACTATAATTTTAATCATGTATACATATTTTAGTACATAAATGTGTGTACCTAATACGCGTTTTTCTTCCCTCACAGACAAACTTTCCAGAAATGATGAACAGATATAAACAACTATTGACCTATATTCGAAGTGCAGTCACAAGAAATTATTCTGAAAAATCCATTAATTCTATTCTTGATTATATCTCCACTTCTAAACAGGTTAGATTCTGTTTTTCCTTTTGGTACTTATCAGTGTGTTTATTATTTCTATTGAGGGCTTTGTGGGGTTTATTTTTAAGGCCTAGAAGTTTTATTTAAGCATTTACTCTAGTTATTATTATGTTTTTAAAATAATATACACTGTTTTCTTAATTATAGTATTAATTATGTAATATTAAAAGATGTTAATTCTAGCTTGATCTATTTAAATGATGTCTTCAAATACTGGTATAATCTGCACACAGTTTTTACCAGCTTGTGTTACATTCCTGCTAACAGGCACTGTCATGGCTCCTTCTGATTTCTGTCACCACTTCAGCTAGCCATCCTGCGCTATTTAAATACTTAACAGTGAATCATAGGTGATTTGTGTAGATTTGATGAGAGAAAGATCCTTAAAGGGAGAACTTGTACTACTGTACTTAGTGCCTGGTGTTGCTCATTAGGTATTTGTTCAAAAATAGCTTCTATAAAGAATGGGTGGGTGATGATGGATGATGACAGGAAGGGCTGATGATAAAGAAACTACAGTGACCATTGGGGTGATGTGCCTTCATTATTCTAGATTTTTGGTTAAGAAAAGCAGTGATGATTTTATTTTATTGCTAAGGTATTTTTAACTGGATTGTTTGTTCATATTCCTTTAAGCAACATAGGCCTAAGTTTCAGCTTTCTTGCACTGTGGTATTTGAGCATAAGAAGTATTCTCTATATCATTTAGTATTTCATACTTTTTTTTAGTATTGGATGCTTTTTATATTCATAATAAAAAATGTTCATCATAGAATCAGCCTCTTTTATTCTGTCTTTTCTACTAGATATCGTTTTAATTTCTTGAGGTAGTTTATTGTTTTTACTCTACATCTAAAATATATGTAATGGAAATAGAGGAGGATAAATGTAGATGTTTTGTTAGAACATTTGTACCTAATGGTACTAATTCGAGAAGTGTTATATATCAAGGGGCCTGTCTTAAGTGGGAAAATGTTTTTTTAGTTCTACAGACAAGCATCATCAAAACACTTTTGGTAAACTATGTATAAATGTTATGCCAGGTGTGTGTGTGTTGGGGGAGTATGTCATTATAAAACTTCAAAGTTGTGTGTTGGTTCAGGCTATTATACGTAAGCTATTTATCTTTTGAAAGTAAGAATGGATACTCGGTGGGCGGCAGTTGACTTAGTAAGCCATCAGTGGTCATGAAAACATAGGCAACTTTTCTGAAAGTATCAGACTTTCCTGTTCTCGTAACCCTGTTACTTTTTGATCCTATTAAGTAGAGATAGTGTTTGCCACATAATACATACCAAATAAGAGTTAAGTGAATAAAATAACACTATTAATAACAGTACAACTAATTCTATGTATGAGTCATGTACTTTGGTTAAAATATAAAGTGATTTATTAGATTGAAAGGGGTAAACCTATACTGTTAGAGAAAATATTAGATCTTTTCTGGGATTTATTTTTAAAACTCACATAAAAACAGATCTTGACATTTGTCTTTAGTAAATTTGGTCTGTCTTATGTATTTTGTGGACTGTCACAGACTTTTGGTAAGATGCAGATGATAGTGTATCTTATGTGTATTATAGTTCAAAGATGCACTTTTAGTTTGCTCAAATTAACTTTATTAACAGGTACAAATTTGCTGTTTACAATTATAGAATTCTGATTTTTTATGTCAGATGGATTTACTGCAGGAATTCTATGAAACAACACTGGAAGCTTTAAAAGATGCTAAGAATGATAGACTGTGGTTTAAGACAAACACAAAGGTAACGATTATAATTACTTATATTGGTTTTCTTTTGAAGAGTGGGAGGGTGTCCTTAGTAAACTCTCCTAAAGATGCATCCCTTGTCCTGTTGAAATCTTTTGATTTTAATGTTTCTTTGTTTACAGCTTGGAAAACTATATTTAGAACGGGAAGAATATGGAAAGCTTCAAAAAATTTTACGCCAGTTACATCAGTCCTGCCAGGTAGCATTCCCTTCGTTTTTTATTAACATTTCTTCATATTAAAAAAAAGGCATAAGAAAAATTTGTGTTTGAAACATTGCTTAGAGGTGTTTTTGTTTAAGCATCATCCCAAAAATAAAATTTGGAAAATAAGTAACCAGAAAGCTCATTTTTTCCTGAGTCTTATATTTCTTCCTATTCCAAGCCTAATCTCAGCCCTTATGTTTGTGGAACGAAGCACAGGTTTTAATAAATGAATAGGCCAGTCGTTACTATTTACTAAGAGTAAGCCTTTCATATTTAATTATGCACCCTGTGAAAATCAGAAAGGGGGAAAAAAAGAAAATCAGAAAGGATATTGTAGACATATGTTATAAAGATACTTTATATTCTGGTTTATAATGTATGAATCCCCTGTAACAGTACTTCTAATAGAAAAGTTCATGTGATACTAGAAATACTCTGTATCTGTGCTCTCTGACATGGTAGCAATAGCTGCATGTCATTAGGCATTTGAAATCTGGTTAGTGTGACGAGGTGTTTTATATTTCATTAATTAATTTAAATTTGACTAGCTGTATGGTCTGGACAGTGTGCCTCTGTAACTTTCAGTTATGAGGTATAATTTTATATTTCCTTCTGTTGTCTTGATCAGTAAGTTATTTGACACTAGCTTAAATTTTATGTAGAAATACTGTTTTAAAAACTAAGTTCTTCCAAAGCTATATAATATTATTTTAATTATATGTATTATTTTTGTGAATGCAAGAAAAGTTGATCAGGAAAGAGTTCTAAATCACCTACAGGTATTTTTATTTACTTCTTTTGATTTTTTAGTTTTTAAAACAAGAAAAATATTTGTATTTTATAGTAGTTTTGCTTTACAAAATGGATCAGTTATTTATGAACTGTTTTTTTATCTACACATTCTTAGGAGAGCTTAGTCTGATGCATAAACAACTGTGAGTTCAGTTTCACATGAAATGGAAATGATAGAGTAGCCATAGCTGAATGGAGAAGGGTCTTTCAGTGTATTCATAAGGAATGTGAAAATTATGCTTGGTTTACTTTAGTGCATAAGGAAAATGCTGTCTGGATTGTAAATAATGTAGTTGGAGAAGTGCATGATAATCTGAATGTACACATTGTCTTGCAGGTCATATTTTTTACTCTGTTGTGATTTATTAATGAGTAACAGAAGTTTTAAGTTGGAAGGCCAAAATAAATAATATTGGGTCGGCCAAAAAGTCCATTTAGTTTTTTCCATAAAAGACAGTTTTCATTTTCACCAATAACTATTGATTCGGAAACTTTGAGTATGTTGGCTGTCTCCCACGTAGTATAATATTGATTGCTCTCCATTAATGTCTTGATTTGATCACTGTCAGCTTCAGCTGGTCTACCTACTGTGCAGTGTCTCCCAGCAAGAAATCTCCAGCACAAAACTTCGCACACCACTTTGACACATTAGATAGTCACACAGCACCTTCTCCATACACTGCATACGTCTTTTTTTGCATTTTGCATGTTTACCTTTCTTGAAATAGTAAAGCATAATATGTCAAAAAGTTGCATATTTTCTTCAATATTAAAATGGCTATGCAAAAATTCATTAAATTTGGTAGGTTTTTTTTGTTAATGCACACTGATATGACAGTTGTTACAATACAGTCTGACAAAACTGTTTCAAATGAAGCGAAAGACAGCTGAGCACTATTAGAGCCATCTTATGGGGAAAAACAAACTTTCTGGCCAACACAATAAACTGGCTTTGTGTATGTAAATTGGTGTTTGATATTTATGATTATCTGACTGTTGAACATATGCTATTTTTAATGGGCTGCATTTTGTGGTTGTTGGTCTCTTTCGAAGTTGAACTCAAATGTCACCACTCTTATTACTCCTTTGACATCTCCCAAGAGAGTTAGTCCCTTTCTCTTCCATTCTTCTGGGTACCTGATTCATGCTTAAACCAGAAGTTTTATCATTTATAATATAATTTATCTCTTGGCAGATTAATCTACTAGATTGTGAATGTTTGTAGGCCATGCACATTGGCTCATTTAACTTATTCCGCAAGGCAGACCCAGTACCCTGCACAAAGAAGGCACTCAGAGGGTGTTTTTTATTGAATCAGTGGATCTAAAGTCATGAAGATTTCAGGAAGACCATAAATAACCTGCTAGCTAAAAACCAACGCAACATTTTATATATAATAATATACCTTAACATTTTATGTATAATAATATACCTCTGGCCACTTTTTTTTTTAAGATTTTATTTATTTTTAGAGAGAGGGAACGGAGGGAGAAAGAGGAGGAGAAAAACATCAGTGTTCAAGAGATACATCAGTCGGTTGCCTCTTATACACCCCCAACTGGGGACCTAGCCCACAACCCAGGCATGTGCTCTGACTAGGAATTGAACCAGCGGCCGGCACCCAAGCCACTGAACCACACCAGCCAGGGTGGCCACTTTTTTCTTACTAAATGACTAGAAAGTACAAAAGATATGCGGGTTCCTTTTTGGCCATTAAAGATAGTATTTTTAGGACTCTAGGTCCCAATTAAAATTTTTAGTGCATTTTCACAGAGAATTTGTAAACTTTTACAAATACTTATAAATGCAAGGTTTTTAGGCTCACTCAAATAAAAATCACTGGGCTAACTGTGACTGAAGTTTATTATTTGTTTTCCTAGACTGATGATGGAGAAGATGACCTGAAAAAGGGTACGCAGTTACTAGAAATATATGCTTTGGAAATTCAAATGTACACGGCACAGAAAAATAACAAAAAACTGAAAGCACTCTATGAACAGTCACTTCACATCAAGTCTGCCATCCCGCACCCACTGATCATGGGCGTCATCAGAGGCAAGTGGCCGGGGAAGAGTGGGCGGCGCCGTGAAAGGTGCCGGGGCGGCACCGCACGCAGCTGCATGGCCTGAAAGCTGTTCCTGTTTTAATGGAAGTAACGGGCAACGCAGCGAAATCAGTGAAATGGCAGCAGTGTTAGAAAGGAGTAAGGATGAACTTCTGTCCTGTCAAATTTGTATCAGTGGAGATGTTAATAGAAAATTTATCATTGTAAGTTCAATTCTAGAATTATAATGATGTGTATAAAATTACTTTCTATTTCATTTGAGAAAACAGTCTTGCAAATGCTTGCTTGACTGATATTTAATGAAGAGCTTACTTTTTTAGAGTTCAGGTGTGTACCCTGGGGCTAGTCCTGTTCTTGTTACAGAATTAAAAGACTGGAAACCACTGAAATAGTTTTCATTCGATCTCCATAAAGTGATCAGTGCTGTTATGACAACTGTAAATATCCTCTCGTCTCCTGTTTCATTCTCTGCAGAATGTGGTGGTAAAATGCACTTGAGAGAAGGTGAATTTGAAAAGGCACACACTGATTTTTTTGAAGCCTTTAAGAATTATGATGAATCAGGAAGTCCAAGGCGAACTACTTGCTTAAAATATTTGGTCTTAGCAAATATGCTAATGAAATCGGGAATAAATCCATTTGACTCACAGGAGGTATGTGTGTTAAATTCTTATCAACTGTCTTTCTGGAAATAAACTTTGTATGTATACATAGTTAATTCTTTTTTACTGTATTTAGGCCAAACCATACAAAAATGATCCAGAAATTCTTGCAATGACGAATTTAGTAAGGTAAGATTTTATATTTCAATTAAGGTAAAATTTTTTTAAGCAGTGAATAAAGAGGGGAGAGAGGAGAGAACTTTTCAGAATTCAGTTAATTCTGAACAATTACTTTTGTATTTTGGCTTGAAATATGCCAAAGCTTGTGAAATTTTTATGTTCTGAAGTCATTTATTATGCTGTTTCTGTTAGGCATGAGATTTTATAAAGTATTTGCTGCTTTTCTCACCTGTTTGTATGCTATTTTTCAGTAGAAACTGATGGCAGATGTTTTAAAACAATTTTACAATGTTTACTGTTTTTACCTGCCTTATTACCAAATGAAGTTATGAATTGGTCCACATAAGTCAAGAATTTTCAGTAAGACAATTACTTTATTCGAGAATTTTCTCAGTTGACAAATCATTTTTTAAAAGTTTACCTCACATAATTTTCAGGTGAGGAAGAGAGGAGTCATACTGGTAAGAGACCTAAAGATTTATTAATAGCTTCTATGGAAATGTATATGGCTAATGATGTTAACAACTGAAAAACCAGCCATAATTAATATTAAAATTATAGAAATTAAAAACCTAGCAAAAGCCTAGAAAAAAAGGCCTGGTTTTGCCAAAGAAATTAGTGAGCAAGAATAATTTCCCTCTATGCCAGGAATAAATGGAGCCCCAGCTTTAATGGGCTTTCTTTGTAGAAAAGTATGAGAAACTTACTAGGTTTCAAGGTCTTTGTTTTAGATTGCATGGCTTCGTTTACTAAGGCATAGAGAATGAAGTCAGGGACATAAGGCAGGGCGCTTTTACAGATACACGTAGGTAATTTAGATGATCAGACGTCCTCTTCAATGGTCTTTTTCATTAAAAAAAAAATTACTGTTAGACTATAAATTCAGTCACCTGCAAATAAACTTTATATACTTGGAAAAAAGAGCTATTCCATGATAGTGTTTAAATTCTTACGTAAAATGTTCTCATTTACTTTGTTTTTACTTGTCAGTGCTTTTTACAAGTTACTAGGTTTTCTATTTTTGTATTTTGTAGAGAGGGGAAGGGAGGGAGAAAATTGTGTGGTTGCCTGTCACACACCCCCTACTGGGAACCTGGGCTGCAACCCAGGCATGTCTGGCACTCAGTCCACTGAGCCACACCAGCCAGAGCATATTTTAAGGGAACTAAGAACAGTTAAGGGATAAAACCCTAAATTTTTAAATCGCAACATTAAAAAAATGAAATTCTTTAATTCTGTATTTCTTTAGTCTATTTTAATAAATACTTACTAAGTTGATTTTCATTATAAAAGGAAACTTCTCCATCTTTGTTTCAAATAGTTTATTCCATCTACATTTGGTCATATTAACTAAGAGGTGATTTTGTTAGAAATTAACCTCGTAATACTTTTTTCAGATTTTTTTTAAAGTCCAATTGCTAATACAGCAGTTTAAACTTTTAAAACTCTTAAAGAAATATTGAGGGAAAGTTTTTCCCTACCTTAATATTTTATCTAAATTAAATTGGTTAAATCTATTAAAATGGATTAAAACACTGATTTATCACACCTTTACAAAGCAATAGCTATATTTGTACTTTTACTATATCTTACAATTTACTTCAGTAAAGCTTCTATTTTGAAAGTTGGGAACTTACTTTAAAGGTAAATTTTGAACCAAACAAGTTGCCTATAGTGTCCTACATTTTGCACAAGATCTTTTTTTAAGCCACTTAAATAGTGGAAGAGTATCTTTTGCTTAAAATATAACATGTGTGTGATTTCACTTCTTGAATATATCCTCCTGTAGTATATTATAATAGTATACTTGAAGTAGGTGAGAAAATAATGCTTCCTAATTTTATCTTCCTAGTCAGTTGCCAGCAGACTAGAGGAAAATAATTCCTGTTGAAGCACTTGAATCACCTGCCCCTAACATGAAGTTACATTGCGACCCAACAGATGGAAGCACAGCAGAGGGCGTGCAGAATGGCCGATGATATGTCTTACATATAAAGCAGACAGTGGTGCCATATCCAGAAGGTTGGCTCCTTCCTTCTCAGCACCTTTAGCAATTCCCATAGTGCCTCGCAGAATTACTTCAGAACTAGATAATAGATACCTCAGAGAATCACAAATATAAATCAGCCTTTGGCCTTCTGCAGCAGGGTCCATCACTGTCTACTTTGTGTGTGTGTTCCATTTGGCACTAATGATCCACCACTGATAAAATTTTCTGCTGTATACAGCTGAGTGAAATGTTCAGCTACAGAATTGGTAATCCGGTGATCCCTTTGGAAAATTTTGGCAGTTGCTGGTAGCTTTCTAGAAGAAAAAAATTAGGAAGCTGCATTTCTGAATAAGCTTCAGAAGGATATACTGTCATATTTGAAAGACGAGGCCAAACTGCTCCATACAGTCGTATGCATGAAACTTGGTTTCTTAGGTATTAAATGCATAATATACTTTGAAAGCATTAAACATTAAACAGTCACTGAACTATTGTCATTTTCTGACAATACCAAGATTTTAAGATTTAAATTAGCTATATATAAACATACAATCCCAAAAGATTATCTAATCTCTTTTAAAAAACCAAAATCATTCAAAAATTCATTTTATTTGCAGAAGGATGTGTGTGTGTGTGTGTGTTTAACTCTGATTCCTATGACCAAAACTATATGATTTAGGTTTTTACATATAAAAATTGAAAAACAGACTTTAAGTACATGGCTATTTCATGTTTGACAATATATGCTTTTCTTTTTCTCTTAGTGCCTATCAGAATAATGACATCACTGAATTTGAAAAGATTCTGAAAACAAATCACAGCAACATCATGGATGACCCTTTCATAAGGGAACACATTGAAGGTATATTCTTTTGACTGCCTCAGCTCTGTCACTTTCTTTGTCACTGTCCAAACAGTGCTGCTTAATGGGGCTGAACAGAACTAAGCTGTATCTCTTCTGTTTATTGCAAAGTGTAGAGGTGTTTGTAAATATTGTCATTGGATAGGATACTCCCTAAAATTATAAAGGTTTTAAAGAAATCATTACCCAGTTTCATGTTATTAACATAATCAGGTACTTATATGATGACCATTTCATATAAGAATGGACATCATTGTCTGTCCCTTTCACCTTTTTCGTCTTAGATATTGTTGCATGATTTTTACTGATGCTTAAGTTCAAAGTTAATTTTTAAGACTTATTTTTGACAAGTAACAAAAGTTTTGAAAACAGCCTGCTATAGATAATACTGAGATGCTTTTACTTTGGAAGGTAGACTAACATTGTAATTGTAAGTATATGAGATTTTTAGTAAGTTCTGTTGGACTCACAGAAACAAAAACCATTCCTTTGTTCTGGGACCTCTTTTATACCTCCAGTGTTCCCACCTGTTATGGACCTATTTGAGGGTTTTTAAATGACCATTTGGAACTACTTATTTAAATACTTGAAAATTCCAGATGCATCAGGAAAATCTGAAGACTACTTTGGAAGTAATATTTTTTGTTCCCCTCCTTTTTCTCTTTCATTCAACAGACATTTTTAAAGTTCTTCTGTGAACCTAGGATGATACTCTACTTTCTGGATATAGAGAAATGTAGAAGCCTTATGCATGAACTTCAGTCTAGTCTTTTTGAAAAAGACACTTGAACGAGAAGAAACTGGGGGAAATTATAAAATCTCTGTACAAAATATAATACTCTTAAGTTTTATGAGAGAGTATAAAGAACTTGGCTGGTGTAAATCAGGGCTTCTTGAAAGAAGTTAACTATAGAGGAAATGGTGAGCAGTGCAGTATTGTTGAGAATGCAGGGAGATATTTTAGGTAGTAACACATGAGCAAAATTAGGGAGGTGGCAACAAAAAATTATGGGAGAAGCCTCTAATTATATTGTGCATCTATTGGACCCAAATGTCCTTAGATTAAAATACCTTATGTCCTTGCCAGACAGAAGGATATAGTTTGAAAAGATAAATGATACAGTTATTATGATTTAAAAAATGATTCATAAAGATATACAAACCATTAAATGCAAATGTATTATCTTAATTTTTGTCTTTTTTTTTTTTTCAGAACTTTTGCGAAATATCAGAACACAAGTGCTCATAAAATTAATTAAGCCTTACACAAGAATACATATTCCTTTTATTTCTAAGGTACTTATATTCATAGATTTTAATATTTATAATTTATAATTATAAAAGCAGTATACCTGTCTTCCATTTAGAAGAGTAATTCCAACTTGATAAGTTTTGGTAGCATTACATTTCTTAAACACAGCATAACTTAAAAACTTGGCTTATAATGTGCATTTTTCTGCATTTTCTTGGTTTAAATAGAATTAACAGAGGAGAGAAATAAAGATTGTGAAATTTTAAAGATTTCCTAAGCCTCAGAGAATATTACAGAAGAGAGGGAGGCTAAAGAATATAATTAATGAAGGTTTAACCCCAACTGTAATGAAATGGTTTTAAGGGTATACTTTAAATGTTGCAAAGTTAAATTTTATCATACCTGTGTTCTCAGAAATATTTTGAAGTGATAATGAAATTTGTTATTTAAAATCAGAATAATTGTATAAAATTTTGACTTTTAAAAAAGTTAATTAGGAGAATTATAATGAGTCTTTTGTCTTAGGAGTTAAACATAGATGTAGCTGACGTGGAGAGCTTGCTCGTGCAGTGCATATTGGATAAGTAAGTATTTAGCTATTTTTTATCACAAATGTTTAGGACCATAAAGTTTGACTAATGATGGCAAGGATAGCAGGTGAATTCTTAAATTTTTTATGAAAAGCATCCTTTGGCTATAACATTCTGTTAAAAGAGCTACATAGATATATGTGATGTTTTTTTATAAATGAATGAGGGTGTTAAGCACATGGTCTCTGAGAAAGTTTTAAAGAGTTTTTCAGAAGGATTTCTCATTCAGTATTATGATGCATATACAGCTGGAGAATTATTTAACGAGTAGTATTTTTTCCTGTATAAGATATGCTATGGTATAAAACTGCTATGGTATATAGCAGTTTTTAAATTATCTTTTTCAAAAGCAGTATGTTGTTTAAAGCTTCACAAATTACATTTGCTCTTGATTGATTGGATGAGTCTATGCCTGTTGGTTCTTTCAGTGAAATTGATGACAGGTAGCTGAAATCTGCTTTCTTTCTATAGTTTGAATAAGGTAACGTTATAATTAATCCTGAACTCAGTCATTTAATGTAGGCAGCAGTTTGGGGTTTTTTTGCGTTTATTGATATCGTGGGTGTTGATGCAATATTAGTCTAGCAGATATGCTTAGTAAAAACAGTTTGTAGACATGTCTTCTTTTATTTATTTCCAGCACTATTCATGGCCGAATTGATCAAGTCAACCAACTCCTTGAACTAGATCATCAGAAGAGGGGTGGCGCCCGATATACTGCACTAGATAAATGGACCAACCAACTAAATTCTCTCAACCAGGCTGTAGTCAGTAAACTGGCTTAACAGAGAACAAGCTTTTACAGACATACTTAAGGCAACAGTGCAGAGATGTAATTCTTAAAAGAACTGGGAATGGCAAAACTACTGTCGGTTGATGTGTCCTGAAAATTATTGGAGTTAATGGCAGAAGTGCTTTTTTTGATCAACTGGTTTGTGTTTTGCTGCTGCATTTATCCCAAGAAAAACAGCTTTAATCTCCAGAAGAAAACCAAAATGCCATGGGATTTATGCTGTATTGACATCTTGCCCTAAACATGCAACATCATAGTAATTTGTCATGGGCAACATGACCAGAGAGAAGATTTTTGTCATGATTTTAAATACACTGACACGCTACTGTTGGTTAAATTTAAACATGTTTTACCTACAGAAATTCTCTCACAAATAACCTGCAATAACTTGAAATGCATACCCTTTTGAACACTTCCTTTTCTCATGTATAAATTAAAATGTTTGCTGCATTTTGCAAAATGTCAATTCTCCACAAATGTGTCCGTATATTTCTGTACCTGCAGTGTAGTAAAGGTTTAGATGAAACCCCATAATTATAGTGGCATACTGTCACTTAGGTTTCAAGCAGCAAAATAAACAGTGCAGCTCAGAAATTGTAGTTTGGTTCTTGATGTGTTTTTATTACACTTGGGGTTTTTGGGGTTTTTTTAGTACCTTAGAACTTTCAAATTTTATCTTTAGTTAACAATTTTTAAAAGCCTGGTGGCAAATAAGTTAGTTATTTGCTTTCAAGTTTTTAAAATAAGTCTTTATTGATAAAGTAAATAAAACTAGTTTCTAACAAAACACTTCCATATTACTTCTACCTTGATGCTTTAAAGGAATAAATTTGTTTTAGGAATGATAGTCCTTTTTAAAATAATAAATTCTAACTCTCAGAATGTTCACTTTAAACAAATATGCCAGAACATAGACAGCTAAATGAATGTTACACTGCATAGTGATTATGCTAGAAAATTATTCCCTAATTCCAGCAGTTTACCACTGCTCAAAATCTTGGGTTTTGCTCTTTTAGAATTGCATTCATAGCTAATTTAAGTCACACAAACTATTAACTTTATGGTTACACATTGTTTTAAAAGAAAAGTACTCCCAAGCTTGATTGTCTTACAGTTACCATTATTTGGCACCAAATGACTTTCAACAGTTTGCAAAAAAATAAATCCATCTTTGAGGTAATCCACAGAGTAAGTGTACAGCTGGCTTTGGAGGCAATCCCAAAAGAGTTTTTAAAGGTATTTTGAGCAGTGGTAGCGTAGTTAAGAAAATGAACTGTGTGTGGCCTTCCAAGGTGACTACCTTAAAGGAGACGCAGCTCATTGGAATGTATTGAGTTTTGGATGTATTTGTTTCATTTAAAAAAAAAAGTTCACATTATTTTATAGTGTCAAAAGGAAGAACTAAAATTAAGATAATTTCTTTGGTTTTTCTATTGCTTGTTATTATGTAAAAAGTGAGTGGCAGTTCAGAAGGAAGACTGTTTGTTGTAACTGAAGAATGACAACCAAGAATTTTCGATCATTAAATCAAATTTTATAAACAGTGGAAGGAGCATGGACT
The DNA here is from genome assembly GCA_004024845.1 of Tonatia bakeri. Classification (NCBI taxonomy): domain Eukaryota; kingdom Metazoa; phylum Chordata; class Mammalia; order Chiroptera; family Phyllostomidae; genus Tonatia; species Tonatia bakeri. The sequence goes on from PVIA01001837.1 coordinate 117,467, forward strand.
TAAAACAAGGCATGCTTATTTGGTTTTGTCAAAATTTTATGAAAATATGTGATATATATTTATACTAAAACTATATAATCCTTAGATTTAGGAAAGCAATCAGTTAATGTCTTCAGATTAAAGCAGTATTAAATAACAGGTACAAATTGGAAATTGTAGAAAACAAAAGACAAAATGTCTTTGGTAGGGAATAAAAAAGTTTAAGATACAAAATTATGTGTATTTTCTTCTCTTTTACATAAATAATTTGTGAAAAGTGCTAAATTTTTTTACAGGAGTGATAATAATTAAGATTTCTTTTTTTAGTATAATTTGGGGACCCTTTGTTACCCAAATAAAAATGACAATTTCTGTGCCTGTATTGAGATGTATATGTGGTAACTCTGGGGAAAAAGCCCTGCTTAACCCTGCTCAACTCTGAGTTGATGGAATTACAATTCGAAAGATTTAAATGACATGATTTTCTAACTCTTACAATGCCCAGTTCCCCTGTGATATTTTTGCAATGTTCAGCAGTGAGTTTTTCCTGTTTCTAGAGGGAAAACATACACTTGTTATCCCTTAGGGAACTGGGCTAAATGTGTAACATCCAGTTACATCATGACCTTTAATGTAATTGCATATATTACATAGGCTTTGTTTAATATTCCTTAGATACAAGTTTGATCTTTCTTTTTTTAAAGTCATTTGCCACATTTGTTCTAGAACACAGGTTTTTGGTACAGCTTTAGAGTCTGACTAAACAATTTATTATTTTTCCATTTAAACATTTCTGTGTTCTTGTGCATCAAATCTTAGAGTTGCAATCATAGAGATTGCTTATCAAATATAATAAGTTGAGGAGAAGTAAAAAATTGGCAGATTCTTAGCACTTAAATTGCTGGTTAAGTCTTTACCTCTTTTGTGAAAACTGTAATAACAAGTAATTTTGCATCAGTTTATAATGTGTTTATCTCTTTTTTCTTTTTATCCCTAAACCTGGATAAACTTACTCCACAGCAAACTTTGGCTGCCACACAGATACTATCTGCTACAAAACCTGGATTTCCATTACTCATTCTAGTTCTTACATTAATTTTTAAATTGTTGATTAAATTTTTTTCTCCACATTTTAATGTAGCCATAATTTTTTTTAAAGATGAGATGACTGTATGTAATAGTATTGCTATTATTACATGAGTCCCTTCTAACCAAAGGTTAATACTGTTGTTAAAGAGGAATGCAAATTTGATTTTATATTGGGGGTTATGGTTTTAGTGAAGCCTATTTTAAATGGACTACACTATGGGCAGGATATTAATGTTATAATAAAAAGCATCGGTTTGTTACAGATGGATAGACAGCTATTTTGATATTCAAAATATCCATAATGGTAAAAAATGGCAGGGGGTGATTTGAAGATTTTATTTTTAGAGAGAGGGAAAGGGAGGGAGAAAGAGAGGGAGAGAAACATCATTGTGTGGTTGCCTCTCAAGCGCCCGCCCCCTACTGAGGACCTAGCCCGCAACCCAGACCTGTGCCCCAACTGGTAAACCGGCAACCCATTGGTCTGCAGGCTGTCACTCAATCCACTGAGCCACACTAGCCAGGGCTCCATGTTGGTAAAAATTGTTAAGGAGATTTTCTTACCAGTAGTTTTTCTGATTCTTCAGTAAACACAGGTGAGTACACTTTTCTTTGGGAAGACAGATGAGGTTGAGGGTGTCAGCATGGGAAGCAAACTACATTGGGACTGAATTTAGTCAGTTTAGTCAAAGTATCAAAAGGTATTTGCCTGCCTAATGGTTTCCTTTACTTTTTTAAGGGACTCAGATACTCTAACCATTTATTTACCGAGGCTGCTTTTTAAAAATAATACTGTTGTTTTAGTACTACTTTAAATAAACCTGAAAAATGATCATTGGATTTAGGTCTTTAAAGTGAAACTTGAGCATATAAAATACTATACTTGGTAAAGATAGTTTTATTCTTTTATGGGATTATAACATCTTGGAGAAGATAAACCTTTTAAACTGAGATATGTAACAAGAAATGAATTGGCTTTGTCAAAATTTTTGGAGATAAAATTGACATAAGGAATTCACTTTTTTTGTATCTAATATAGATATTGCATAAATTGTAGCTAGTAATCATTCTTATAGTCAAGTACTTTTGGGTTTGATTAGATTTATTTTGTCTACCTTTTTATTGGCCTTTTGATCTCACATGTAATATACTGTATTTTTAGGACTGTAAGATGCACTGGACCATAAGATGCACCTAGGTTTTAGAGGAGGAAAATAGGGGGGGGAAATTGGAGCAAAAAATGTGGTAAAATATTTAATAACTTGTGACCCTGCTCCGCTGCTCCCTCCCCCCGCCACAGCAAGCCAGGTAAGCTGCATTCAGACTATAAGACACACACCCCCTTTCCCCACAAGTTTGGGGGGGTGCATCTTATAGTCCAAAAATATGGTAATTTGGCCTTCGACTATTTTGTTTCAAAGTGTTGAATACTATCTATTTACTTTAGAACAAGAAGTGATATTAAGTCTCAGAACTGGAAGCTCAAGGTCTTTTGTTTGTGTAACCAAAATCAAAATTTTTCTCCTTTTTTAAGAGGTTTTACCTGTTTTGTTCTTGCATTAGGTGTCCCCATCCCAACTCTCCCACCCCAGCAGCATCCTGTATTCATCTTAATAAAATGATAAATAGGAATGATTTGTAAGAACTTCCTTAATGTAGATTTGACAGAGATTCTTTTTTAGTGTAAGCATATCAGAGGCTCCTTTTAATTCAAGATTATTAAATTTTGCTATGTATCTTCTAGGTAATGTGTGCCCTTCATGGCATGGATCAGACATTTCAAAAATTTTGTACATTTCTACTAGATAAGATTTGAAAAGGTTTAACTCTTGTAATTCCAAGGAAAGTTAGAATAGTAATGCAGTTTGGAGGATTTAATACCCTACTAGAACAATTAAAAATCAATCTTATGTCACCCAATCTTATAGCATTAAAGGTATATGCCAACTCCAAACCTTGTAATAGACAAAAAATTATTTTTAAATACTTATCTACTGGTTAAATTGGTTTCCTATTGGCCAGAACTTTAAATTTTAAACTTGGTCAGAATTTGCACAATAATGGCTGGCCAGAGTTTTTGTCTGTGTGTACATGTATACTTGTGAGTACAAAATAATACTGAAAGTAAACTGTAATTGAAAAATGTAAAATATGACAAAAGTTCACTACCAAGTCCACCACAGTAACTTCTCCAGTTTCCATTGTTTAATATCACATATTTCTGACTCAGGTATATGACATAAAAGAAATGTCCAGTATACCAATAACTTTTATGTTATGATGGGGTTTCACATGGAAGACTGTGTTCAAATTTACATAATTAATTAGATTGAATTTTTAATATTCTGAAATAGGGCATCTTTAAGTCCATTGATAAAGGTTGCTTATTTTATTGGACATTATTTATCTTAATGTGAGTTTACAGATTTTTTAAAGTAACCTTGAAGTATTAATCATCCCATAAAGTCAAAAGTTTCTGACATGCTTAGTTACTGTTACAGTAGCATATGAATGCTGTGTTGAATATTTCATTTTTGTTTAAAAAGTTTTTATTTGTATTGTCAATCAAGAAATGGAGCAATGGAAAATACCAAATAGTTTTATGTCTCAACTTACTACATAGCCAATTTATGAGTTTTCTGTATTTTCTGAAGAAAAATGCTAGCTTATTAGTATGAAATAAGACAAATGACTTGAAATAACACTAGGCGGTAAAAAGCAGGTGACTAGGATCGTGGCAGGATGTGTAGGAAGTCCCACAAGGCAGTGCTTAAGAATCAGCTGGTGTAGATGGGCTGGGTCACAAAGTGCTTGAAGATGCAGGTACTGAAGGATTTTTTACTGGAAGTACACATTCTTTATCAGTAATAAAACTTAAATAATCTACCTCTTAAATATTTTCTGTGTAAATATTAGTTTCAGTTAGCACAAGGCCAGCACAGTGGTTTTAAACAGTACACTTAATATATTTGATGAAGCAATTCAATAGTGTATACTTAAGTAAAATGCTTTAAAAATGCTTCTCAGAAATCAGTACATTTTGTTCATTTGGGTTGATAATCAGGATTTAGTTATTTTTCACTTAAAGTTATCTTCATGTTCTGCTTTGAAGCATTCATGGAGAAGTTGGACTCTCCTGAACCCTGTTTAATGATTTGTCCTAGAACAATTCATGTTGCAAACAAATGTTTCCGGAATTATTCCTTGAGTATAAAACGTCTCTAAGCACGAAATGAAGTGTAGGAAGAAATGTACTCTCCCAAATCCCTCTTAAGATTCTTTAAAATGAAGTCTAATTCAAGGTCTGCAGTATCTCAGAATTTGTGTCTGAATATTGTGAATTTATTGAGTATACAAAAATAATGTTCTCAGGTGTAACCTTCAGCCTGAGAAAGGAGCCAACCCTAATCTCAAAGTACAATAATGAATACAATCACAGCTTTTGAAACTCCGAAGAACTTTCAAAAAAAAAAAAAAAATAGCTTTTGTGGCCAGGGTTCCAATGTAAACATATAAAACTAATGTTACTTTGCACGTTGCAAATCCTTTGACCTTCCAAGTTGTTGAAGCAGGAGAGGAGTGAGACAGGCTGCCTTCTCTTTCAGCCACCTTCAACCAGCAGTGGTAGGTGGTATGTTGATAGCACTAACCCAGCAAGGAACCACGTAAGCAATGTCTGTCCAATATCTTGAGCAATGTATTTGTTGTATTTAATAGTTTTATGGTCCCAACTCAATTTCTAGAGTAATGAGTAGAAATATATAGTTTTCTTTCTAGAAACCTATTTTGTTTTTTTGTTGGGTAATGATTGATCCTCTGTAGATTAGTGGCTTTTAACTAAGGAAGGGTACCTATCTTGGACCTGTTAAAAGAGTTGTATTGTGAACAGATATAGACTACAAACTGATGTACTTCACTGGGTAGAATAGGGGTCATATGTAATTAAAACGTGGGTCTTTTCCCTTTCCCATTATTGTCTTCGCCACCTAAAGGCAGGAAAGAAATCTAGAAGTGCTGGAATCTAAAACGAATATGCTCTTTCTGTAATCCCTTCATTAAATATCTGTTTATTTAACATTTATTATGCATAATGTGTGCTAAGGTTGAAGGATACCATGAGGAACAAATTATTCCTGTGCTTAAAGTGCTTATTTCTCTGTGGAAAGGCAGATGAATAAAATAATTTCATATAGAGAAAAATCTAACAATAAGTGAAGGTGGGGGAGGCATCTCTGAGGCTGTGAAAGTTAATTTCACACATGAATGATCAAGAAGAATGGGCCATGCAAATCTAAGGAACACAGCCCAGGCAGAGTTTAAGTCTACCTGAAAGGGGATGTGTATACCAAAATCAAGTGAGACAGAGTGATGTTAAACAAGATTGGGGAAGTGGTCAGGGACCAGACAACAGATAGTTTGTAGTTTGAGGGTAATGAGTTGAGATGATTATTCTAAATACAGTGGGAAGCCATTGGAAATTTAAAGTCTGACTTACTGGTATTTTAAAAGATGGTTCTGAATACTGTGTGGAGAAATAATTATGTGGAACAATAGTGTGATCAGGGAGACCAGCAGGAGCCCTTGCAGAGGTCTGGCCGAAAAATGATAGAGGCTTTCAGACTAGGATTTAGAAAGAAGTGCACAGTATTGTGATAGGCCAATGGGATTTGCTTATGAATTGGAATAGAGGGTTGTAAAGGAGAAAAGGATGGTTTCTAAGTTGCTTACTGAACAATTGGTAGAGAGTGGTACCGCTAAAAGAAATGGGAACTGGGAAAGCCTGTTTGGAGCAAATAAGGCAGAACCACCAAAAGAGACAAATGGACTACAAGCTTGAAAATAAACAGTAGTATAGCAGAAGCTAGGTATTTTTAAATGGAACGATCAACTGAATGCTGCTGAGAGATTAAATGAGTTGGCAGAGACGAGCCCTAGGATTTAGCAAGAAACAAGTCTTTGGAGATACTAATGAGCATTTTCATTGGAGAGATGGGGGTGTTCCAGGTCTTCAATTTGACTGAGAAACTTTAAACAGTCACTGTCCTTAATGTCTCATTATAAATCAAAAGTATTTTCTTAAAATCTACCCTTTTTTTATATTTTCTGAATGTTAAGCAGAAAAGCAGCAAAGTTTGAAACAGCAGAACTTAACTCCAGACATTAATAATAAGAGCCTCCTACAAAGAGTCTCTTCCTATAAAATTTTAATACCCATTTTCCCTTCCCACCCTATATAAGCATTTAACTTAAAATTTTTTTCTTTGACATACATTAACTGTGAAGTTGCATAATATCCATGGCTTTACCTAACTTTATGCCTCCACAAAAGCTGTCAAACAAACCTGTAAGCAGACTCATCGAGGAAAAAAGAGAGAGGACCCAAATAAAATAAAAAATAGAACTAACACCTGACATTTAAAAAAAAAGGATTCTAAGAAAATATTGTGAACAACTATAGGCAAACAATTGAACACCCTGAATGAAATGGATAAATGCATAGAACATACAATCTTTCAAAACTGAATCAGGAAGAATCAGAGAATCTGGACAGACAGATTATAGTTAGTGAGATTGATGCACTGGTCAAAACACCCAGCAATCAAAAGTCCTGAACCAGATTGACTTCACAGGTGAATATCGCCAAACATTCAAATGAGAACTAACACCTCACCTCAAAACTATTCAAAAAAAATGAAGAGAAGAGACTCCCAAGCTCATTTTAAAAGGCTAGCATTCCAGTTCCAAAACCAGATAGACTACCAAGAAAGAAAATTATAGGCCAGTATCCTTGATTAACATAGATGCAAAATCCTCAACAAAATATTAGTGATTCAGCAATACATTAAAAAGATTACACACCATGATCAAGTGGGATTTATTCTGAGGATGCAAGGTTGGTATAATATTCACAAAACAAGAATTGTGATATACCACAAAAAAAAAAAGAAGAATAAAGACCGCATGATCATATCAATAGATGCAGAAAAAGCTTTTGATAAAATTCACCATCCGTTTATGATAAAAACTCAGCAACTGGGAATAGAGGGAATATACCTCAACATAATAAAGACCATATATGATAAACCCATAGCCAACATCATAATGGGCAAAAACTATAAGCATTTCCCTTAAGATCATTAATATAACAGGGGTGTCCACTTTTACCACTCTCATTTAAATAAAGAAAATTTAACAGCAAAAAGCTTATAGGATAAGGATATAAAAAAAGAAAATGGAGAAACTTTTGGTCCAGATGGTGGTGTAGGTAAACACAGCTCACCTCCTCACACAACCACATCAAAATTACAGTTAAGCTATGCCACAACCATCATCAGAAACATCAGAAATCAAGCTGAATGGAAGACCTACAACTATGGAATTAAAGAAGAAACCACATCAAGACTGGTAGGAGAGAGCAAGCTGGTCCCACACTCGTGGTGGATTAGAAACAGAAGGGACATTAGGTGCAAGGAGTCCCAGCCCCATACCAGGCCACCAGCCCAAAGCACCACTGCCAGGAAGAGAAGTCCCCATAGCTTGTGCCTGTAAAAACCAGCAGGGAGATGGAAGCTGCAGAAGAGAGAAACCGCTGCAGTCTCAGGCAGTTCCTCTTAAAGGGACCATGCACAGATTTACTTGGACTTGCTCCCTCTGAGATCCAGCACAGGGAGCAGCAGATTGAAAGGCATGAGAGACATATGGGGAGGAACTGAACTGTCCAGCATTAGGTTGAAGCTGGGGGTCAGACAGAAGTGCTGACAGATGCCATTGTTCCTTTTCTGAGCCCTCCTGCCACAGAGCCAGCAGGCAGGAGCCATACCTGAGACTCTTATCAACCTGGCTCACACTGCCCCACTCTGGTGATTCCCTGAGGCCCTATTCCACCCAGGTTTCAGGCCCACCAAAGCTGTTTCCAGAAGCTTTCCATATGAATGGCTTGTCTTGGCCCATGCTTCAGATTTTCCTAAATTCTCTCAAAGTAGCAGCATCTAGCTTCGGCGAATCCAATACCTCTTGCTAACTTGCTCCAGGCTTAGCACTAGCAGCAGCCAGCTATGGTTCACAGCTTGGCCTCACCTAGGTATCTCCAAACCCAGTACAAGTAGCAGCTATATGCAGATTACTTTGTAGCTTACACTGTGTGACCCCAGACAGACCATAGTTGCTGGCTGACCTTGGACATCTCAACAGCTCTCAAGGCTCAACTAAAACAGGAGGGTATACACAGCCCACACAATGAATACACCTTGAGGTCCCATCTTAGTCTTAGGGGAGACTGTGCCATTGGACTCTACAGAATACCTACTACATTAGGCCACTCTACCAATCCTGGGAGACGTAGCAGCTCTACCACCTAACACATAGAAACAAACACAGGGAGGATGCCCAAATGAGGAGACAAAGATACATGGTCCAAATGAAAAAACAGGACAAAACTTTAGAAAAAGAACTAAACAAAATGAAGACAAACAATCTAGTAGATGCAGGGTTCAAAACACTGGTTATAAGGATGCTCAAGGAACTTAGTGAGGACCTTAATAGCATAAAGAAAGAAAATCCAGTCAAAAACAAAGGATACACTAATTGAAATAAGAACAATTTACAGGGAATCAACAATAGAGTGGAAATGAAATTGAGAATTGAGTCTGATTTAGAATATAAAGAAGCAAAAAACAATCAGAACAGCAAGAAGAAAAAAGAATACAAAAAAAAAAAAAAACACGAGAGTGTAAGGAGCCTCTAGTACAACTTCAATTATACCAACATTCACATCATTGGGTTGCCAGAAAAAGGAGAGAGAGAGCAAGAAACTGGAAACCTATTTGAAAAAAAAAAATGACAGAAAACTTCCCTAACTTGGAGAAATAGACATACAAGTCCAGGAAATGCAGAGAGTCCCAAGCAAGATGAACCCAAAGAGGCCCACAGTAAGAGACAGCATAATTAAAATGCCAAAGGTTAAAGATAGAATCTTAAAAGCAGCAAGAGCAAAAGCAGTTAGTCACCTACAAGGGTAGTCCCATAAAACTGTCAGCTGATTTCTCAAAAGAGAGTTTGCAGGCCAGAAAGGATTGACAAGAAGTATTCTAGGTGATGAAAAGCAAGGACACCCCAACAAGATTGCTCTACCCAGCAAATCTATCATTTAGAATTGAAGGACAGATAAAGAGGTTCCCACACAAGTAAAAGCTAAAGGAGTTCATCATCAGCAAACCAATCTTACATGAAATGTTAAAGGCTTTCCTTTAATAAGATAAAAAATACGAACAATAAAATGGCAATAAATTCATGTCTATTAACAACTGATTCTAAAGGGCAAAATCAAACAGAACTGAAATGGAATTATAGATACGGAGAACATTTTGATGGTTGCCTGATGGGAAACAGTTTCAGAGAGATGGGTGAAAAAGGTGAAGGGATCAAGTACAAGTTGGTAGTTACAGAATAGTCATGGGGATGTAAAGTACAGCATAGAGAATTTAGCAGCCAAAGAATATACATATGCACAACCCATGGAAATGGACAATGGTTTGGGAGTTGCCTGAGGGAGGAGGAGTGTTGGGAAGAGGGGGGCAAAGAGGGAAAAACTGATACTGTAATAGCATAAACAATAAAAAATATTTTTTAAAAGAAGAAAATGTTTTAAACAGCTATATAACGTTTGTATTAAGCTCAATGTTATTACAAAAGCTAAAAAGCTTTAAAATTTTAAGTTTAAAAGGGAAATGTTACAGGAAGCTAAGGTTAATTATTGAAGAAAGAAAACATTCAATTTGGCGTGGCCTGAGTGTACAGCATCTGTAACGCCAGCAGTGGTGTAAGGCAGTGTCTTGGGCCTTCACATTCTCTCACCACTCACACTCGTCCGGAGCGACTTCGGTCCTGCAAGCTCCTCATGGCAGGTGCCTTATACAGAAGTACCATTTTTTATCTTTTATGCCATATTTTTACTGTACCTTTTCTGTTTACGAAAACATAAATTCTTACCGTTGTGTTATACCATGAGTGTCCAGAGCAGTAACATGCTACACAGGTTTCTGGCCTAGGATGGACAGTCTAGGCCATATAGCCTACGTGTATAGTAGGCTATACCATCGAGGTTTAAGTGAACTTTCTAATGTTCACACGATGGTGAAATTGCCTGAGAACACATTTCTCAGAACACATCTCCATCATTAAGCAAGACATGACTAGTTATAAATCTCAACAAGAAAATACCCTCAATTTAAAATGGTCCTAAACCCAGTAACTGGTGTCTTTATTAGTGAAAGAGGAGGGACATTTGGACATAGACAAAAATAAAGGCAGTGTGAAGACAGAGGCAGACAATGGAATTATGCTGCCACACTCTTGAGAAATGCCAAGAGCCATTAGAAGCTGGAGAAGGGCAAGGAAGAGAGTCCCCTAAAGGCTTTGGAGAGAATGTGACCCTGCCAATGCCTTGATTTTAGGCTTCCGGCTTCGGAGCTGAGAGAACAAATCTCTATTGTCATAAGGCACTGAGTTTGTGATGATTTGTTACAGCAGTCCTAAGAAACTAATAGCCTCATCCATTATTCTTTAAAGAACAACTTGGGGAAATACACGGCTAAGTTCCTGTGAGCCAATTCGTCAACTGATCAATACATATCCTTATATTATGTGCAGTTTTGTTTAAAGTCACCTTATTTAACACACATTTTTGAACACACATTATTGATTCATTAACACTGACTCATGTCCAATAACACTACTCATGCCTGAGCAAATCTTATCTAACATACATGATTTCTCAACAAGGTACATCGCAGCCATCTTGCACTTAGGAGCACTTAGATAGTACTTCAGTACTGTGCCTGAGAGCCATTTTAAACAACAAAGTCACCAAAAACCCACAAAAATATGAAAAATGTGGCACTAGATAGCCCTCAAAAAGGACACTTGTTTACAGTATGAGAACTGAAACAAGAGGGCAGAATGCCACTTGGTTTAACGTCAGCTGGAAATGTACTCCCTGGTGACTCAAATTTCACGTCACTGCACGCACATGTGTCCATGAATGACCACAAAAGTGCTGTGAGTGTTGATTTTCAAGTTACAAATAAATTTTAGCAAGTGGGTGAATTCATACAGGTGGACCCTTCAAATAATGAAAATCAGCTGTAGAACTAGGTCCAGGCATGCTTTAACCTTCCATTAGGAAACTCGCAGTGAGGAGAGATTTGATGTAACTTCACATATGAAGCTACAGCACTACAGCAGTGCCCCTTACCTGCAGTTTCAGTTATTCACAGTCAACTTGGTCAAAAAAGTGTTACTTTTCACCAAACATTGACATGGCCTGCTCCTTGCATCCAGCCATTGACATCAGCATGGCTAGATGACTCCGGATCACCGGAAGCAGATGATCCTCTTTCTGGCATATCGTAATATCCAAGAGTTGAAGTGAAGTTGGCAGGATAAACAGCAAAGTACTTAACTATGCAGGGCCAGGGGGTCCGTTCCCCTTATGACGCGGCTGCAGCCCTTAGAATTGTTATTCTGACTCCATGAAGTGTTAAGCAGAACTGGGCAAGGCAGCCAAGATATATCCAGGTGGACAGCTAGGTAGGAGAACCAGGCCGTGGTCCTTGTGAGTCAGAAGAGTTTCTTCTGGATTGAACTCTTATGAAGTCACCTCATTTGTGTGAAAACGCTGGGGTTCAACACCCCAGGTATACAGAGGAAGCATGCGAGTGCTTGGAGGTAATCCTTAATGGGAATTCCTTGTTCTCAACATGGATTTGTCTGTAACGGCCAGAATATTATAATAATGCATGTGCGCGGGCATGCGAGCACTGGTGCACTCACACACTCACACACACACACACACACACACACACACACACATTTATCTCTGCCTTTTATGTTTGTCTTTTATCTTGAAAGACAATTTCAAAAGACCATTTTTATTGCTTCTCCCTAAATTATATCTAGAACACTGAGACCTATTTTTAATCTGGCAGTGTAAAATCTTTATATGGCTTAGAAAATTAGTCTGCAAATTCTATATGTTCACTGTTTAAAAATTAAACTCGAGTACACAAGGGTATATAATGAAATGTAAAAGAATCCTGACCTTAGATATAGTCACTATAAAAAAATTATCTGTTCTTCCAGAAATTATCTGCATATAAAGGCACATAATTTTTGCATAAATGGGGTCCAACAAAGTGTTCTTCTATTTGTTTTCTTCCTAATGCATCTGTTAAGCCAATGTTTAAAAAGCACAGCAAGATAGTGCCCACCACGCTACATACAGCATGACATTTCACAGCATTGTGTTATTTTCTTTTGTCTTCTCTGTAACATACAGTCCCTGTAAAGTGACCTTTTGTTTTGGTATGTATGGCAGGAACACAAGAGTTTTACAATAAACAATATCTCACAATAATGACTCATTATTTGAAGAAAAAAATCCAGCAAATAGCTTGGGAAAATGTCATCATGCATCTGGTGGTCAGCAAACTTGAAGAGGGATTCCTGTCTAGTTCTACTGCATTCCATATTCAAAGTCACAAAGAATAGGATTGTGAGAAAACTCCTTTTACCAGTGGGATGTTTGATGAATTTTTTTTTTTTACTAAGATACTCCCACCATTCTTAAGACCAAAAGCTAGTTAGAATTTTTAAAATGAGCTCCACGGAAAGCTTAACACTTATTTTTAGCACTACAAATAGTTTCTCTTGGCTTTTAAAAAGACAACTTCCATCCATTAATTATATTAATGCCTACTATGTGCCAAGCTATGCTAAATGCTTTATCTCATTTAATCCTCACAGCAACTGTTATTCAGGTTCCTTTTAGTTAACAAAACGGAGGTACACAAAGACTAAATAACATGTTCATGGTCAAACTGCTAAGAGGGGAAGCTGAGATTTAAACCCAGGTCATTCTGACTCCAGAGGCCATAAGCTAACCTCTGTGCTACCTAATTTCCACTCGTATGCAAGGCCTGTCCCTTCTCTTTCCACTCACTGCCCTGGTCCTACTCATTGATGCACCCCAATCAGCCTGTCTGCAGTGTTAACTTTAGTAATGCATTATCTGTTCTACCTTGTGTGTGTTTCTTTTGGATCTCCCTTCCAGAAAGCTCTGACCTCATTCAGCCCAGACCATTCTACTAGAAGAGGGGCCAGCAGACACTGCCTATCAAAGTAAAAGCCAGGAGTTCACCTTGGCCAAAGGGCCCTTTGTGTAAACCTGAACAAAGATGACGCATCAACTCTCTATGCTATATATGCCTGTTTATGGAACACTGGCTTTTAGTATGACATGTATCTATGGAGTAGTTGAAAATGTGTGTAACTTGGCTCCCAGAATAGGTTTAAGCAAAGTTTATTGTATACAGACACGAGTCTTCTTCTGGGCTTCAGGAATCTTGACTTTCTTCTTCCTTAACTTTCAGACTCTTTCTCTCTCCTACCTACCCAGTCATTTTCTCTCATAAACTCATATTGTGAACTCAAGCTTTTTCTTTTTCATTTGCACCCTTGAATTAATGTTTCATAGATAAATACAGGTACGTGCAAGTGGGTACGGTTCAGTGAAAGTACATAGAGTATCTGGGTGTGTGTATATATGGATGTATAAATGGTATATTTGTGTGCCTAGTACACTGTGACATATGCTCTGGTATATATTCAATAATATGATAACTAAATAAGAATAAGAATGCAAAATTCCTTTTCTGTAACAAAAACATGGTTAGGGAGTTCCACTCAAGCCCCCTCCACTTGGCTAGCTAACTTCTCTGTGACCCAGGCAAGGCCTGCAACTTCCTTTGTCTTGACACTTGCAACGTAGCCTCTAAACTCGTCTCCCAGACTCTTCTCTTCCCACTTGTACTGGTAGCAATGTCCGATTCAACTCCCTAAAACTCTTCACATGAGAACCATGTTGCTCTAGACTGGGCTGTGACCCCCTCCAAATCCACACGTTGAAGCCCTAACCATTAGTGTGGCTGCATTTGGAGACAGGCAATCTCTAAGGTCATTAAGGTGAAATGAGTCCATAAGGGTTGGGCTCTAATCCAATAGAATTGGCACCATTATGAAAATGAGAGACCTGAGCATTTTCTTTCCACAGCAGCACAGAGGAAAGACCATGTGAGGATACAGTGAGAAGGTGGCTGCCTATAACCCAGAAAGGGATTTCTCACCATAAACCCAATTGACCAGCACCTTGATATGGGCCTTCCAGGCTCCAGAACTGCGAGAAAACAAATTCTGTTGTTTAAGTCACTCAATCTATGGTACTTGGTTATGGCAGCCAAAGCAAGCTAATGTACTGGAGTAAGTTCCTGTTTTTCTGACCCCAGATTCCTTTACACCACCCACCAAATTCAGTCCTGCTGTAAATTACTCAGCCACATCTTCAACTTCTCCCCACCTAGCATTCTTTACACTAGTCAAATATGATTCTTCAATCATCTCTGAACACCCATGTCTTTTGTTCATGGTGAGTCGTCGCTTCAAAATACCTCCAGGAAAAACACCACTCACCACCTCCACTGCAACCATCCAGTTCACACACCCATCATCTCCTGAGAGAGTGTTTCAACTGACTTGTCATTTGCCTCCATGCCTTCCTCTTCAGTTTATCTTCAGTCCACTCCTAGCACAACTGCCAAGAGTGGTTCTGTTAAAGCATGTCCAGTTATCTCCTTCGCTCAAAACCTTCCATTGGATTTCCATCTTACTCAGGGTAGAAGACATGTTCTTAAGTGTTCTCCAGGATCCTGCCCAGGTTCTTCCCCATTGCCTTTCTGACCTGATCACCTGCTATTCACTCCCTTCCTCACTTCACTCCAGCACCACTGGTCTTGTTGCTATTTCTCAAACCTGCCAGGCACATCCATCCTCAGGCCTTTTACGGTTTCCTGTGCCTGGAACACTGCTTCCCTTGGATAGCCACATGACTGACTCCTTCATTTCCTTAGTTCCTTGCTCATATATATATTACCCTTTAAGAGATGTGGTCCCTGTCCTGGCTGGTGTGGTTCAGTGGATTGAGTGTAGGCCTGCAGACTAAAAGGTCGCCAGTTTGATTCCCAGTCAGGGCACATGCCTGGGTTGTGGGCCAGGTCTCAAGTGAGGGGCATGCAAGAGGCAACCACATACTGATGTTTCTCTCCCTCTCTTTCTCCCTCCCTCCCCTTCTCTCTAAAAATAAATAAAGTCTTAAAAAGGAGAGAGAGAGAGAGGCATGGTCCCTGACCACCCTACTTTAATTTGCACCCACCCAACTTCGTATCTCACTTCATTGCTTTATTTCTCCACTGCCACAATCTAACATACTATGTGTTTCATTTATTGTTTTTGTTTATCGTCATGTTCTAGAATATAAACTCACTGAATGTAAGCATTTTGACTGTTTTGTTCATTGCTATTAACTCCACTAACAAGAATAGTGCCGGACACACAGTAAGTGCTCAACAACAAGAAATCCCAGAGCCTCTGCCTTACTCTTCCTGTCTGCTTTAATTTTTCTAGGTCATTATCCCAGCCCACACTACTGTCACCCTCAATCTGTCAAGTCCTCAATTGTTCTGTTTAATGTGTTTTGTTTTATCTTCCCAGCTAAGCTGAGATTTTCTTGAAGGCAAAGACAACATAGGGTTTCACTTGTACAATCTACAGCACCTAGCAGAGTACTAGGCGCATAGTCAATTTGTCAGATTCTTGATGATTAGATTCTATCTACAGTGAGCCAGATTCTTTCAGGGTGAGTCTGCCTGTTGAATAACCATAAAAAAATTTCTAAAGGGGCCAGGCAACTCAGCAAATGATGTACTTTGTTCTTGAGTACTCAAATTCTCTGTGATAAAAATTTCCACACCTCAGAAGAGCCAAGTAGAAAGTCTGTTGTTTATTGAGGCTTGAGGAAATATTGGTGGCTGCTTAGGAATCTTCAGCAATTTCTAAAATGATATCACAGGGCAATATGGGTATGTATGATTACAACTTCTATAACATTATCTCCTCAATCACCAGCTAGATCTGCTGAACAGAGGATGGAAGAGCCAGATCCAGGCACACATCCACAAGCTAGGAAGTGACTTTCAATCCTGTGGTGGGGTTTATAAAAGTTAATGTAGCCACTTTTGAAAACAGTTAACAGTTTCTTCAAAAATTAAACATAAAGCAGTCATGTGACTCAAGTAAATTTTATGATATGTAAAATATATTTCGGTGAAGTTGTTTTTAATGTACCTTTTTCTGATTCTAAAAGGAATACATACTCATTTCAAAAAGTACAGAAAAGCATAGAAAAAAATCAGTATGTATCAACCAATAACATTTTGCTCATTTCCTTATGTGTGTTTGTTTTACCTAATTGATATCCTTCTTTACATATAATTTTAAATACTGATTTTCTGACCAAACATATTATAAACATTGAACCTCATCATTAAAGCCTCTTAATAAACATCAATATCAATAGCTGAGTGATATTTCATAGAGATATCTCATAATTCACTCAACTACCCTCCGTTGCTGGATATTTCAATTTTATAAATAACACTTTAAATATCTTTGTAACAAAAGAAAACCCACTAAGGCTTATTTTTCCATCTAGTTTATCCCTAGTCTTAGTAATATATTTTATAAGTTTTGAATTTGGAAATATGGCCTTTAAAATAGGGCTTCTTTACCTTCAGCAGGTGAAGATAACCCAGCTTAAGGGCAGAGAATCACTCACCATTTCAGAACAGAGCAGGGCAACAACAGAATGAGGTAGATCAGCTGGCCCCACCTGAGGCAGGGGAATGAGCCAAGCGGGTGTCAGGAGCAGGCATTTGCACCCAGAGGGTGAGGTGTCCAGCACGGCAAGAGGTAAGGAGCAAGAACGAGAGCTTCAGCCTGGAAGCCAAGGCTGTGAGCAGCAGCCTAGGGGTCCGTGGGTTACCTGTACTCAGGAGTCTGGGGGAGAGCCAGGGTGGGGAGGTGTCTGGGACCTGATAGAGATCCAAGTTGTAAGAAATCTTCTGCTTTCCCAACCCAAGATGGAACTTAAGGTAGAGCAAAACACAGCACTGACAATAGGCCCTAGGGCAAGGAGTGTTTGTGGTCTGCTCTCACACACCCTGACCCACAGGGAACCATGTGTGCAAGCAGATGGGAACCCCCCGCCCGCCCCATAACCCTGGTGCCTGTCCCAGGGTTGCAGTATCACCGTTATGGGGCATCACTAACCCACTGTCTGGTTTTGAGAAATCATTTTAAATAAGTAATTGTAAAACTAATAACAAAGGGACACTGAATTTCAATACTATGTGAGTGAAGGTATTTGCTTTATCATCCTTCATAGAAACTGACCATAAATGATCTTTAATTGACTATGATGATGGTTGTGCAAATGAATATATTAAAAACTATAGAACTGCACAGTTTCAATAGGTTAATCATAGCTCAGTAAAGCTGTTTAAAATTTTTTTTAAAGAAAAGGAAATTGACCATAATGGGCTCCTCTTTAACATCAAGAAGATGGAGCCCATGAACTTTTACTCACGTTCAAAATCTCTACCCCAGTTGCTTCCCAGTGCACTCAAAGATTTGACAGTGAGAGCTGATCCTTCTGTGTCATGTCATTGCTTCATCCAAGCCTCAGAGAATGAGAAGAGACCTGACTGAGAGAAATGATGGTTATCAGCAAACAAGTGCTGGTGAGGATGTGAAGAAAGGGGAACCCTTTGCACTGTTGCTGGGAAAGCAGGCTGGTGCAGCCACTATGGAAAGCAGTATGGAGATACCTCAAAAAATTAAAAATGGATCCGCCTTTTGACCAAGTGATCCCACTTCTGGGAATATATCCGAAGGGACCCAAAACACCAGTTCAAAAGAACATAAACACCCTATGTTCAATGCAGCGTTATTTACAATCGCCAAGATATGGAAGCAGCCCCAGTGTCCATCAATAGATGAGTGGATAGAACAATTACGGGACATTTACACAATGGAATACTACCTGGCTGTAAAAAAACAAGAAGAAAATGTTACCCTTTGCGACAACATGTATGGACCTGGAGAACATTAAGCTAAGTGAAATAAGCCAGTCAGAGAAAGACAAATACCATATGATTTCATTCATATGTGGAATCTAATGAACAAACTGAACTAACAAGGAAAATAGAGACAGACTTATAGATGGAGAGCAGGACGACAGCTAAGGGTGGGGCAGGTTAGGGATGGAGGGATTGAGCAGAAATGAAAAAGAACTCATGACATGGACAACAGTGTGGTGATAGGTGGGGAGAAGAGTATAATGATACTAAATGTTAACAGAAAAATAAATAAATAAACAATGGCAAAAAAACCCAAAATGATGGTTGACAAAACTCTACCACTTGACACAGGGGATTAGCTGACAGCCATTCAAGGCTCTGCAAGAACAAACGAACAAGATGTGGATTCCATATGCTATATCATTACAGCCACATGCGAAAAACTTATGCAAAGGGAAAAAGTTTAGAATAAATTAAATTAGTATGCTAACAGTAGTGAGAGAAGAAGGTGAGAATGAAAGCAATTTTTCTCTAACAATTTGCTTTCTAATGTTTCCTTGACTATCAAGGAATAATAGTCCAGTCTTTAGTGATGCATTACTCTGGGCGCGTCAACACCACCTCCGTTTCTGCTCAAAGGACTTGCTCCACGAGACCTGCTTTTTTTCTGTAACATTTCCAGGGAAATATGGAAATTCTGAGTCCTCTGAGGGCAAAAAGAGAAGAGAAGACACAGCAGAGAGAAGGGGAGCAAATAAAGTTCCTTTTTGTTGTTGTTTGGAGTTTTTGTTTCTTTTGATCATGTGCAAAAAAATCAATTTGAGATTGTTACTATGCAGGACAACCTGATTTAGCTTTTCTCGTCTTGTCTTCTCCTTCAAAATATTTTCTGTGTAAAGGTAAATACTGGCTGCTAATCTCTTTCCTCTTAAAGCCAAGTACCGGCTGCTGCTCTCATTTCTTTTAAAGAATATCTTTAAATGATCTACAGTGAATTCAACTGTGTTTTACCCACAATGAGAATAGCAAGATCATACAAATACAAACAATACAAACACAAATAAAATCCTTTATCCAGACACCATAACTAGCCTAATGCGAAGACAAGTGCCATCTTATGCTTTAGCTTGCTGGACATTTGTTCCACACTGGGAAAGATGTGGGGTGATGTGAGCCAGATTATTTGGTTCTGGGACTGACTGGTGGTTTCATGTCTGCTGAAAACGAGCAGGTGGTACATTGGAAGGGGTCTCAAGAATTACCCAGTTGAACTTTTATTTTGCAAATGAGCAAATGCCCAGAGAAACAATGTTTTTTGACCCACTGCCAGGCCAGGCTAGAGAGGGCCTGAAGGGCCCTGTCCTCATCTCCTCTTGATTCTTGGGAAACAAACCTGTTCCAAATCTGGATTTACTTGATTCAGAGGAGAGCCAGACTCAGGCCTGACCCTCTGGAGCCAGGCCAGATCTGAGCATTGGGGGAGGAAGGCCCTGATGCGTTCCATGTTTGGGCAGACCTGGCTAGCTAAATAGTCATTGGATCATTCTGCATTTCAGTTTTCAGGGGTCCAAAATGCTGATCCCCCTTCCAAAGTAATAAACATGAAATGCTAGGTTGTAAGCATAAAACTAGTGGTCCCAAGAATCACTGTTAGGATTATTAATACAAACAGACTGTTTATTTGAGAGACAGGACTGGGGAAGACCCTGGCCCAGTCTTTGACAGCTTTGTGTCGGGGGGAGATCCAAAGAAGGAAGCATTAGTTCAGAGAAGACAAAGGGGGCCTGTGTGGTAGCTGGAAGTAGAAGAAAAATGGCAGTGTGCCTGAGGAATGCCTGGATGGCTCTCTCGAGAGCCAGACTGGAAGGGCGTTGCCAAGGGTGCACCAGTGAAGAGTTTTCGAAACAAAAAGGGGCCAATGCACTTACAGTCTCCTCTCTCTTCTTCTGCTATCCATCGGGCTGAGAACTGCACAGTGTCCTACAAGGTCAACAGTATTTTTTCCAGCATGGGAGGTGTGTCCTGCAGCTCAAAATCAAAATCCAATAACAACAACAACAAAATCAAAGTATTTTTATCTGTTTTCTTTCTGAAGATCAGCAAGGCTGTGTATTCCACTGAAGAATATTAGCAGATCTTCTGATCTTTTGCTAAGGTTCAAGTAAATAACAATAGATAACTGATGAATTATCATCCATGTCTAAACAGAAGTGTTTTCATGTTGAAATTAAGGAATCATCATTTAAAAGCATTTTCTTTAATGGGGTACACCAACTCTCTTCTAAAGGTGTCATTCAATGGGTAAGAGAATATTCCTCCACTGTATTTAAATAAAATCAACGAACTAGCCCTTACCGGTGTGGCTCAGTTGGTTGGGCGTCGCACCGCAAAGCGGAGGGTGGCCGGTTCAGTTCCTGGTCAGAGCACATGCCTGGGTTGTGGGCCTCATCCCCATTTGGGATGCATGCAAGAGGCAAGCGATCAATGTTTCTCTCCCTCCCTTCCCCTTTCTCTAAAAATAAACAAGATTTTTTTAGAAAATCAACAAATTGGAAGTGGTTTTTAGAGAGTACTTAACCTAGCCCCCTTATTTTTTAAATGCTTTTTAAAAATAGAAGATTCAATCTAAACTATTTCTGAAAAAAGTATAATAGTATTTGAGGGGGCACAAAACCCTAGAACATACCTTCACAACTTAAAGATAGATGAAGGTCTTATTTTAAAGCCATAAATACATATATCGCTTCTCGGCCTTTTGGCTAAGATCAAGTGAGAAGCTATGAATATAGCCTGACTATTTAAAATTAAATTTCTGTCACCAGAAAATTACATTTTTTCATTACTCTGAATTACCAAAGTAGTATTTATAAGGTTACAAGAAATCATCTCTAATTTATGAGCTTAATCTGATTATTCAGGAAATATTTTTGCACAGTACAACATCTGTCAGTGGTTATCTTATGGGAAAGAAACAATGTTTCACCACCCTAATCCATCACATGTACCTTGCCTGGGGACAAACCAACAGCTCAGGTATGTGTCCTGACTGGGAATCGAACCTGCAACACAGGGCAATGCTCCAACCAACTGAGCCATACCAGCAGGGCAAGTTACATACTTTTTAATGGATCCACGTGAGAAATTTTTAAATATGGTTTCAATAATTTTATCTTCACTGTCCTCTTTTAATTACTCATAAGTTGGAAAATAAAGATGATTTCTGCTTTTACAATTCTTAAATGTTTTTTCAGTGTATTTCCAAGTCAGGAAGACATAAACTTAGGAGCAGTGTTAATGCACTGGATCCCAGAAAAAATATTTAGATGTCCTCTTAGAGCAAACTAATTAATGAATGTTATAAAGCAAAATTTAGCAGAGATTTGTATAAAATCTTATACTTGAATTTTTAAAAAGTTGCATCACTTAGAATTTTTAGCTTAGACAAGAAAAGACTAGGGAGGATGAAGGCTATTTTTAAATACTTAACACATATTCAGAGAAAGGAAAATGGGCCCTTCTCCAGAAGTTTGAACTAGGAGAAGAGTGGGAAATAAATATTGGTCATAATGAGAAATGATTTCTTTCAGTTACAACTGAAGGCCAAGAAATAGCTGCCTCGGAATATTTTTAAGGAAGTAAATTCCTAAATATGGTCTAAGTCATATTGCTACATGTTGGTAAAATTGTAGAGACATAACAAATTAAAACCAAAGTATATAGTCAACCTGAGGAAAGTCTTTTTAACAAAAAAAAAGTCAAACACTTATCTTTTTAAAACTTGGTAAGCATTTCTTTTAATATTGAAAAAAACTGATTTTTATTTACCTACATTGTTTCAAACTTTAGATTGTATGTTGGTGATTCAATGAAAGCCTGTGTACAGAAAACGCCTCCAAGAGTAATTCACAGCAAAGCCAGATTCAGGTTAACACATCGGAGAAACCAGTTGCGCCAAAGCATCGCATCACACACTGGGGATGATATTTTTATTCTTGCAGATTATCTGTTTGAGTTCTTTAAAAGCATTGCATGCAGGAGAGAAAAGTAATACAGGTTCATTAATAAATATGTACATCCATGCTACTTCAAATATAAATGTAGGAAAAAATAAGTAAAATAAGAAGTAATACAAAAAAGTAAAGCTCTGGTACCCTTCCATCTGGAGCATTCAGGGATCATCACTACATATTTATTTGTATATTCAGATCAGCAAACAACATAGAGACTCTGTCATGTATGTAACCACTCTCTTTTTTACCTATTGCTATATATAATGATAACATATAATTACCCTATTTAAAAGTAACTTTTCTTGTTCCTTGAGTTCTTTACCCTATGGCAGCAATTTTCAACCTTTTTCATCTAATGGCACATATAAACTAATTACTAAACTTCTGTGGCACACCAAAAAATGTTATATTTTTTGCCAATCTGAAAAACAAAACGGTATAATTTTGATTCATTCACACCAGATGCTATTCTTGTGCTGGCTTTGGTCATTTTTTTACTTGACAATCTAAGGGAAAAGAGGTCAGGGCCCTCACTAAATAGTCAGGTATTGCAAACTTTAAATATTCTTGCTGCACACCAGTGGAAGATCGCTGTCCTATGGTATTTAGGTATTTCTAACTCCGTTCCCGTGTGCCACCACTTTAAAGGCATGTGACCATCCTACTCAAATGCATTGTTGAAAACTATAGACTGAGGATTTTGTAAATTCCTTCAAGTGAAAGTTAATAAAATCTTCAACCTTGCATAATTCATATCCTATCAAATGTCCTATTTTCAATCTTTTTTTTTTTTCCCACAGCAGACAAATTCCCCAGAGTTATGCAGCGTTCCAGAGCATCCTCGTTCTTATTTAATTATTTCGGAGGATGAAAGGCTTTTTCATAGAGTAACCCCCACAAAATCTGTTACACCAAGCACCACACAGTCACACAGAGCACCGAACCCAGCACAATGCCTGTGATTGTAACTTTCCTCCTCAGCTTCATGCGTCTCCGTTCTTCAGGCCTGCAGTTTGTACGTGTCGTCTCTCCTGAGAGCAGGGTTAACGCTGACATACCCGGAAACCACACACGCCTTCCTGGGCCCGTCTCTCAGAGTGGAGGGCGTTGTTCCTTCGGCATTAGTGGAATGATGGAAGACAGAAGATGAAGTCCTGTCTAATCCCATGGGGGCGGGGGGGTCATACCAGCACATAACCATTCCGAGGCAGAAGCCATCTATTTTAGTTACTACCTCTCAAAGTATAACGAGCTTAAACTTAACAACACATTCAGCAAATGATTTCATTCAGATGCCCACCTCATTCTGCCTTTGGCAGACAACTCTATCCAGAAGGCATTGCTCAAAGTTGGACTTCTATGGGTGTTGACGGAGAGCTGATTTTTGTGTTCGCTTTTGTGTTTTTAGTGAAGCCTGCTTTTAAAATGTTCTCCATCATGTTACGTTAGCTGAGTGGCTCTGGCACAGAATGTAAGGCCTTTTGATCTTTGATTTGTCCCAGTGTTGACACTGATCTCCTCTGTCAACCTGTCACTCCTGTCTGAAGTGAGGTGACAGCCTCCCAGGAAGGCCTGAGTGCCTGTGCTTCCCCTGATTGCGAGACCAGTTTCTCTCTCACGTGTCCTGTGAGTCTTGTTCCTGACCAGGTCTCATCACTGCCAGTAAGATCAGAACCTCGGTGAGGGCCCACTGCTAGCAAGTATGTAGGACTTCAAAGCACGGGCACCAGTTTCATGAGGGGCCACATCTTATTTTTTTCATGTGTCTTTGTTACAGTTCTGTTGTGGGTATTTTACATATATTTGTAAGCTGCTTAAAATTCTTTCTAAAGTTGTAAGTCAATAAATAATTTTTAAATATATTTATCATTCCATATTGAGGAGAAGGAGTTCTAACTGATCTCATCTTGAAGAACTATTCTTATTCATAAGCATTTCTTTAAAAGTTATAATGGCTGTTGCTCTCTGCAAGCTGACAACAGGGAAGGATCTGCCCCCAATGTCTACACCATCCCTGATTTTGTAGAAGGAGGATTGAAAAGGTTCTTAGAAGGAAAAGAGAGTATCAGACATACAAAATTGAATTTATTTTAAAATAAAAGAGAATATTTAAAAAAGGAAAGAGAAGAGAACATTAGATATGTGAAGTCAAATTTGAGTTTATTCATAAATATAACATATATATTTAAAGCATTTTTTTTACTGAACTAAGATTCTATCATTCTGTCAATTTGCTAGAATTCTTCTATAAGTTAACAAGAATTAGAGGCTAAACAGACTTGACACAATATCTAGTAAATAAATAAAAAATATTAAATTATCTTTTATGCACAAAAGAAAGTAGGTTATATCCTATATACAATTTAATATAATTTCCTCCTTTAATGGTCTGGACTTTTTAGGATATTATTTTGTTGGTGGGTGTTTTAAATGTTCAGATTTGCTTTGGGTTAGGAAGTGACTGAGATGTTTGGTAGAGGAAGGGGCAAGAGTAACCAAACAGTCATTACTTCTTCGAGGTAGAATAAGGAACAAGGAAGAGTTCATCCAGATCAGACATGTTTATTATGGAAAAGGAATTCTTTTGTAAGATGATTGCTACTAAAATTATCATTGACGAGAATGTTGATAACCCAACTGTGGAATAGTATTATTGAATATTACCTGTAATGTTATGCATAATACATGTTTCTGACATAGTAGGCAGTTAGACAGACAGAGGCAGAGTACAGATGACAGACCAGGAACAGAAGGTCGCAGGGCAGAAAGACCCAGGTGCCTGCCTAGCAACAGGCAAAATTGAGAGAACAAATATAGTAGGGGGGCACCTCACCCCCAGGGTGACCTTTCCTCCCCTAGCATATCACTGGTCACGCGGTTTAGACCCCCCCCCACCTCCCATATCGCTGGTCATTCTGTTAGGACTCTCCCCTGACCTCTCCTCCCCAGACTTGTCACTAGTCACACGAAAGACCCCCGAAGAGGAGGGACAAAGGTAGAGAACAGCCAGCCTCTTATGACTCCCACACAAGCCCTTGCACGACCACTCCCTTAAGCATTAAGCCCTCAGGACAATGAGGTTCTGACCCATTGCCTTGGCATTGACTAATCACTAGAGACCACGGCCCTGAGAAGACACACCTGGGAAGCTGATGAATATGCTATTGAGATCCTCCCCTGAGGCCTCCAGATAAAGCCCTTAAGAAGAGGGACTCAGTGTCGCACTCTCTGCCTCTGGAGTGCACCACACCTTTCCTCCCTTTTTTCCCTGCCCACACCTTCCCCCTCCCTTTCCCCAGAGGTGTGTTTTCTTTGCCTTTCTTTCTCCCAGGCTCCAAGGGCCCTCCTTTTGCCTCTGTAAGTTGTTTCCTGGGCCCACGTACCCCAGCTGGCTCACTTCCGCCACAGCTCACTTCTGTCTCTGCGACTTTCTCCACAAACTTCTGTTTGTATTTGAGTCTTGGCCCTGAATTCTTCATTAGCCAAAATTCAAGGACTGAGGTCTAACATCTGGTGCAATGTATTTGCAGCTGACACTTCCATGCACACATGTAATCATTACAATGTTCTTGTTTATATTGATAAATGGGCCGCAAGTTAAATAAACAGGGTGAGAGTTTGGTGGAGAATAAAAACTCAAGGTGAATCTCAGTCTCTGCCACATCCCTTAGTTCTAGGCTTCCACCTTCTTGCCAGCCATCTCAGATGTTTAGGCCCCAGCACATATGAATTTAGGATAAATTATATGTTTACTCTCCATCAGGTGCTTTGAAGCTTTAATAAAATCTTCAGATTCTTTTGAGTCAGGACCTCACTGGGCAGATGTGACAGAGTTAAGACTAGAGTTTACTAATCTTGGTGATTATCATTACATTCTCTTCTCAACTGACAATTCTTGTGGAGGAAGCAAATCTTGACTTTCCACATTACTGTTTGTTGACAAACCTTGACTCTGGTTTTCTATAATTTCTTGGATCCGATTACTTTAGCTCTTTCCTTCACTTCTTGCTTACAAGTAAAAGCTTTAAGTCATGTACATTGACATTGTGCAATTTTTTTGTTTCACAAAAGTTCTCTATAATCCTACTTTGTTATCTATTACAAACTTTGCTAAAGGTAGAACAACCATCTCAGTAAAGTGTGTCAACTGCAATGCTCAGTCTCCGTCATACATTTTAGTACAGTCTGATGTTGTTAGTACAAACTGCGTTGCACATAAAAACTCAACCGCTATTTCTTTCTCAAGAACCCCCCCGTTGTTCTTTCATCTACAGACCCTGCATTTACTCTTGATAAAAAGGCAGCATTTTGTTGGCTCTAATTACATTGGCTCAACCAAAGACACTAACAATAGACTCCTTGTCAGTAAAATTAGCCTTTTATCTGTCATCCTCTCCCTTCCTCTAATTTCTAGCTAAGTGCAGTGGCAAGGACAGAGTCTGCTGACTCAAAACAAATTATTTCATCTCTCCAAGCCTCAGTTTTCTCCTTTGCAAGAGGAACACAGCGACACACATTTCGGATTGTTGGGCAAAATGGGTCCAACTCATCTGACAGAGTCAGTCGCCACTCAGCTAATGTGAATTTCCTCACCCTCGAAGAAGGACCTGACGGGAAATTACACACATGTACTGGCACACAGAACATGTTTTTAGAAATCTCATTCCCAAACAACTTCCAAAATTTGGGAGCCAAGAAGTAAACCCAAACTGAAGCTTAGGGGGGAAAAACAGTTTTTAAGTTTGTCACTTCTTTTAAGGTTGACCTTAATTTGATATTCACATGATGATAAATTCATTCATCACAATTGTAATTAAATGCCTTGGGCCCTGACAGTTTTGGACCTCTGCCTTGAAGGGAGAGATTGGGCCTGTCCAGGCTATGTCTTAATCCCCAGGTGATGCGTTAGAGGTGATCTCAATAAATATTCGAGGACTCAGTGAGTGAGCTACCTGGCCTGTGTTTCTCTTTAAGCAGTGCTTCTGAAAGGTTCTAGGTGAATCCACTTTGAGTTCATTATTTTCTGTTTCTGATGCTCATGACTGATAGGGAAATTATCACTGATATTTTCTTCCCATTTCAGATGGCTCTTCACTTGGCACTATCTCATTAAAGAATCCATTTCTTTCTTATTTTAAAAAATATATATTTTATTGATTACGTTATTACAGTTGTCTCCATTTTTTCTGCCCTTTATCCCCCTCTACCCTGCAACCCCTCTTCCCTCCAGCATCACCCACCCCCTTAGTTCATGTGCATGGGTCATACATATAAGTTCTTTGGCTTCTGCCTTTCCTATACTATTCTTAATACCGCCCACCTGCCGTCTATTTTGTGCCTACCATTTATGCTTCTTATTCCCTGTACATTTTTCCTCACTCTCCCTCTCTCCCTCCCCCTTCCCACTGATAACCCTCCATGTGATCTCCATTTCTGTGATTCTGTTCCTGTTCTAGTTGTTTGCTTAGTTTTTGTTTTTTTAGGTTCAGTTGTTGACAGTTGTGAGTTTATTGCCATTTTACTGTTTAGTTTTTGATCTTCTTTTTCTTAGATAAGTACCTTTAAGATTTCATATAATAAAGGCAGGGCTTGGTGATGATGAACTCTAAAGAATCCATTTCTCATTGATCTTCCTTCAGTTCTGTCAATAAATGCTTTAATAGTTGGGGGAGACAGGCTAAAAGGCAAAGGCTTCTATTCAAAGAAATGTTATTGCAAAATAATTTTACTAAAGCAAGAATCTTTTGACATGTGAAAAATTGGCCCTTCTATTTTTGTGTAGTAATGTTAGATTTTCACCTATTACAACTTTATTTTTAAAAAGTGCACTGATATTTCCTCATGACACTCCATGTTCTTGAAATACTTTCTTAAAGGAGCAAAAAACATTTTCAGATAAATCTCATTTTAGTTTCTCTCTTATTCTAAGGAAACAAAAGTTTATGTTTGCTACAACTAGACATGACATTTTCCATTCATTACTTAACTAAAAATTTATAGGAAATCTATATTAAAATCTATCAGTAGAGAAGAGGAAAGGATTTAACATTTCAGTAAAGTTGGGAACTGGGAATGGAAAGAATGTATAATGGGTTTGAATTCTTCAACTACTTTTTTCCTGGAAGTAGGGGGTTGTGGGTTAGGAGGCCTTTCTGTAAGAGTTATTGTGATAGGATCTTCTGACAAAGGCAGCTTTTTTTCATTGTTTCTCAGGCCCAAATGGGTTGGGATGAGGACCTACGGGGATGAAATGCATGCAGACTAAACACTTTATCTGGGAATTTTTATATTTCAAAGAAATTTCTGAAGAACATGAGATTCTTTAGCTTTGTGAAACAGTTTGAAAAACACTCTTCTAAATACGAATATGAGCAGTTCCCATCTTACCCCAGCCCTTCAGACAAGATTCTCTGTGAAACTGAGAATTGCCTTGGAGTTTGTGAAGAGCACACACATTCAGTAGGTGTGGGACTGGGCTCAGAGAGTGCGTATTCACCAGCAGAATGTGAGATTATTATGAAGATCAATAAACTATACTTTGAGAAACACTATTTTAAGATAGAGGTGGGCCATTGAGTTTCGGCTGAGCTCTTTGCTTTTCCCGTTTTTCCTTCTCCATTTCCACTCTGCCAGTGCCTTGGATTGTCTTCCCAGACGCTCTCCAACTGGTCCTCGCCAAGATCAGCCTACGAAAGAAAGGCCCATAATAGGGCGTAGTCCTCAACTCCCATCTCCTGTCCTCACCACTCAGTCCCACGCTGCACTTAATTTTGTAGCCTACTTGCTTTTGATGGTCTCAGAATAGTTTTCTCTCCCACTTCATTCCTTTGTGTTTGCAGGCTCACCATTAATATTTCTCCAGGCATTTTGTCCTTTACCTCCATAAACCACATGGCTATCTAAGAATGAATCAAAAGTGAGGTAACTATGGCAACCACATGCATAAAGAACAATGATAGGAACTGAAGTGTTGAATTTAGGATTTAGATGTGATTTGATAGTCACCATTGAGGAGGTTGATGTCTGAAGGAAGGTAGCTTAGTCTCATTCTGTGGCATTCTACAAGTCCTAACTAGATCCACCAAGTAAAAGTTACACAAAAGTAGATTTTGGTTAAGGATAAAGAAAAACTTCCTAAAAAAATTTACCCTTAAGAAAAAGTTACAAAAATCCAGTCACTAGGAGTGCTCAAACAGGGGATGGATCATTTCCTATGAGGATTTGGTAAAGGAAAATATCCTACTGTTGAGGATCAGAATTCATTCATTTGTTCATTATCTAATGAATTCTATAGAGCACTCACTGTGTGGATGGTGCTCCAAACAGAGATGATACAAAGATACATAAGATATGTTTTAGGGTTCGGAGGAGCACAAAGTCCAGCAGAGAACTGCACACAGGAGCAAGTCCACGCAGTCTTGTGTGAGCGCAACAGTGGAAGAGCAGGCAGAGTTGCAGCCCACAGCGAGCATCAACCACAGGCATGCGAGAGAGCCAGCGTCAGAGATTCTAGCTATCGCATTTTATTATATGCTTTATTATATGTGTATATACACATATATATGTTTTATATTTTAGACCAGTTTTGGGTTCACAGCACAACTGAGCAGAAAGTACATAGGGGTCCCATGTATCCCCTCCCTGACCGATGCACAGGCTCCCCAACTAGGCACCAGAGCGGTACCTTTGTCACAACTGATGAACCTACATTAACACAGCATAATCAGCCAAAGTCCGTAGTCTCTGCCTTAAGGTCATTCTTGGCATTGCACCTTCCATGGATTTTGACAAATGTATAATGACATGCATCCATTCATACAGTGCACTTGGATAGTTTCACTGCCTGTCCTAAAAATCTGCTCTTCTCTGCCTAGTCACCACTACCCCCTCCTCTCAAGCCATTGGCAACCACTGACCATTTTCCTGTCTCCATAGCTTTGCCTTTTCCAGAACATCTACAGGTAGAATCATATAGTATGTCGGACTCCTAGTTTTAACTAGCACTCATCTCCTCCTGAAACTTCATGCCAATAAACTTTTTTCAGTGCTTAAAGACATCATATTCACCTTCAAAGAGTTCATCATTAAATAGTGCAGGATTCAGAAAATAATAATAACAACAAGAACAGCCATAAAGTATGATAAGCATTGTAATAGAGACTGCAGCAAGGTGAAGGAGCTGTTCCCTGGCAGGGAAAGTAAAAGGGACAGTTGATCAAGAAGCCCTTCCTGCCCTGGCTGGTGTGGCTCAGTGAATTGAGTGCCGGCCTGTGAACCAAGGGGGTCACTGGGCTGATTCCCAGTGAGGGCACATGCCTGGGTTGCGGGCCAGGTCCCCAGTGGGGGACGCTCAAAAGGCAACCACACATTGATGTTTCTATCCCACCCTTCCCCTCTCTCTGAAAAAAAAAAAGAAAGAAAACCTTCCTGATGGAGAGGGCACCTCAACTGAAGTTGAAAAACAAGTAGGATTAAACAAGTTGGGGATGTCTGGGGAAAGTTTTCTAAGAAAACCAAATAATACAAACAATTACCTGGATGTTTAAAAAAATTGACATTTTTTTCAAAAACCAAGAACTGTGCTCCGCATATTTTATTGTATTTAACTCCCACAACAATCTTGGCAGTAAAGGTCTTTTAAGTGAGGCACAGAGAAGTCACTGAGCTGGTAGGGAGCAAGCTGGGACTAGAAACAAGTGATGCAGGAAAGACATACTTAGGTGCTGCACTCTGAGCAAAACCATAGTAAATAGATCCCAGTGGCCTGCCGTAGGGCGGCAGCAGATGGGTTGAGACAGTGGACAGATTTGAGTAAAGTATGGTGTGATTGACTGAAGAGGGCAATATCAGTCAGGATGCATTGAGTCACAAGGAACAAAGGACTCAACTGAAAGTGACATAAACCAGAGGCAAGGTGTCTGGAGGAATGTTTGGGGCTCCAGGGTGCCATTAAGGACCATCCCCAACATGCAGGTGGTGTAGCCAGCATGGATGCAGAATGCCCGCCCCATATTCTGGTTTCATGGGCAGACCTGACTGTCCCAGCCCTACCTCTTTGGGCTAGAGCCCAAACAGAACCTTCCCAACCTTTCCCATGGCCTGCTGCATCCTGCACATTTAGAGCCCTTAACATGCAGCTGTGTGGGCACCCCCAGCATCTCCTTCTGCTAAGGAGATGGGACATACTAAATGTGGGGCAATCTGTTCTGTATGGGACATATTGAGATGTGTTTGCTTGATTTTTAACATGGGAGATATTTGAGCTATGTTTAAACACTGAAAGTAAATACCCAGATAAAAAGGTAGAGATTGAGGATGCAAGAGGAAAGAGACGACCAAGGGCACTGCATGCATTGACTTGTATGAAGGCCTAGGACCCCGAGTGCTCTCTGCTGTGTGGGACAAGGACCCAGCATCTGGTGTACAGGCGAGACACCCATGCTATGGCTGTGGGGATAGCACCTGCTAATGACTTGAAGAACTTCTTTTAAAAAGAGAGAATAATACAATCATTATACTATTCTTTATGAAAATGTAAAGAATATATGTTTATGAACATATGTTTAAGAATATGTTTATTCATATATATGAATATATGTTTAATATATTCATATTACATATGCACATATAAATCATTATAATACATATTGAAGTTAAATACAAATTAATAGTGATTCCTTAATTTCTCCCAGTTGATAGAGAATCAGACTGTTGACCCCAGGTAGAGCCTTTTGGAAGAAAGTAGCAAAGGAGGATTTGTGCCAAAATGCACATCTGACCCCTCACTGCCATACTGTTAGGGGCATCTCCCCAAAGCAGACAAGCCCTGGGCATGAGGTAGAGCCTCAATTACAGTCCTGGCTGGTCCAAAAGTTCAAGTCCCAAAGGTTGACCTGTGGCCAAACTCAGCGGCACTTAATTAATCCACCCATTCACTAAATATGCACTGAGCACCTCTTCTGCGTCAGGCACTGTTCATGGCACTGGGCATGGAGAAGTAGACAAATCAGACACGACCCCTGGCCTCACGGGGCTCCTAGCCTAGCACAGGATGCTCCCTCTGCCCCTGTGAATAACCCAGCCTCTGCTCTCCTCCAATTGGTGTTTTTTGTTAAGCAGTATTATGATGCTGACAGAACTTTTAAGAAAAAAAAAATGCCATCTAAAATAGCTAGATCTTTTATTAATGTATGTTTATATACTAAAATTAGAAGCAACCTAAATGTACATCAGTATGGAACCCTTAAGAACACAACTTTTAAAAATGATGAATTAGATCTGCCCATATGTGCACGTTCCAAATATGTACTCAGCATCTGCTTAAATCAAGGCTTTCACACTTCAGCATGTATGAGAACGACCTAGAGGGCTCTGCATAATAATAAAGTGGGAGAAAATTTGAGTTTTGAGGGAAATTAGGGCAAAGGAAGAGAAAAGGTGGGGAAAAATAGCTAAAGGGAAATGGCCAAAGAGACTTTGGAACAAACTTAAATATTTCATTTTAGTTATTTGCTCTACTGTCCTGCATTCGAACCCTTTGAATTGTCTCTGAACCTTTTGGTATCATTTTGGTCAATAGCATTTCGAGGGGTGGAGGGATCTGATGTATTCAATGCGGGGTGACATGGTGCAGGAAAGGGAGAGTTCATACAGAGGGTGAGACCCAGGACAAGGAAGGACTGAGCATTTAGCAAAAGCACGGCATAAAAATCAGAGGTGACTAGGAGCCATGGAAGCCCAGGTGTCCCTGGGGAGAAGGAGTGACAAGGGATAGATATTTTTATTTAAATATGATGAAAGTGGGTGTGGCCATAAAGCTGGAGGACTGGTGATAACCATCAGCTGATATCCAGCCAGGGACCCATACTGAGCACAGACAACAAGGCCAAGTGTGGCAATGTTGCAAATTATGGGGACAGACAGAGTCGTGGCTGTAGAAGAGCGGTGAAAGAGAACATAAATAAGAGAATATACTTATTCTTAGAATAGAGTCCTGTCAAATTGTTAAATAGTTTAAGGAGAATACACCCTCCTCAATACCAGCAAGGATTTCCTAACCAATAAACAACCGGTTCCAAGTAATAAGGTTGCAATCTATACCTTAATACCACCTGGCATCATTGACCAAACAGAACACCAGTAATGTAAGAAGCACCTATGGTAACAGTGCTCTTTCACTGTGATGATAAATTAGCACAGGCTGCAAAGTCAACAACCAGTTAATATTCTAAAAAGTATTGTCTCGTAATGTGTAAAACTTGCTTTTCCACCAGCAACGCGATGACTCAGCCTTTTGTGAGAGAAAGATAGAGTGTAAGGACTACCCCTGCAATGCCTCCTATAGAGCTAGGTACTTTCAAATCTGCTGCGATGGCACCCTGTGCTGAATTCAGTCACAGCACTTACTGTATTATATGTCAACGTCTGATCATTTGTCCTTTTTCTCCAGGGGTATATGAGCAGGTTGGAGTCGGGGACTGTGTCTTTCATTAGGCCCAAGCACGTTATACACTCTCCTCAGAGGGACTGTTTTTGTAATGAGTGCATCAAGGATGGTATGTGTGTTAGAGTGGGCAAAGAAAACAATACTAGGCCCTAAGAGTCCCTTTCTATAAAATGACAGGATTGAACTGCACCGTGGCCAAAGTCTCCAGACGTACAGGGCATTATTTGTCTAAGATACTTGATTTGTTTAAATTATTTAGAACTTCCATAAGTTTTTCTGAGAATCTATCCTCTACTGCTGATTCAAGCATTTCTTTAGAGAGGACAGAATCTGAAATCATAGAGAACGGGGTGTCCATCAGGTGCTGGAAAATCCCAAGGCTATCAGAGATGGTGTGATAATAAGACGGTGATCTTGGGGGATCTGCGGTTTCAGTTTCAATAGTAAGTCACTCTAAGTGAAAGAAGCCAGACACAATAGGTCACATATTGTAGGATGAAATATCCAGAGTAGGTAAATGCCTAGAGACAGAAAGCAGTTTAGTGGTTGCCAGGGCCTGGAGGAGGGGGGAAGGGTCAGGGGAATGGGGAGCGATTGTTTAATGAGTAGGGGTCTCCTTTGGGGGTGATGAAGATGGTTTGGAATTAAACAGAGGGGACCATTTCACACTATGGTGAATTCACTTAATGCCACCAAATTGTACACTTTGTTATGTGAATTGTATAGTTTTTAAAAATCTCTTGGCTGATAGGATTTAAAAATAATGATATTAATAACAGCATTTATTGTGTGCTTATTATGTTTTAGGTGCTCTTAATTCTCACAGTGCCTTGTGAAGTAGGTCCTGTCATTATTCCAATCTTATATGAGCTCCAGTTTGCCCACCAGAGCAGCAGGTGGCAAAGCAGGACTCAAAATTCTGCCTGGGCCCTTGAAAAGTCTCTGCCCATTGGTAATGGACTCTGGGTGCACAACTGATACAGCCCAGGGTGGTACGTGCAACTGACTTGAAGAAACCTTGATTGATAAGATAACCAAACTCTTTACATGTTTTTCTAATAGCAAAAATATACCTGTCTAGTTGTCAAGTGAATGAATA
The DNA here is from genome assembly GCA_004024845.1 of Tonatia bakeri. NCBI lineage: Eukaryota > Metazoa > Chordata > Mammalia > Chiroptera > Phyllostomidae > Tonatia > Tonatia bakeri. The sequence continues at coordinate 152,114 of PVIA01001837.1, forward strand.
TAAAAATAGGGTCTCATTGGTAAACAACTCCCTTGAAGGAGGGGATGGCAGAGTTGACCTCGTTAAAGGGATCATAGCCAGAATGAGCCTTACAAACTCTGGGTCTCTTGGGAAACACTGTGATAATTCTGCTGACACCTTTTGCAATCAGACTTTTTTATAGCACAGATGCTCTGCACCTAGGTCTCTAGAAACTTCTCTAGAGAAGACAAGTGATACACTCTCCAGAAAGAAATCCCTGGCAAGATCAGCTGTGTGCACATCATTATATTAAAGAAGCCCTTGCTCATTGGATAATTCTGGCAAAACACCTTATGAGATTATATTATGGGCAAAGTCTTTATTGATTTTTGAAATGCCGTGCCTGAGAAAAATCTTCCACATTTGTGTACATGACTATTTATTAGTACTGTTGTATACTCTGATGTGTCCTGAGGCATATATCCTTCACCTACTGAATACAGTGCAAGCCTCGGGCCTCAGTGTCCTCGAATAGTCCACACCACCTGATGGCAGGTGATGTGACCCTATGGCATGAGCTCTGGGCTTTCATCCAGCGCACTAAAATAGTATGCTCTTTCAAGGGGAAGTTTTCACATGCAAAATGTATGCTCCACATATTTAATCTGTGATTCCCTGCATCCTCCAAAAGTTGTCAGTAGGTCTGAAAATAATCTGCACATATCATGGAATATTCATCCATTCCTTGTGCTCAGCTGCTTCTGTTGGCCAGAGGTTCTGCCTAGATTATGAACAATATTGAAAGGAACATACAGTCTCACTAGTTGGGGCCTTTTGAAATATTAAATATTAAATGCCTCCCTCAAGAGGCACGATGGGAGGATTTGATTGGGAACTCTGTAACCCAGGTGATCCCTCCCCATCTCCTTGAATACCCCCACGTGCGGCACTGAAACGGAGAGAGAGCAGGGCCCTGCACAATGGAGTGCAGTGCCCTCACAGGAAGTGAATTCAAATCCGACTCCCGACTGAGAGTGGAGACAGGAAGCGTGTCTCAGTGGACACCACGGTAAACAGCACCCCTCGATGTGCTCCAGGCTTGCTTCACACTGCCTGCGTGGCACCTCCATTTCAGTGTCTGAGGCAGCTCAGACTTACTGTGTGCAGAACTGAACGCTGGATTTACTACTTTCCTCCCAGACTTCCCCAATCTCGGTAAATGTCTCCATCATTCACCCATTGCTCAGGGCAAAAACCTAAAGGTGATCTTGAATCCCGTCTTTCACTCACAGCCCACATCCAAATCCATCACTAACTCACCTTATCTCTATCTACAAAATATATCCCAAATCTTAAAGCCCTCAGCCCCTTACTTTGGCTCTTCTAATAGCCTTCTAGCTTGCTTTCCTGCTTCTACCCTTGCTCTCCTGGCCTATTACATAACTAGAGGCCAGAGTGTTCTTTCTTTCTAAAGCAAATAAAATAATAATAATGATGATAAAATCAGATCTTGTCACCTGTTGCTCAAATCCTTCCAACAATTTCTCATCACACTTTTAATCCTATCAAAAATATTTATTATGGCCTGGCAGACTGCATACCTCTGCAACCACACTGCTGTCCTTGTGAGTCTATTCTAATTTGACTGGCCTCTCATCCTTCTTCAAGCTTGCTGAGCACATTTTCATCTCAGGGCCACCGCGTGTGTTGTCCTTCTTTTTTTTTTAAGATTTTATTTATTTATTTTTAGAGAGGGAAGGGAGGGAGAGAGAGAGAGAGAAACATCAGTGTGCGGTTGCTGGGGGACATGGCCTGCAACCTAGGCATGTGCCCTGACTGGGAATCGAACCTGCGATGCCTGGTTCGCAGCCCGCGCTCAATCCACTGAGCTACACCAGCCAGGGCTGTCCTTTCTACCTGGAACATTCTTCCCCAGACGTCTGCCTGGCTCACTCTCTTATTTCTTTCAGGGCTCTGCTTACATGTCACCTTTTTTCAGTGAGGCATTCCCTAACCAACCCATCTGATACAGCCCTCCTACATTCCTCCTCCTTTTACCAAACTTTATTTACAGCATGGATCACTTCTGACGTATTTAAATATGTGTCGAATGAAGAAATGAAGGGTCTAGCACCCTTACTAACAACACTAGAGAGTGAATTTTACCATCTGAAGTTGTCCAACTTTCTGTGACATTGCATCTTTTCCCTCTGCATACAGTATATATCCCTCAGACACACTTTCCATGGCAGTAAAAAGAATGTATGCTTTGGAAATTAAGTCCACACTAATCACACTAACATACAATTTCAAGAACATTGGGCTTCACTATGTCTGTCATTTTCAATTTTCAGAGTCTGTTGACTGTAATCTTGCTGCTTATATATACTTGTGCTTATATCCGATCCTTGACACCCAGCCTTCGGACAGAAATAAAGCTGGATAGCTGGGTGCATTTTGGAAGTGTGCCCGAACTGGGGAACGAAAGAGGCCTTCTGTTGCAGTGTGCTATAGAGTGATGGCCTTCAGCATCCTCTTCATATAGTAGCTTGGAAAATACTGCCATCAGATTTCAATATAAAGTCTTAACTGCAGAAAATAATGGAAAAGAATGGCCAACTTTATCTCTGAACATTGAGTGAGATAAATTCCCCGCTGCTGTCCTCTATTTTGTTAGTGGACCAATGTTCTATATAATTATGATGTAACCATTTAAATACTCAAAGGGTATAACAATCCATCTCAGTACTGTCACTACAATATTACCTTCTGCAAATGTCATTTTGTTGTGTCCAACACCAGTTTTTAGTGAGGTATATCTAAGGCACATAGTAAAAAAAAAAAATTGATAAATTATCCAAGTCCTTTCACTGTGACTTGGAAATGATATATCTTTATAGAATGAGACCTCATATTGGGCCAGGTTTTTTACTGAAAAAAAAAAAAATTCAACTTGTGTTGACTCAAAAAAAAAAAAAAAACAAACCCAAAACATGAAGGTACAGAACCACTAACCCCATGATCTCAGAAGGAATGAGAGTAATAACACTGAGTCATAGATTCCCAAAGCATGCAAACATCTTTCCCCTGCAGCAGCAGAATTACAAGATGTTCCATGTGATACAGCTCGAAGGCTTAAAGGGGTCCTGGGTGGAATAAGCAAAGACTCAGAACCAAGTTACACCTTTGAAAGTGCTGGGGTGCTACCAACTACTCCCCATGGGTCCTGACCTCAGTGACAGCAGGGACACTGGGTGCTTTGGATTCATCATCTCACTCAATTCATAACAAGGGAGTAATGAGTCACACTCCAGAGCCAGGACTAGCAACTGTTTTTAGGGCTGAGTGCATTTATAAGGCGAGAAAATAAGCACCAAAGGAAAAAGTAAAGGGTGGAGAGATGGAAAAGGGAGAGGGGGTGGCAGAATGGGAAAGGGAGAGCAGGAAAGAAAGACAGGGAAACTTGATGAGGTGGGACCCCTCCCCTTCCACCTCCCTTTTCCTGTGGATGGCCCCGGCTGAGCAGGTTGGGAAGCAGGAGAGCTTCAGGCCATGCCCATGGTGTCCAAGGGCCTTCCTGAGACCATTTTTGTCTTCATCCTAACTGATGTTCTCATTTCTCCTTTCTTTTTTTGTTTCCTTTCTGTATATTCCTTTTCCCCTCCCCCTTTCCTCATCACGAACACACTGGCTTTCTATCATTTGGAATGCCTGCAGAAAAGACCTTGTATTTTCTTGCACCCTGGGAAAATGTATTAACACACAGGATGGACATCTGAGTCTCTGGAGCCACTCTGCCGCAACAGCTGCCGCTTTTCTTTCATCCCAGGCGGTTGGGACGTCCAAAATCACTTCCAAAATCGCTTAAACTTACCAGAAAGACCTTTTACCCCAAACCTTTAGTTCCTCTTTCCATCTCAGCCTTTCGCTTCACTAGGTTTGGGGGTTTTTTTCTGCCCCAGGGCATTTTGGGCTGGAATGCAGAGCAAACAGTGTAACTAGAGCACCAGACAGGCCTGAGATCCAAGGCAAACTGTGAAGTGTCTCCTGCATGCATTCTCTCACCGTCAGGAAATGTGGTGTCCTTAAGGATGAGCTCCTTGGTTTACTGTACTCAAATTCCAGTTCCGCCACTTTCTGACTGCACGGATCTTAGGTAAGCTAATTAAATCTCAGTTTCCCCTTCTGGGGAAAAAAAAGAGTCAATAATTCCTTCCTCGAGGATTGTTGTGAAGATTAAATGAGATACTTGCTGTAAAGGGCTCAGCGCTACTTCTGGCACAATCAATGTGAGTTATTATTATTGTACTACTCAGTAGAGGATCATGGTGAATAACCTTTACAGAGCAGTATTCTTGACTGCGGAAGGGTGGGCATAGTTTCTGCTGTTTCTCTTCCAGAAACCTGGACCAGTTTACAGCCCCAGAAATGTAACCTGTTAGGACTCAGCACAGCTGAGAATCTAGAGACCCCAAGGTCTGCTGATAGGTGAAGGGCTGGTCTGTTACCAGCCAAAAGCAACAAGCCGGGATTGCTACAGTTGTTTTCCTTAAGAGTTCTGCCAGTTCAGATTGTGAAAGCACTGTGTAAGAGGCTGGGGTTTTATAATCAGGTAAGACAATAAAAACACCTTGTTTGTGTACTTTCTTATTGTCTTTGGTGTTGATGGGTCTTCTGGGATAAAATAACAACAGAGAAATATTAATGCCATCTCTATCTCTAACACAATTTTAAGATTTTATATATCCTAAAATATAATATATATTATCTTTTCTTCTGTCAATATTTATCTAATACTGCCTTCTACCCACAAGCTGAGATAATGCAGGGCCTAGATAGTTTGGCAGGAGAGTGTGGATTTGATATAATCGTCAGCCTGAAGATTCCAGCTATTGTTTAAAGAGGTGGGAAATGGTTTGCCAGGTCTTGTGGAGAAACCCTGTGGTGTTCTAGGGTGAATGATGGGTCGGTGGCCCTCTGGGTCATGTATGCATCAGGCTGACTGAGGCATACCTTGGCATCGCAGTGGTGGTGAGGACTCATCTCTCAGCTCTCTCTCATCAGGCTTCTCCCAAGCTCCCAGATCTCATTTCTACAGGCTGAGGGCAGCGGCAGGGGAGTGGAAGGCAGGGATCTCTTTCTACCTCATTTCTAGAGAGTGGGCCCTTAGCACTCCATTGTATAATAGGTCTGAGGGCCCCCAGGTTACCTAAATACAAACTATATAGAGATATCTATGCATACAGATGAACAGAGACTAGGAGAAAATCCCTTCATAAATTAGAAAGCTCATTTTGTGGATGATTTTCTTTCTTTTTACTTTGCTCTTCTTTTTATGATATTATTTATGAAAAAAAATTTAAAACTGAAGAAAAGGGATAAAACCAAATTCTCTCATCTGCATTGTATCCTTCTTTTGATGGTGTTCTTTGGAACAGGAATTTTTTTCCAGAGACTATATTTCCATCAGCTTTAGTTGACTGGCACTTCTTATCTTCCCTTCTGAGACTGGTGATGCACGCCCCACTCTGTCAAGCTGATGGGAAGTATTAGGGAAATTTGGTAACAAGAGTTACACAGGCTGAGCTTCATAAACTCCTGGCTCCCCAAATCAGACCCTGCTGATAAAGTGAGCTCCTGCTGGTTCAAACAGGACATTCCAGAAAGAACCTAGGTTTGGAGAACTGAGGACATGAGTCACTAACTTGAAAAATCCAGATAGCTTATAAACAAAACTTCTTAAGAGCAGGACAAAAAAAAACATTGAGTTGAAGGAAATTTTTCAATTTCAGATTATATGTCACTTCCGAATGGAAGTAGCAAAGATTTATTGTTTTTACATAATAAGACAGTGCCCTCTAAAACAGATGAATAATTGGAATAGTTCATGAAAATAATCTGAAGGACATCATAAAGCTGGGAAGTTATTTCCTGTTTTTAGCCAGCTTGGCCTGAAGTCCTCACTGCCATGAAAATGAATGTAATGCCCAGTTTTTTATCTGGCTCTCAGAGTCCATTTATGCTATAAACTCATTCCTCTTCAACTCACTCTTACCTAAACCAGATTATTCACAAGGAAGTTTATAGTTGTTGATCTTCCATGGGGTTGATCTTACCACCCACAAATTATCTTTGAATGTTATCATCTTCTATTTCTATTTCACTCATGTGCAACCTGTATTCTCACTGGAGCTGAGAGTTACTATTTAATTCTCCCATTTAATTACCTCTGTTCCCTCTTCTGATAAATGTCTGTCAGCTACAATGACAAGCTCATTCATTCATTCAAGAAACATTGTTGAGTAACACTGTCCTGGAGGAGCGTACACTCTGAGAAAGGAAATAAACTTATACACAGTACACAAATGATTTAAGGCAGGATGTGGCACAAGCTAGAGGAATTTTGAAGAGGATTCTTTTCGCCCAGGAAATGAGTTGCAAGATGGGAAGAATATGCTAAGTATGCGGAACCATATGAACAAGTCAGAAGAAGAAAAGCACAGAATACCTTTGGAGTAGGTGGTGAGCCATAGTTGAAGTTTTTGGGCTGAGTAAGGTGCATGCTCAGAGCATCCATTTGGAATTGATAAGGGAACTCAAGAGTTAAAGATTTTAGCTTCAGTCTTAGCTGATAGGCTTCAGTGATTAGTGCATGTGGAAGGTTGTTACTCCAGGAACTGGAATATACGGCCTACCTCTGTGACTCCAGGGGGCTGACAATTCAACCTTTGTGCCCAGGGGGTCTGCAAGTGGTGGAGATGGTGTCTGAGCCATTGTGTTCCAGGGAGGGAACTCGAAGACGGAAAGTTTTTTTGGAGGGTTTGAAAAGAGAAGTGACTTGATCTGATTTAAAATTTTATGGCTACTCTGGCTGGCTGAACAATTTTTTACTCTAGAGATTCTGACTCAACTGGTTTAAGGAAGGGCCTTAGATTTTAAAGTGCGCCAGACTGAGAACCACCGCTCTAGAGCTTGCAATGTGTTCTCGCATTCAGTACTTTAACTTGAGTCTCACAAATACCCTGTGCAATGTGTAGTTGGAGAAACTAAGGTTCAGAGAGGCTTAAGTGATTTCCAAAGGCCCATGGCCTGTAAGGGATAAGACATGCTGAGAAACTGTGGCTCAGCATTAATCATCACTCATCTCTTTGGCCATACAGGGTGGGCGGAACTGGGGTGAGGGGACTGATGACTCATGAAGAGTATTGCTTTGGAGACACCTGATACCTACCTATACCTCCAATGGGGAAAAAGAGATGCTTCCCCTTACCTCAAGCTGCAGTGAGAGGAGCTTTCAGGGAAACACTTGGAGAACTTGATACAAGTCACCTGGGGCCTGGGGGAATACAGGCACCTGGGATCTGATACATCCTAAGAAACCAAAGGTAAACTAGAGAGAGACAGAGACACTGGAAACAGGTTGCATTTTTACTAACTGTGGATACATAAATTTTTCCCAGGGGAAGGTGTACTGATGTTGGCAATTTACTTTGTTATGCACCACAAATAAGATAGATTAGTGGGCTGATAGAGGGATGGATAGATATGTGATAAATCAAGTGTGGAAACTGGCTAAATGTTCCCAGGGATGGTGGGAGAGAATTCTTCCTGAAGTATTTTATTTTTTTAAGGATTTATTTATTTATTTATTTATTTATTTATTTATTTGTAGATAAAGGGGAAGGGAAAGAGAAAGAGAAAGAAACATTAACATGTGACTGCCTTTCACAAACCCCCAACCAAGGAACTGGCCCACAACCCAGACATGTGCCCCGACCGGGAATTGAACCAGTGATGCCCTGGTTCACAGGCAGGCACTCAACCCACTGAGCAACACCAGCCAGGAACCCAAAGCTATTTAAAAAGCCAGGACCCCAAAGCTAGCTAAGAAGGCAGCAGGGCACCCAAGGGATCAAGCAGAGAATTGAACCCTCAGAGGTCAAGAGCTGAGGGCTAGAGCCATAGATGGTTTGCCCAGAACGACCTTCACACATGTCATGCGTCTGAGACAACTCAGAATCTCCACTGCCCTTCCCACCAAAACCCAGACCTGAAGGAATCTAAATGCTAAATCAGTGAGTAGTTAAGGTGGAGGAAGTGGAGATAAAAAGGGGAAGAGATTTAAAAAGTGGTCTGTGCCTCCTCCCCCTCTGCAGCCTTCTGGCCTGAAGCAGGACTGAGCTTGGGAAAAGGAAAAGCTTTACCTTAGAATAGAGTTGGCATGGCATTCTTGAAATTTTACCCAGGATAAAAAAGTAAGTGTCCTCAGAGAATTTGAAGAGACAGTGGATTAAATATATAATAAATCTTGTGCTTGCATCCTACTCCAACCTGCTTATTCAGTAACATGCACATGCCTAACAAAACCCATCCCTGAATGAAAGAATCCTGATTTATCGTCATATCACATGTCCATTTATTCCATAAATACTTACTGAGCTACGTACCAGGCACTGGTATAAATAGTGAGGATATAATAGTGAATCAGATAAATATTTGATATAAGTAGTGAAGTTTTAAAAGACACAGGGGGTAACGGTAACATTCTCTATCTTAATTAAGATTTGAGTTACATAGGTACATGCATTTATGAAAGCCAGAGTTCAATATTTATTTACAGTTTTTTCTTTTGAGGTACAACTTACATATAACGACATGCACACATCTTCAATACATGTTGGCTGAGTGTTGACAAATGCATGGTCGTCGCAGCTCTGCCTCCTTCCATTGTCAGCAGATAACCTTGCCTCCTACTTCACTGAGAAAATGAAAGTCACATGACAGGCCTTCCCTCAACTTACAAATGTATGTACAGTCGTATTATCCTTTCTTCCTTTTCTTCTGTTATCGTGGGCAGCGTGCTCCTACTCCCACTGGAGGCCAATTTCTGCCCCTGGTTTTTATATACTATCCCCTTCAACCTTTTCAGAGGCCTTGCCCTTTTGGATCATCCCTCTCATCCTGAACTCACATTTCAAGGAATGAGCTGGATTCTCTCTCTTACCTCAGTCTTTACACACACCATTTCCGTTTCTTGGAAATACTTTCCTACTTCATGTGTTATAATTCTTATTCACCCTTCAGGTCTTTGCTTGAATGCTATTTATTTAGATGCAACTTCCCTGATGATCTCTCCCACAGCATGGTAGAACCTACTGAACTTTCTTTTTCATGACACTCAGCTCACCTAAAATTTCTTGTTTTATGTACAACTTGCCCACAAGACAAACACTGTTTTGTTAACTGCTATACTTCCAGTACTTAGCTTAAAACCTGGCATAGTAAGTACTTATTGCTGTTCCCTGGCTGGTGTGGTTCAATGGATTGAGTGTTGGCCTGTGAACCAAAAGATGGCTGGTTCGATTCCCAGTCAGGGCACATGCTTGGGTTGCAGGCCAGGTCCCCAGTTTCGGGTGTGTGAGAGGCAACCGACTGATGCAGCTTTTACACATCAATGTTTCTCCCTCTCTTTCTCCCTCCCTCACCATCCCTCTAAAGTAAATAAATAAAATCTTTTAAAAAATATTTATTGCTGAAGAAAATAATTAATGAAAATTTAATCATATCATCTGTACCATGTGGTATTCTTTTAAATGTCTTCTTTTTCTTCATAGATTTTAATTTTTTATCCTAGTAGCTATCACAATCTTTTGTAGGATTGCATTAAAAAAGAAGGGCCCTATAGCATTTTGTTCTTATAATTCTGTTCTTTAAATTTGTTATTTAGTCTTTAAATTTTTACTTACTGATTTTTAGAAAGAGGGAGGGAGGGAGAGAGAGAGAGAAACATCGATTTGTGATTTGTTGCTCCACTCACTCATGCATAAACTGGTTGATTCTTATAAGTGCCCTGATGGGAATTGAACCTACAACCTTGATGTACCTGGATAACACTCTGACCAGCTGAGGCACCCAGCCAAGGCTTGCTCTTAAAATTTAAATAAATGTCCTGTACATAGAAGATTTTCAATAAGAACTATTCCACAATTATAAAAATCCTGATCTATGGAAAGATCCTTAGAGATTCTATATTTCAATTTCCTCAGGAAGAAAACCCAACTACTGCAGCATTTTTAGACTGAATTACTAGTGCATTATTATTATTTATGTAATTATGTTTAGAGACCACCCATGGGTAGACATTCTAAAAATTCAGAGTTCTTTCTATCTGAAAATTGTGAAGGAGGATGATCATCAGTTAGTTTACATGACTGAATCTTGTTAAAAGCTTAGTTTTTCTCGGCAAATCTAAACTCACTCAGTATTCATTTATAGACAGGAGGGACCTAACATTACATGAATGCTCATGCATGTAACACTCATGCACACATGTGCCATTTATGTACACACCTACATATATAATTTGAGGAGGCAGAGAAGTTAAAAATTATTTTAAAATGAGAGACCTCCTTACAGTTTCTACTGCCAGACTTGATGTAAGTCTTGTTGACCAACTACGGCATCTGTCACCAGGTCAAAGTACATTATTAACCCAAGTACACTTAGGGGCTTCACAGCCCAGCCTTTTTCTGGAGTTCTATCCAAATAAAACTAACAACCTAGACTAGCCGAAAAGGCAATTCAAGTCTTGACCGATGTCCCCTGAACATGACAAAGCAAACTTCTTAAAAATCCTCTTTCCCAGCTTGAATTTCCACGTCCATCACTCCCCCAAACAGCAGTCCCCTGTCCTGTCTTCTTCACGTCGGTGTAATTTAGCGTATACAGGTTCTTACTTACCTTCCTCACCCGGCGCTGACCCGCGGGCGAGAACGCTTCCGGGCAGGGGCTCACGGTGGAGGGTGTGCCCGAGGAGGTGCGCGGGGCGTCTGCCAGGCGCAGCGACTGCGCGGGTTCAGGCCAGTCCCCTTCCTCAAGGGGCTAAGAAACTGGAGCTAAAAGGAGCAATGAGTAAGTACAGTGGAAAAAATAACATCCCAGACCATACATAATTATCTACCGGGCTGTAGGATACCGACTCTGGGTAAAATCAGGGGTTGTGAGATAGGCGAGATCCGTATGGAGGTGAGCCTAGGACCTGGAACTGGGCAATGAATTATCTAATTGATAAGTATTTGTGGAGCCTTCTGACTAGTGTTTCTCGGGTGGCTGTTCTGTCTTTTCCTTTACAGTCTCGGCTGCCTTTTAGCTGGTAACATAAGGATCATATGTCCAGCGGACAGATAAAAACTCTTACAACTGTACTAAGAGGTGGTTTGGGATAATGACGTGGTCTCTGAGGTCCCTGAAGCTGGAGCCCGGGTGTCCTGGGTCCCAAGTGATCCGGTACCCCTCCAGTTTAACAGTCCACAGGGGCAGTTAAGTCCAATGCGAAGTGCTGAATGGCAAGGGCACCTGCTCCTAGGACTGTGCACCTGGCCTCAGTCTCCAGGTGAGCCAATCGGGGCGGCCTTCAGCAGTGGCCCCGCCTACTGCCCCTCTGCGGGGGGTGGGAGGGGGCACCCTGCTACTTGTCCTCCTTCGCGCCGCCATTTTCGGCTACGCCTCCCGTTTATTTCGGCTCTTCTCGGCTTCCGTCCCAGATGATCCCTCCCCTAGGGTGCCACCGCCTCCTCCATCTCTCGGAGCTGGAGCCTCTTCCTCGGCCAGTGGCGTAGCCGGACTCTGAGTCAGTGCCAGCCACCTAGGGGCGGAGGTCCAGTGCTGGGTGTAGACCCGAGCGGGGGGCCATGGAGAAAGCGGCCCTAGGCGCTCTCCAAACTGATTAAGAGGGCCCGCTGCGGCTGCAGGCGCCATGGACCGAGCCCCAGCAGACCAGGTACGGGCCGGGGGCTGGGGGTCGCCGCTTCCTCCCAGGCGGGCCCCTGTCTCCGAGTGCGGGCCCAGGCTGCCGGAGCCTTCGGGTTCTCGAGGGCGCAGATCTGCTTCGCCTGGGAGCCTGGAGGCGCCCTGATCTCCTGCATTGTTCCAGATGCCGCCTCGGGCTTGGGGACGTTTTTCATCCCTGGTTAGCAGCCCCCACTCCAGGCTGGAACTCCCTGTTGCCCTTCCTCCCGGGATTGGTGGAAGGGGCCAGAAGACTCCCGAGTTGTCCGTGCTCTCCCGGGAGGGTTTAAAACTTCTAGGGAATCTACCCCCAGCCCCTCCCCATTCTGTTCAGTTCAGGAATGTGTTTTTCAAGGTGGAAAGGTTTTTGAGGGCTTCTCCCCCAGAGAAACTGTCCGAATGTGTGATAACTACCGAGGAAAAGGGGGTTATGGACTTTTTAGGTATACGTTCCATTGAGCGGAGCATTGTTTTTACAGTGGTTTGGAGGAGGTGTTCCTTTTAAGATATGAAATACTACCGTTTCTCCTTGCTTTCTTACCTAACCACTTTGCAAGAATTAGTGATTTTTAAAAATTAAGCTTAAATTTTAAGGGCATAGGGCCCAAAGCGTAAATTCATTTCCGATCCCAAAGTAGTCCCGTTAGTGTTCTGTTTTTAATTGCACCACCGAATTCTTGATTATCCATGTTAGTAGGTGCTGAAAATCAGGGCTTTTGCGTTGTCATCACTATATAAAAAGTAATCTAAAATAGTGTTTTATTTCCCCAAAAAAGTTTTAAGTATTTTCCATTCTTGAGACCTCTGTGAAATGACATAAATTGAGGTCGAAGTTTTTTCACTACATTCCCCTCTACAGTGGAAGGCCTTGCCCAATGATGAACTAGGCTAACAGATGAAGGAAAGGGAGAGATTAGTGATCTGCCCAATTATTTTACAAATGGATAATTAGCACCTTAATAAATGAGACAGGGTTTCCCAAATTCCTATGTATGATTGATTGTATGTTGCTAATCAGTGCCCGTTTTGATTTTGAAATTGGGCTCTTTCTGCAGGCAAAGCAGTTTCCTATTTGTGTATATTTGTTTTTACAAAAATTTTAATCAAAAAAGCTTTATGCGAATATGACTCTGAAAACACAAATAAGTTTATGAAACAATACATGTATTTACTAAAACAAAATTGATTGGAGCCTCTTGGCAAATACATACAGACTTTCCTGTTACCCAGAGTATTCTATATAAAGCCTATATCTAGTTTAATAAAAAACAAAATTTTAGGGCATCTATTTAAAATTCCTGAGATTTCAAAGCCTGACAAGTGAATAGGAAGTTTTCTTGAATGATTTTTTTGTATGCGTGTCACTAATGAAAGGGTTAAACATTTTACCATGATGCCAGAACTATAACCAGTAAAGCTACCACCTGTATACTTATGGTTTCTTTCATCCTAGAGGAAATGTAATTAACTATTTAGATGGTAACCTGTGTGTGATTATCTTAACAGCAAGTGCTGTGAGCAGATTATTTGAACTAGATAGCCTCTTCCTTTTTCATCCTATGTTTTCCAAAGTCCAACCTATTTAAAATCCTGTAGAAATTTAAGAATTAAAAAAAAAATGTAGTTTTTCTTTGAAGAATTCTGGCGCCCCCCCCCCCCATACTTCCTGCCTCTTCTTCAGCCTAATACCAGGTAACAGAAAAATTTCAGATGAGTTTATGAAACTGAACCTTGCCTTCCCTTCACACACACTCAGGAAACTGAGACCCAAAGGAGCGGTGCTGCCCTGGGCAGTTAGGTTAGTTCGAGGGTCTCTGGATGGCCTGGAAACTGGTGCTTCATTTTATATTAGCATTTTTCTGGGGCAAGATGCTGGTATTTTCATAGTATTCTCAAGGGGATCCATCATTGAAAAAGGGTAAGAACCACTGACTTAATGGTAGATTGGGGTTGGAACTGAGATGTCTCAATTTTGTGGGGTTCTTGATTGTTTCCACTGTACCAGAGTAATGTAATGGTTTTCCCAGGTTATCGGGGGCATACTTTTATATTTTTTTACCAATGAGGTGACTTTAGATAGGTAAAAATCATGAAAAATATGTGATAATGTGTGAAATTTCCATTTTTCCTCACAAAAACTTTTTTTTTTTTTTTTTTTTCATTTTAAACCAGTGTTGGTTTATACTCAGAATTCTTTGGACTGCCTACAGCATTATAAATTACTCATTATAATACTGAAGTGCTTAGTAATTAATATAATTAGGGTTTTTAAAAAAGTATTTAACGCAGACTTTCTGCATTTCATCTTAATCTGATTGAAACACCTGGAATATTGCACAGTGTAACTTCTTAAAAAATCTAAGTGTGTTTTGCCTGAAGGTATTCATGTTGCTGTTCTTGGATTACCTCTTATTTTAAATAATATATAATATCTGTGATTAAAAGGATAAATTGTGTATATTTGGTCAAGATTATAATAAAAAGTTGATCAAGATTATAAAAACTAAGCTACTAGGAATACATTCTAGATACTAGTTCTAATTACAATAATGACTGTGAATCCTGTAACTAAAGGAGAATTTCAGCAATAATCTCCTTTAGCAAGACTGTTTTAAATAAAAACAAGTAGCTTAATTTTAACTGCCAGAACTAGATGTTCTAAGAACAGATATGACTTGGTGGAGGACAGTTTTTTGTCCTTTAAAAAAAATGCTGGTATAAAGGGATGTGAAGAATAAATCATGGAGTTCATTTTGTTTATAAAGGCGTTAGTGTTTCTATTTTTAGGAAACCTAAGACAGTGTTCTGAGATTAAAAAAAATAAACAATGGCCTTAGAAGTGACAAAACACTTGAGGTTTATGGCCTCTTTTGTATTATCAAATAGTGTAAACATTGGCTTAATTTTTGGTATATCAACATTGAATAGGTTTTTTTAAAAATTTCCAAAATTATTGATTGTCAGTGTCTTTAATTCTTATAAAAGCAAATGTGTAACAAATAGATATGACTTCACACAAAGTACAATTTACCAATAAATACAAAATTATCTGGTTATAATTCTTTCCTTTAATGTGTAAACTTCAAATAATAGCACTGTAAGTAAACATACTCTAAATAAGTTACTACATAATGTAATGCATAATACTTATAGTTTGCCTTTATAGATATAAGCTAGTGATCTGTTTTAACAGATTTTTAAAATAATACTTTTATAATAAAACAATAAATAATCCTTATTTAGTGAAAATACCATTTGGAAAATTTAAAAGACATTTTCCCCTAAACCCTTAATTCAAAAAGGAATTTAAAAAGTATAACTATGTTATTGAAAAGGTAATAACATACTACATGTGAAAACCTATGGGATGTGGCTGAAGCTATACTCTGAGGCAAATGTATAGTGTTAAACATTTTAAAGGGAAAATAAAAATTAAGAATCGAAGGCAAGGAGTTAGGGGGAAAACCCCACAAAAGTGAAAGAGGAAATAAATGTAAAAACAATAAAGTGGATAGTCTAAAACCTAATAATAAATTTAAAAACTTTTTTAGAAGAGTGTCATATTTTAATAGGATTAGATACAATGTGTTTTAAGAAAGGGGTAAATGTCTGGATAGTAAAGCAGCTGGACAGAACTTAAAGTTAAATACTTTGTAGTCTTGCAAAACATGTATAACTACTGCAGTTTATTTTGGCAAGTGGCTTACTTTCAGTATAAGCTGTTCCAGTAAGAAAACAATACAGCCAGCAGGTATTTTTTTAAGCATTAATTTTTTTTTCATTCAGCAGACATTTGTTTTACCTTTGGCCATGAGAGATAAAATATCTTAATATTTGGTATATTTCTACTTTAACAGAATGTGGAAGGTTTCCATGGTCATATTTCTTCTGTAGGTGTGTGGTACATATTGGAATTTCACTGTAGGAAAGTGTGTTACTTTGTTCTAGTTCAGTTTTTATATTAAGTGGGTGTCATTCTTCTGTTGCTTAAGCTAGGAAAATTATTTGCCCTCTTTCAGAGGTTCTGTCTTAGAGCAGTTTAGTATACATTTCCCACTGATATGAGCTTAGTAGGAGTATTTGCACATTTTCACTAAACCTGTCATACAGTGCTCTTTCCAGAATATGTGCTCAGTGCATACTAATTGAATTACATAGGCTGTCAGTAATTCGAATGTATTTGTTTAATTAGAAACTCTTTTAGCCCCAGCTGGTGTGGCAGAGTGGATTGAGTGCTGTCCTGGGAACCGAAAGGTTGCTGGTTCGATTCCCAGTCAGGGCACATGCCTGGGTTGTAGACCTGGTCCCCAGATAGGGGCATTCAAGAGGCAACCTATCACTGT
Organism: Tonatia bakeri; assembly: GCA_004024845.1. Lineage (NCBI taxonomy): Eukaryota > Metazoa > Chordata > Mammalia > Chiroptera > Phyllostomidae > Tonatia > Tonatia bakeri. The sequence goes on from PVIA01001837.1 coordinate 168,205, forward strand.
ATCTCTCACACATCAGTATTTCTCTACCTTCCTTTCTCCCTCCCTTCCCCTCTCTCTAAAATAAATAAATTACATATTTTTAAAAACCTTTTAAACAAGATTTTTATAGTTTCATGTTTGAATAAATTCTTGGATTTTCTAGATTATTCACAACAAAGAGGTTTTATTATTAACATTGGTTTTAATGTATGCAAAATTTTAATTAGCATAGGATTGTTTTCAAATACATGTTTCTGGGAAATTATGATTTTTCATTAATTTGGGAAAATCTAATAATTTCTGGGAAAGGTAATTTTACTACATAGTTTTTTAAAACAAGTAGTACAGCAATTTGTTCTTTGTAATTTAAACTTATACCATATCTGTATTTTTTTTTTTTTTTTTTTTTTTTTTTTTTTTTTTTTTTTTTTTTTTTTTTTTTTTTTTTTGCTTTAAGAAGACAGCTCTGTGCTATAAAATTTGTGATTTCTAAAAAATAGGTTTTGGCAAAGGTAGAGAGACCAGACACTGAAATTCAAACTGAAGAACACAGTATGAAGTAACTAGTCTAATTTTCTCATGTTTTTGTTTTCTACTGTATAAGGCATTTTTCTTTGATTTTATACGAATACTGCCAAAACCTGTTGCTTACTTAACATATTATCTGTATGGGCTTTATTATGTGAAATTTTAAGAATAGCTTGGAGTCTTAACAGTACTTTTCAGGCTCGAGATCTGCAGATGCATATTTTGGTGTATAAAACTGAAGGCCCCGGAGTCACAGTAAACAACTTTTAAAAACCATAGAGTTATAACTCTAGAGGAAAGTTTGCCAGTCTGTTCCTGCTAGTGACATCTTCTGTTTGTACAGCTGTTGACTGTACAGCCGCTTCTCTTTTTTGCTGAACACAAAGGATCATTTTAGTGTTTGTGAATTTTATTGTTCAACTCTGATATCTAGAATTGCACTTAGAATAGAAACCAATACAAACTTCAATATGTAAGGGTATAGAGGGGTGGACAAAAGTAGGATTACAGTTTGCGAGTACACAGAACAGTTTATTATTGTATTAGTATTTACTTATTATTGTATTATTTATTGTTAACCAGTTTTGCCCACTACTGTATACTGTATATTTGTAGACACTAGTTATAATTTATGCATGGCACTTTTTGAACAGTGGCTTCCCCAAGTTCCTAAAACTATTAAATGAAAGTGCAGATGAAACTAGGTATTAAAAACTTGGAACTTTTGACTTAATCAAGAATTGGAATTTGTTGTTATGAAAGTAATTTATGATTTAGTATTTTTTGAGGGGGATGTCAAGAAAAGTGCTATTTGAAATTTTTTATTTATTTATAATTAATGTTGCTTCTTTTTTCACATTAGACAAAGAACTTGATGTAACCATATTCCTTACTTTAAAACAAATCAGTGTCTTGTCAAGATTTATAAAACTGTTCAGAGTTCTCATATATTTAGAAGGACTTTTTGTTTTAAAAAATCCTAAAAAGTTACATTTTTAATACAAGTAAAATGTGATTTAAGTTTTCTTATGTATATGTATGAACCACAGAAAGCAAGTTTCAATTATCTGTGCCTTGTCGAACATCAGCTTTTTTCCTTATTAAGGAAGCATTTATTATCGTGATTATTTTATGCCTTGTACAAACAAGTTTGGTGTTCTAGTGACTATCAGTGAAAATTACTGGCTTATTCTATTAATATTTGAAGTTTTTGCCTCCTGTGTTGACATGCAAGAAATTGAATTTAGTTCACAGCTATTTGTAAGTACAATTACTACATCTACTTCAGATAAAAGTAGACTTCAAAGTTCAATTAGATGGAAGAATAGTGAATTAATACTGCGATACAGTTCAAATGATTTTTCTCCCTTTCTCCCTTTTTACAAGTACTTCTGAATTTATAGTGGAATCTTTTTAGAAAAAAATTTTTTTTGAATTAAGGGTATATATTGAGTATATCAAGTCTTATTTTTAGATTTTCTTGGATTTTTTTTTCTGAGAAACATGCCTGAAATTTATTCTGAGAACTATGTCTTGGTGAGAGCTTCTAATAAATGCCATCCTAGTGTGTTTGTTGGAGAAAAGTTTTTTTTAATTACATTTTTAAAATTTGTTGTTATAAATATAACAGATGCAAAAGAAAACCTCCTAAACGCAATGTACAGCTAAGTGAATTATTGTAAGGTGAATACTCTGTAACTGTCACCTAAGTTAGGATATAGAACTTTGCCAAGTACCCCAGAAGCTCTCCAGGAATCTCCTCCCAATCACACCTCCCGCTTTCCTAACAGTAATTCCTATCCCGATTTATGGATCTTAGTTACTTTTCTGAATCGTTTCGTCACCCATATGTGCATCCTCAAATACTTTAGTTTTTTTAATATGCCTTTTAAATCTCTAGATTAATTATAAGGTACAAAATAGACCCTGGCCTGGTAGCTCAGCTGGTAGAGTGTTACCTTGATGTGCCAAGGCTGCAGTTTGGACCCCTGGTCACGGCACATATTAGAATCAACCAATGAATGCATAAATAAGTGGAACACAAACTGGTCTTCCTTCCTCTTCCCCCTTCCCTCTCTGTTTCTTAAAATTTTTAAAAAGAAATACAAAATAAACTAAAATGGAGTACATATTCTGAATTATTTTAGTTTGCTCAGTTTATCTCCTAGGAAACCGAAGTACTTACTTTTTCCCCTAGTTTAAGTATGAACCAGAAGTTTTCTTCCCCTTACGTCTTTTTTAAAAAATTCATCTTAGACATTTTCCTTCCTTTTAATTTAACCATACTAATGTAATTTTCTGAAATGGGCAGAAAGAGACTTTTTTAAACTATTCTAACAAACATAATTATCCTTCAGAATGCTGTTTAATGATTTCCCCCCCATAACAAAATTAGTTTAAAACACATTATTTAATATCTGAAGGGCTAGATTTCGTACCATCAGCTTTATTTTGGGACTTTGAGGTATGACTGATTTCCTTGTACTCTTGATTATTTTAACAGCTTTGATTACATAACATGTGAATTTCATAGAAATGTAGTAGCCTTTGATAAGTTTTTTCCCTGTTTTATTTAATGACTTTGTCTAATCATATTTAATTATTTTAATTTGTTGTTACATTCCCTTGGATGTTTTGTGAGTACTGAGTAGACCTAACTAGTGTTTGTAAAAACTGACTCATATTGTTGTATTGCAAATTTGTGTTATTTAAATATTTTGCTCTTTTGTTAATAATGTGTTTTACTTTCTCTTTAAAGAATGTCAAGCTGTCAGCTGAGGTGGAGCCATTTATTCCCCAGAAGAAGAATCCCGATACATTTATGATCCCTATGGCACTCCCAAATGATAATGGAAGTGTTTCTGGTGTAGAACCAACTCCAATTCCCAGCTACTTGATTACCTGTTATCCATTTGTGCAGGAAAACCAGTCCAACAGGTAATTTGTTGATTATTTTCTAGTTGGGGAAGCAAGGGGTAGGAAATATAGAAGCTGATAAAACACACTACTTAATTTTTTTCCTTTTGTAACTTGCAAACATGAGCCATTTCTGTTTTTTAAGAGTAAATAAAATTAAATGATGTATCATTTGGAAATTTATTAGCATAGTTTATTTTGTCACTCTTTAAAAGGATATGGAGTTCTTTGGATATACTGTATTTGCCATGCATGATGCACACCCATGTTTTGTGCACATTATGCACAGGGTTGTTCTGCTCCTGGCATGTAATCACTGTACCCAGGTATAGTGCACATCCTTATTTTTCCCTCAAAGATTTGGGCAAAAAGTGCACATTACACTGATGCTCGATCACCGACGAGCAGTGACTGCAGAACGCTGCGGATGGCTTTTTGACACACAAGAAATGAACATACACAGAAACAGGCAATTTTCTGTGGAGAAGTAGGGACGGAGGGGCCACTCTCCAAGTGGAAGGTGCCTTGGCCACCCTCACTAGGGGAGGGCGCAAGTTCTCCTGTCCCAGCAGGCTTTTTATTGGGTTCGTCTGTACAGGAATTCAGGTAGAGCTCATTACTTATTGCAGGGAAGTAAGGATCAAATAACAAGGAACTCTGAGGGCCTACTTTGAGTCAGGGTCAAAGACCTGTAAAACTTTGAGGAACAAACTTACTTCCTCCTGGGACCCTTCTCCTTCAATTGAGAGCATTCTAAACAAAGCAGGTTTCACAGGATTTTACATATTCTTTCTTAGGCCTGATCACCTGGGGAACCTGCCCTTTTCAGCACAGGGCTGAACCACCCCATCATTGTTTCAGGCTTAGGTGGAGCAAGGGGAACTAAGGCAACCAAGAGATAAGGAGATTTTCTCTCGGATGGACTGAGCACTCAGGCTTTGTCAAAGCCGAAGGGTGAGGGTCCATCACCCCCTTTTGCCATAGCCCCAAAGTCCTTTCTTGGGGGCCTCCCACGTGATTGTGCCTGTCTTAGGTTGTTCCTCCCTTGGGGAATCTTAACCCATCATTGGCTAACCGACCAAGCATTGGGGTCCAGGCAGGGTGAAGTAAAAGGAGCAGAGGCGGTGCTCCTGCCACGGAGATAAACTTGTCTCCTTGCTGGTTTATGGTTCCAGGGTCGTTCCCTCAGCCTTAGCCTAGGTGGGGGTTACAACTTCTGATACCAGGCAGGGGGGTTCCCAACATTACACACTGCAAAAAAACAGTATCTCGTAATAAGTAACTGACATTTGTTTGAAATAAATTGACTTAAATGGAGGAAGGAATTACTCAGAAAGAGGTAAACAGAAACCCCTTTTTGAGATTAGGCATCTAATCATACTTGCTAAGATAGTCTAGCATAAGAAGAAAATACCAAGGGATCAGTCCTTAACTTTGAAGCTTTTATGGTTAGTTAGCATATAACTGTAAACTCAGATTCTAGTTCTAAATTTAGCTTCTGTGCTATAGTCTATAGGATGATTTAGCAAGATGCTTGCAATTCAGGTAATGTGTGACCTAGTAACCACTAGGGCTTAGCTTGAGATAGTCATGACAGCCTTTCTAACCCTGCTTAGATTGTCAGGCTGATAGCACTTCATCGGTGTGCTTCATTCTGTGGCTGTATAAAAGTAATCTTAGACTCGTTCAAGTTATATCACACATAGAAAATTGTACTTCTTCCCTAGCTCTGTGGAAGAAACGGCTGAGGCCTCTGCCCAGCCACCCCTGAGGGCTAAGGCAGTCAGTATTTTATCATGTCTTTGACCCATTGTGAGTCACTGGTGTGCTAAGGCACATTCTTTGAAAAATTCTGGACATATGAGATATGAGACTGCTAAACAACTTTTTCAAAATTAAATATTCAAGATAATAATCTGAAACTTAAAAAAAAGATGTTTTTTAGAGAAGTTTCAGTTTACAGAAAATTGAGCAGACAGTAACAGAAAGTTCCCATATGTTCCCCACCCCCCCCCCACATAGTTTCACCTGTTATTAACATCTTGGTTTAGTGGTACATTTGTTACAACTGATGAACCAACATTGATTCATTAATAACTAAAGTTGGTAGTCCACATTAGCGTTCACTTTTGGTGTTGGTACAAGGCGGGACTCAAAAAAACCTTGGAATTTATTTGTAAAAAATTGTGTATCCTCGCATGCTTCAGTCGCCCTTAAAGTACTCCATATGATGCAATATACCTATTGAGATGTTTTTTCCACTGCTCAAAATAGGTTTTCAGCTCATTGGTTTTGATTCGTTTTAGTCCTTCTGCCATGTGTTGTTTCACCTCTTCCACATTGGCAAAATTTCCCTTTAAGAGCTAGGGTGGGGCATGGGGGTCGTGCCATTTTTGGTCAAACACTGCTGAACACAGTGTGGTGTGGGCAGGTGCCCTTGTAAATCACCCATCACGAAATGGACAAACATGTTGAAAGAGTCTCCAAAAACATTCACTAAAGCCAAATGTAGCCTCTCACAACAACACCAGCTGGTACACTGATAAAGGTGGGTTCCTAGAACACTCATCTAGTAGGAGAAGCCTGTACTACAAGGGGCCCACCCTCCAGAAGATAATTTCGGTTTTATTTTGGGTCCCCCCCCCCATACATCCTTAGGGTTTGGACAAATGTATATAATGACATGTGTCCACCATTAGAGTTACAGTATCACATGAAATAGTTTCACTGTCCTAAAATTCCTCAGTTCTGCCTAGTCATCCCTCCTCACTTCCCAGACCCTTGAGACCACTGAAGTTTTTACTGAACCCCGTAGTTTTGCTGCCCGTGGTGTGGCATGGTTGGATCATACAGTGTACAGCCTTTTCAGGTAGGCTTTCACTCGGCGATGTGCATTTAGGATTCTTGCATATCTTTTCGTGATGTGAGACCTCATTTCTTTTTCTTGCTGGATAATATTCCAGAAAGGGACATTTTTCATCATATTCATCATCACTCAGGCGGCAATACAGGCTCGTGGAATTCATCCCTTTCGGTGGTTGTGCACCCTATAATCTGAAACTCTTAATAGTTTGGGGGATTGGACAAGTAGAAGCTAAGGGATTTGTCTCAGTTAAAACCTCTTTGAGTTATATGGACTGTGTCCAAAGTGATTTGTAAACTAATAATAGTATTTTTGTATTGGACAAAATGGCCAAGTGTGTATAGTATGGTAAATTTAATTTTACTTTCCTTACCAAATAATCTTTTGAGAATTCATGAGTAAGCTAGCTGATTATTTAAAAGTATTTTTAGAAACATGGCAGTGGACATTTTTCCATTTTGCTTTGTCATAGGAATAGTGAGGAAAAGCTCTACGCAACCCCTCAATTGTCAGCAGCAGCCTTCTGTGAGGAGGACTGCTGAGACAAGAATCTTGCTGGTGCTTTATAGGAACTGTGCTGGAGGAAGCTCTAATGCTAGGAATAAGATGACAGGGGACAGGCTTGCCTTTTCTCTTCTTTCCCTTGGACCTGAAGCCTGCTTCCATTGCCAAGGAGGGAAGCCAGGAAAAGAGCTGGCCAAATGTTTAGGGGAATATGGGAGAGGAGTAGGAGACCCTAGGACTGAGCTAAAGACTGAGATGTGGAGGAATCGAATCACCCATTGTAATGATCACCTTACACAGTGATCATCTTACCCTGCTCTTTGCAGAAGGCCACCATGGTTTCTCGCATTGGATAGGAACTTAGGACTCTTAGCAGATCCAGCAGGTAGGTGTTTAACTTTTAGTCAGCAATGTCTTAAGGAAGGGATAGTTACAGATAACAATGGTATATACTTTTTAAAGTTTGGAATGCAGTAAAACTATCAGGTTGAATTCCTTTATACAATCATTTAAATTGTTATTACATATATAATAATCTCTGTAGCACGGGTGGCAAACACAAGACCTGTAGGCCAAATCTGGCCCTCTACCTTGTTTTATCTGGCTTGGCACCTTGTTCCTACCCAGTGGCAGCACTGAGCTCCTTGCTCCTAGTTAAGGAGTAGTGATATTTTTACAGTCCTAAAATTACATTCGGCCCTTTGAAGGCAACTGCGAGGCTGATATGGCCCCTGGTGAAAATAAGTTTGACACCCTGTTCTACAGCACAGAAATTGATAAGATCATAATGTTACCTCGGTTTTCAGAATTACTGTGAAGCCACTATTCCATGTTTTCTTTATTAAAATCAATGGGTTGAGCCATTGCCAGTGTGGCTTTGTTGGTTGGAGCTTCGTCCTGTAACCAAAGGGTTGTGGGTTCACTTCCCATTCAGGGTGCATGTCTAGGTTTCAGGTTCAGTCCCTGGCCTGGGTGCATATGATTCCCAGTCCGGGTGCATGCAGGAGGCAACAAATCAGTCTTTCTCACATGGATGTTTCTGTCCCCTTTCTTCTCCCTTCCTGTCTCTCTAAAAAGCAATGAAAGAATGTCCTTAGGTTAGGATAGAAATAAAATGAGTTGAGATTTTGCTTGAGCATTACTCTCAGAATTGTCAGTAGAATTGTTCTCTTTTGATTTGGTTTTACAGACAGTTTCCATTATACAACACTGATATACGATGGCAACAGCCCAATCCGAACCCAGCTGGACCATACCTCGCCTACCCCATTATATCTGCTCAACCACCTGTTTCTACAGAGTATACATATTATCAGCTGATGCCAGCACCATGTGCCCAAGTTATGGGTTTCTATCATCCTTTTCCTATACCTTATTCCAACACCTTTCAAGCTGCAAATACTGTAAATACTGTAACCACAGAATGCACTGAGCGTCCAAATCAGCTTGGACAAGTCTTCCCATTGTCCAGTCATCGAAGCAGAAACAGTAACAGAGGACCAGTGGTACCAAAAGTAAGTGACTGATTTTGATTGGCTTTTATGTTTGATATTTCTGCTGTTAATAATAGTGTAAGTGATTTGCACTTGTATTGATTAGCTTTTTATGTTGAATTTACTGTAAAACATTTCATTCACTATTAACAAATAGTTAAGGGTATAATATTTATAAAATTTATAAAATAATTTGTTTATTATTTTGTTTCCTTATTCTTAATTGGTGATATGATTTATAGTCTCCAAGTTCCTTCAAAGAGTTTTATGTAAACACAATGCACAAATATTTCCAAATTATTTTAATTTAGTGATAAAAATTGTATAATGTCACCAGTATTAATAAGTGCTTGGTATGGATTCCTTGCTGACAGTGTTGAAGGGCTAATGCACTTCAAGATATTTCAGTCTCCAGAAATTAGCAGGAGGTAGTTATGGAAAAGAACTTTTTGTTATTCTTTAAATCTCTTCAACTTTTACTGTTTTTATCCTGCGAATTTTTAGGAGGAATACCATTTTGTTACTCAAAATGTTGCTTTTTTATTGAGGCCTTGCTATCAAAGCAAATAGGAAAAATCATCTTTCTTAGCACTTTTGAGCTAATAAAAGGCAGTGTTACTTCTTAGATGCATCTTACTTCTGTGTAATCAAGGAGTTGGTGCTTTGCTAGATTCCACTAGCCCAGCTTGTTCACTGGAGAGTCTTTGTTGTCCTTTGGCATACTCTTTACAAATTAAAGTACAAACAAGCTGCAGAGGTGGTTTTGAAAGGCTTTTGGCCTTCACTAATAGGAATGCTCTGGGTCAAGGGAAGTTTTGAGGGACCTCTAAAGATGAAAATTGGGAATAAGATAGTAGTATATACCTTTCAAGTGTTGAAGTGACATGATTCTTAGAATACATTCCCAACACTTGGAATGTTAAATTCAGAGTTCTATTTTATAAATTGTGATTAGTGATAAATACTCATATTTTTTAAAAATGAAGGAAAGGACCAGCTTTTAATATTTTCTTTGTAAACTCCAAATCAGGAATTTCTTTTATACTTCATGTCTGTCATGAAACCAAAACTTAGTCTTTGCATAAGTTACTACCCTTTAATTTATCCTTTTTTTAAATAATAATTTATAATCCCTTTATGACATGATTATATATCTATAATTTATTAATTGAGAAAATTAAAAATGCAAGTAACAATTAAAATGAATTTATATTTTATCTGTAGTAGTGTTAATGGTTATGTGAAAAATAATGTTTAAAATGTGTATACAATACCCTATTTAGCCTATTGTGATTGGCTGCAGATAATTTCATGAAATCCTAGCACACTAGCCGTGTTTCCCCATGTGGAGGGAGCCACTAAGTTGGAGCACACATTTGGGTGTATTGTATAGTGGATGTGTATTTTATAATGTTGAATACATTGAGTAGAACCTTAATTTTTTTTAACTTAAATCAGCAACAGCTTTTACAACAGCACATAAAAAGCAAAAGGCCGCTGGTGAAAAATGTAGCTACTCAGAAAGAGACAAATGCAGCAGGTCCGGATCATCGGTCAAAAATCGTGCTTCTGGTAGATGCTTCACAGCAGACCGGTAAGGCAAGGGTTCTTATATACAGTGTACGTCGCTGATTTATCTGTTGTCTTGCACTGACTTTATAATTGTGGATTATACCACTTCCCATGATTCCAGACTTCCATCCTTCCATTATCCTGCCACTTTGTTGAAATTCTCTAGGAAGGATAAAACAATCCATGTCGTTAATGTTCTTTCAACTTGCTTGCTGGCTTATGCACAAACCCTGGCTTATTGAGCAGGGTTTGAGGTTTCCTTATAAAGTAGTGGAGCAGCTTAGAAATCAGAGATGGAATTTTTCAGAAATTGTAGACATATGAAAGCCATTTCAGAAGAAATCATAATTGTACATGTTTTTATAACTAGATTAAAACCTTTTATAAAATACTCTTAACATTTTATAATACTTTTAAGAGAGAATTAACAAGTTTTTAGTGCATATCGTAGAATAGATCTGAACCAGACCTGTGAATTCAAACAAGTAAAAAAGATTTTTAGAGGATGGTCTAAGCATCAAATAAAAAAGCTTTATCCTAGTAATAGATAAGAATTAAGTCTTAAAATATTCGATCTATTCTCTAGTTTACATCATAAAATTCCACCTGATTGCTATAGTGTAGATAGATATCTATCACCTCACACCCATTGTCATTGACACTAACAAGAAAAATCCTTGTTAATGATCCAAGGCCAAGAATTAGATCTGTTCAAAGGCACATTTGCTTTTTACACCTCAGCAGCCTCCACTCAAATGCAGTCTGGCTTATAATGTGCATACTTTCTTTCCTTTGGGATGTACCTTTTCTTTTTGACTTCTATCCAGTTATCCTTTTATGACTGCTTAGGTACATTAAGGGCAAGAAAGGATCTGGGAATCAGTTAAACAGTCTTGCTGACAGTATAGTCGTGTCGTTTGTAGGGCATAAAGCAGTGAGATCAGCGGACTGGCAAATGCTTGGGGTGCTATGGAAAAGAATCACAGTGTACTCTGTCACGAAGTTTTCTGTGTTTTGGTTGTCACTAACCATAGTGGCTTATTTGTGCATGCTTTCAACCTTGGGACTGCGTTTGAAAAGTTTGTGTACTTCTTTAGTTTAATCATTGTGACCTCAAAATCAGCCTTCTAAAGTATAAGAATTAGAAAATGAAAAGATGAAGGTATAATTTGAATAGGTTATATCTTTTATTTATATTGTTATTTTTTAGTTTATTTTGGAATTCTGAGGATTGTGCATTCTGTTTATGTTTGAATTCTTTAGTTTGTTTTTGTTTTCTTAGAATTAATTGGTATCAGTCAAAGGTAGAATGGAATACTATAAAGGACTTTGTAACAGATTTTTACTCTTAACCACAAGCTTTTATTACTTAATAAGAGTTGAGTAAGTGAGGCAGATATAATATTAAAAAGTGCATGCATTTAAGTGTGCTACCAATAAACAAATTTAAGAAAAGATGCCATTTACAATAGCAACAAAAATATAGTTTCTGGCAATGAACCTTATATGAGATGTAGAAAACATTTATGTAGGAGACTATAATTTTATTATAAGACATTAAAAAAATATGAGTATTAGGTTCATGTAGGATGATTTGATATTGTAAGTTTAATTTTTTCCCTAAGTTAGTTTGTAGATTCAGAGCAGTTCCAATCAAAATTCCAATAGAAACTTTTGGGGAACTTGACAAACTAATTATAAAATAAAAGAGTAGTGGTCTAAGAAGACCCAAGACATCCCTGGGAAAGAACTTTTTCTTTAGATGTCAAGACCTAATAAACCATTTTAATCCTTAATGCTTATACAAAAATATAGCATATAAAAATTAAAATATAGTGCCCCCAAACAGACTCACATATATGTGGAAACACATTCTTGAACATGAGAAATGTCAGAAATAGCATTACAGATTTTTAGCCTGTACCCCGCCATGCAGACCTGTTCCAGATGGATTAAGGACGTAAATGGGAAAACCACATGCAGAAAAAATATATAGGCAGGTATCTTTATGGCTACAGGGAGGAAACTGTGACTAATATTCAGGATTTCTGTTTATCAAAAGCGAGTGAAAGAACAAGCTACAAACTTGGAAAAGGTTTTTACTGTGCATGTAACTGACAAAGAATTAGTATGAGGACCTGTAAAGAATTCATATGAATCAATAAGAAAGTGATCCCACCTTGCCCCCAGGGCCCCTAAGACAGTGCCAGGGGGCTAAAACAATTGGACAGAACTATCAGAATTTTTCCTTTGACCTAATTATCCCACTCCTGTGAATGTGTCCAAATAGAATCTCACCCTAGAAAGAAAAGGGACTTTTTTGACCCAATTTTTCCACTCCAGTAAATGTATCCAAACAGAATCTCCCCCTTAGAAAGAAAAGGAACAACAAAAACACTAAAAACTTCCCAATGTCCAGTAACAGCTGACAAGTCAAGAGAAGCTCAGGATATCCACTCAGTGGAATAATATGGAGCCTTCTTACATTATAATTATGAAGAACATATACTTTATGTTAAATAGCACAACTCAAATAATATTGAGGCTGTGTAAAAATTATATAAGGGTGGAAATATGGGGGGAAAGAAAATTTATGATTTGTATTGGTAGGAGATTGTTAGGCTTTTTGCTTTTTTCTTTTTTTAGCTCTCGTGATTACGATTTGTGAAATACAAAAATAAGAAAAGGCAACTCAGTAGAAAAATAGGCAGAAGTCAAGCAGTCCTAAAGTAAAATTAAAAGATATTTCACAGAAGGGAAAACATGAGTGGCTAAAAGCATCAGTAGAGATCTCAACCTCTGTTAAGCAGGAAAATCCAAATTAAAACTTACATGCAGTGAGCTATCTTTTTATACCAGCAATTGTTGAAAATTATAGCACAGAAGACAGTATCAAGTATTTTGTGAATGTGTAGATCAGTGGGGAATATTTATATCCTTCTGTTGAACAGTAAACTGTTTTAACCACCTTTGAAAATGATTTGGCATTACCAGGAAAAGTTGAATATATGCACTGTATCTCCTAGGCCCAGAAGTATTTACCTTAGAGAAACTTTCACATATATACATTCATTTGTCTGTGTGAGAATGTTTATAGCATTATTGTTCTGAATAATAGCAAAACCCCAAAACAACCTAAGTGTTCATCAGTGGTATAGAGGATAAGTATATTACCATATAGTCATACACGGGTATTCTAGATTCCAGTGGCAGTAATGAATTACAGCCACATGCATTAGAATTGCAAACCCAGTGTTGAGGGGATGGTGGGATGGGAAGCAAGACCCAAATATAGGCATTACAATTTTATTTTTATAGAGTTAAAATTGCAGTGTTACATGATTTATGTTTTAGGAATACAAAAATTCATGGTAAATCTATTTTAAAAAGTGAGGGATTAATAAGCATAGAATTCGGAATAGAAGTAACCTCTGAGGGAGGAAGAGGATGCAGTGGTGGAGAGGGCACGCAGTGGACCTTAGAGGACCAGTCATGTTCTCTTTCTCAAATGGGTAATAGAGGTTTGTTTTATTTTAATTATACTAATATTTTATTCTCTTAATAATAAACGCATATTATAAACCAACTTGTCAGGAATATCTTCTGATGATATTTTCAAAAAGTTTTCACCATTTACAAAGTTGGGTGACTTTTTTTTTAATCACCTTAATGATAATGTGACAAGAATTTATCAATTTGGCTCTCACAAAAGAATTGTCACATTTTTCTCGCCTTGTAGATTTCCCGTCAGATATCGCTAACAAGTCTCTCTCAGAGAGCTCTGCCACAGTGCTTTGGAAGTCCAAAGGCAGGAGGAGGAGAGCATCCCATCCTACTGCTGAATCCTCGAGTGAGCAGGGAGCGAGTGAAGCTGACATTGACAGTGATAGTGGCTACTGCAGCCCCAAACACAGCAACAACCAGCCCGCCGCGGGGGCTTCACGAACTGATTCTGGCCCCATGAATGTACGTACCATTGCTTTGATTTCTTTATCAGTCATCTGTGTCAGTATTATTCTTGTTACCTCTGCTGAAGTTTAAGTATCTATTTTCATTAACAATTCCTGTGGTAATATGATGGTTACAAACATTTTTTATGTTTTATTAATATGAAAAATACTCATTTATGGAGAAGTATATTTTTTTCTAAGATTGTAATAAGCATCCTTCATACTAGACTAGATTGTGAAATATTTGCAAGGTATATGGTATTGATTTTGAAGGGGAAAATAATTGTTGCTTTTGTTTCTATTTTTAGAATGTGGAATCATCTGTATGTACAGGTACTTATTTTTCTACATAGTGTTTTTGCTATACTTCTTTGTCCATGTCAAAGTTTTGCTTTTAAGCATGAAGTTTGCTGATGTTACAAAAAAATTAGAAATCTTCTAAAGAGATTCAAGTTAAATTGAAAGTACAGTTTTGCTGATAAAATTGAAACAATGCCTCCCAGAGGAATTCAGAGGTGTAACACATTACTAAGAACTGGAGTAGCACTTAAAGTTTATAGAAACTTGTGTACTATTATGTTTATAGTGGCTGGATTTCAGCACATAAAGTTAAGGAGCGATGTGGGTTTGGTCATCTTATATAAGGAAATCATATTTTAAATCTCATTTGTTACAGGTGGTGTAAATTGGTCCAATGTAACTTGCCAGGCAACTCAGAAAAAACCTTGGATGGAAAAAAATCAGACATTTTCTAGAGGTGGAAGGCAGAGTGAACAAAGAAATAATTCACAGGTAATTTGAATTAGGTTGGACAAATTTGAGTAGTGTGACATGAATTACTGTAAATGATCTAATGGTTTTGAAGGTCAGTATTCTTAACTTTTAGAGATGCATATTGAATTACTTAAAGGTAAAATATATCTGTAACTTTAAAATGGCTTAGCCAGTAAAAGTATTATTTAAGTCATGAAACAAAATGACAAAATGTTGAAAGTAAGTGGTGTATATATGTTTGCATATTGTACCATTTCCTACTTTTTTAATTTAAGAAATATATTTGAATACTTCATAATTATAAAATAGAATACCCTTCAATCCTGCTTCACTTTGCTGACTTATCCATATAAAGAATTTTAATGCCTTAAATATCAATTCTTTGAACTCAGGACGGTAGCCTTGCCTGTGTGACTTTGCTGGACTATAAACATGAGCCACACTCTGCTTATTGTAGTGCCATAGTGATGACTGCCTCTCCATGCTGTGGCCAGATTGGGCTGCTTCCTGACCTTGGGGGTAGCGAGGTCTAGCTGCAGTAAGGCAGAGCAGGTTATATACTGTCACACACTTCCAGTGTCTGTCTTCCTGCATCGGTTGCCTATGAAATCAGGGAGTTGTATATTGGTTAGTATTTTTCCTTTTCAACTTGTGGATAAGTTGCTGGTTTCTATAAATCTAGTCAAGGAATTAAGGTTATATGAATAGATCTGTGGATGAACTGAAATAAAAGAAAGTTATTAACAAATTAATAGACCAAATGCTTGCCTATTTTTGCCTCCCTAAAGTGAAGTTGTATTTCAGATGTACCCTGACATTAATCAGGGTGTCAGGAAAAAAAGTGGAATACTGCCCTCTTCCCCGTGGTTGTTGCAGAAATAAGTCATCGTTAGTTGCAGGCTCGTGAGGCAGTGTAGCTTTATTTGATTAAAAACAAAAGAGTTAAAACAAGAATTGTTTAAAAAGATTAAACAAAATCTATATAATGTTTGCTTAAGTACTGGAATTTTACGTTGAAATTGTATCTGCTAGACCCAGTTTTGCAGCCTCAGTACTGTTACTTTTGGTATCAGTAGCCCACTGGAGAGGAAATAATCCCGATACAGAAAAATATTTTCTCTCTGCCTCAAAATTGGTGAGAAATGGTGAAAGAAGAAGAACAACAAAAAACCTATGGAAATACGTGTAGTATGTTAAGTTTTGTTTATTTTGTAACTCTCCATTCCATAAGACCTAGAGACAGATGTTGTACAAAGTGTTTGCTTTTTTTTCTACTTCTGATGCTTTGTTACATTTTTCTCTTTAAAAAAATTTTTTTTAAATATTTTATTTATTAAAGATAAACAAAGAGAGGAGGAGGGAGGGAGAAAGAGAGGGAGAGAAACATCAATGTGTGGTTACCTCTTGTGTGCCTACCACTGGGGACCTGGCCCACAACCCAGGCATCAGCCCTATACGGGGAATAGAACCAGTGACCCTTTGATTTGCAGGCCTGTGCTCAATCCACTGAACCACACCAGCCAGGGTTGTTACATTTTTTTAAGCATGTATTGTTTTATTTTTGACATACAGAATCTTTTTAAGTCAAAATATTCTCCCTTTTAAAATTTCTGGTTATTTTTAGACTTAAAAAGTCTTTCAGAAATCAAATATTCACTTGTATTTTCTGCTATGTTTTTATAGACTGATGTTTCAAGACTTTTTTAAAATCTAAGATTAATAGTATCACAACCCAGATACTGATCTAGTCAAGATACAGAACAGATTCATCACTTATGTTGCCCTTGTGTTGTCACACTCCCTTCCTTTCCCCAAACCTACCAGCCTCTCCTTATTAGTGGAGATTAGAATCCACTAACATGTTTCCACTTGCTGTAGTTTTGTCACTTCAAGAATGTTATATATCCCTGACTGGTGTGGCTTAGTGGATTGAGCATCATCCTGCAAATTGAAAGGTTGGTTTGATTCCCAGTCCAGGTCTCTGGTTGATTGATGTTTCCCTCTCATGTCAGTGTTTCTCTCTTTCTCCCTCCCTTTTCCTCTCTCTAAAAATAAATAAAATCATTTTTTTTTTTTAAAAAGAATGTTGTATAAATGAGCTCATATAGTCTTTTAGGATTGGCTTTCTTTCACTTGCACGGTTCTCTAGAGATTTATCCAGGTTGTTGGATATATCAGTAGTTCATCCCTTTTTGTGGCTGACTTGTGTTTTCATAGTGAGTTTCTCTTTTTCCCAATGAAGGACATCTGAGTTGTTTCCCAGTGTTGGCTATTCTGAATAAAACTGATGTAAACATTCATATTTGGGGGTGGGGGGAGTGACATGCGTTATCACATTTTCCTTATAAGGACCTTATTTCTCAAAACTTTCAACCTTTTATAATAGATTATGCACTTTTACGAAAATTCATTGAGTTGTATACTTTTCTGTATATTATGTATACTTCAATAAAATATTTACTTAAAAATAATAAGACATGGTTTTTTTTCCCCATGGTTTTTTATTTAGGTTGGATTCAGATGCCGAGGGCACAGTACTTCCTCAGAAAGAAGACAGAATTTGCAGAAGAGACAAGATAAGCCGTTAAACCCCAGTCAGTCTCATAGAAGTGACCCAAATTCTGAGTCTTTATATTTTGAGGTATTTTTTCACACTCTTTTTGAAATCTGTTATAGCAGAGGTTCCCTTTACAAAATTAATTATCTTTTGCTATAATACCTTTTATGTCTTAACATGTAACTCTGTTAGATTATAAACTACTTAGAAGTATTGACTTCATTTATTTATTTATTTTTGGAGAGAAGGGAAGGGAAGGAGAAAGAGAGGGAGAGAAACGTCAATGTGTGGTTGCCTCTCGTATGCCCCCAGCTGGGGTCCTGGCCCACAACGCAGGCATGTGCCCTGGCTGGGAATTGAAGGGGTGACCCTTCAGTTTGCAGGCCAGCACTCAATCCACTGAGCCACATCAGCCAGGACTACAAGTTTGATTTTTTTGTCTTGGTTATATACAAGGTTGGGCAAAAGTACGTTTGTAGTTGTAAGTAGGTAAAGTGGTTTATTCTTGTATTATGCTGTATTATTGTATTATTTTCCATATGAACAGCTGTAAACCTGTGTTTGCCCTACCCTGTATAGTTAGTCTAATATTAACTTCATTAATTTTACTTCTATAAAATTTTGCATGGGGCCCTGGCTGACGTAGCTCAGTGGATTGAGCACGGGCTGCAAACCAAAGCATCGCAGGTTCAATTCCCAGTCAGGGCACATGCCTGGGTTGCAGGCCACAGCCCCCAGCAACTGCACATTGATGTTTCTCTCTCTCTCTCTCTCCCCCTCCCTTCCCTCTTTAGAAATAAATAAATAAAATCCTTAAGAAAAAAAATTTTGCATGGGTATTCATCATTTTGAGATAACATGTAGGAGTAGGACTTGATTTTATGTGGATTTCAGCTAGTATAAAACTTTCTTCATAGTTTTTGTTATTGTTCAGTCTTTTTGTCAGGTTTTTCAGATTTGAATAAGTCGATCTAGTTCATTTGTGGTGCTTCTTAGGAGAGTCTTGGAGAAAGAAGAAAAGTTATTTTCTCTAATAGGCAGGAAGTTTATATTCTAATTACAGTATTTCTGTTCATCCAGTTGAAGGCCTATTTATGTGTGTCAGAGTAAGCTACTCTGAACAATACACTGAAGTGAATAAATGTACTACCCTTTTGGAGGCTGCTTTGCAGCAGAGAATGTAGATAGTATGCTGCTGAATATTTGCTTGAGTGTGGTTGGAGTTCAAGGGAGACACAAGTCCCTTCGGACTCACGGCACGGTAGGAAAAACATTCGGAATAGATTTGAAAGAATGAGTTGTGTCAAGATGCTGAACAATGTCTTGGGGACATCCAGGTAACTCATTTGAGTAAGTCGTTTTTATTGGGTCATAGTTTCTGCAGAGTAGGCGAATAGAGGAAGGTTAAGCTGGAAACGCGCGTGAGCCCAGGAGCTAGAGGTGAAGGTGCTGTGGGGTAGGCTTGGCGGTTGACCTGCAAGGCCTGAGAGTGCGCCATAATTCATTGTCCAAACGCACGTGCGGCAGATTGATTATTTGCGTTTAACCATGTGATTAGTCCCGAACTTACATTTACTTAAAGATACTAGAGGTAATCTTCAATGTAAAGGAGGATATTGGTTAAGAAATTACTTTGAATGGGAAATTAGAATTTTTCTTTATTTTTTTACCTTTAAACTGTGATGGGTATGTATAGTAATACAGGATAGGTAATATATTGCTGAACTTCATAATAAGCCATGTGTTTAAATTTTTGCCAAATTATCTGAAATGTGATATACCCTTTTTGAATTTCTTTTCTATTACCCTTTCATATCAGTGTAGAATTATTAATAATAAAAGTTGAATAGTAGATGAAGAAGTCCAAAGGGTGGATGTGTGGATATGTGCCCATCCTTGAATAACTAAATTAGCTATGTTTAAACTGTAAATAGTTTAATATTAGTACTAAAAAAGTTACTTCCTCATTTTTCATTACTCTTCAGCATTTTAAAAAGTCTTAAAAGTTTATTTCCTTGAACTGTTTTTATTTGAAATGTGAACCCTTCAGGATGAAGATGGATTTCGAGAACTAAATGAGAATGGAAATGCTAAAGAAGAGAGTATTCAACAGAAACTTTCTTCAAAAGTAGTGAGTGGCTGTTTTTTAAAAAAATATAAGCAAAATATGTGAACATCTTTTGAATTATGGCTATGTTGAAAAAAATGTTACAGGTAAGTATATGGATGCGGGGCAGCAGAGTGTATAATGGTGCCTTGAGTACTTTAATATTTCTTTTCAACATAGCCAGAACAAAGACACTTTCCTAGGAAAGTCATGTTTCATTATGCATGAGAAAATAGCATTAATTAAATGACATCATACAACACGCAGTCCATACTGAAACTTCCCAGTTGTTGGAAAAGTTCACTTTGGAGTTACTTTGTTTTCAGTCCTGGGTGCAGACGAGCATCACTTACTGCATTGAGCTGTTGGTCTTTATGATTTCTCAGTCTACAGTGGACCCACCATCTCACTCTGTTCTCTGTGACATTAAATTCTTTGAAGAGTCTAGTCTGGTTATTCTGTAGCATATCCCACATTCTTGATTGTCTTTTCTTGTTATTAGACTTTCATGGAATCACTGACAAATGATTTTTTCTGATTATTACAGTTGGATGACTTACCGGAAAACTCACCAATCAATATAGTTCAGACTCCGATTCCCATTACAACTTCTGTTCCTAAACGTGCAAAAAGTCAGAAGAAGAAAGCTTTAGCAGCAGCCCTTGCCACAGCTCAAGAATATTCAGAAATAAGTATGGAGCAAAAAAAATTACAGGTACGTATATTCGTTTTTATGAACAAATGTAATAGTTTATTCGATAGGCTTGCAGTGATGGAGAGTAGTGACAAATCCAGTCATCTGAAATTGCCACACTTTCATACAGAAAAAAATTTAAAAATATTTGTTCGTTTACCTTGCAGGAAGCTTTATCAAAGGCAGCTGGAAAAAAGAGTAAGACACCTGTGCAGCTAGACTTGGGGGACATGTTAGCAGCTCTGGAAAAGCAACAACAAGCTATGAAAGCACGGCAGATTACTAACACCAGACCTCTGTCATATACAGGTGATACCGTTAGTCTGAGCAGTTTGCTATTTGGCTTTGGTAATTTATTTTGGATATTGTTAATCTAAATAATATGTGTATAAAAAAATCCAGAGTCCTATCACCAGTTCCTCTCCTGCTACCCTAATAGCCCCATTGTACCACACTGTAGTAGCCTCTTACTTATCACCAACCTTACCTTACCCCTAACCCCAGTCTCTTTTACAAGGAGTGATCTTTTTAAATATAAGCTGGATTTGCCCTAGCCGGTGTGGCTCAATTGGAATGTCATCCTGTAAACCTAAAGGTCACCCCTTTAATTCCCAGTCAGGGCACAGCCCCAGGTTGCAAGTTCTGTCCCTCGTAGAGGTATATACGAGAGGCAACTGATCGATGTTTCTCTCTTACATTGATGTTTCTCTCCCTCCTTCTCCTCTCTCTAATATCAATAAACATGTCATCAGGTGAGTATACTGTGTATATATTATACACACACACACACACACACACACACAGGATTATATCACCCCACTACTCTTCATCTCACTTGGAGTAAAGCCAGAGCCCTGCTAAGTCCATGTCTTAGTTTATCCTTTTATTTTTCTACCCTCATTACCATTCTCTCCTGGTACACTGTTCTAGTCCACTTAGCTCTCTCACTGTTCCATAGACACACCCAGCATGCTCCTTGCTCAGTATCTTTGTGAGTGCTATTTTATGTATCTGGAACTCTCTCTCCTCGGCTATCAGTATAGTTTGTTCCCTTCAGTATTCCAGGTCTCTGTTCAAATGTCAGTTGATGTACATTTTGAACCAACCAGCCAAGGTTTTTTTTTTCTTTTTTAAAGGTTGAAATAACAAAAGTAATTTGGTTCTCTAAGTTTTAAATTGTGTTTGTGTGTGTGTGTGTGTGTGAGAGAGAGAGAGAGAGAGAGAGAGAGAGAGAGAATATGAATGAATGAATATGATCTAGCTTGCTCCTGAAACAGTAGCTGGTATTTTAGCAAACCTTGTCAGGTTTAGAGCTCAGCAGCTCTGATGTGCTTCCTCATTTCTTTTGATAGTCTTTGTTTTAGAATATGAGGTACAAAATAAAGGGAAGATAAAGGCACCAACCAAACAGCACAGATGTGGAGAGACATGATTGAAGTTTCTGTTTCTTTGAAAAGGATCTATTGGTCTTAGATAAAAAGATAAATAGCAGTGTATTAATCCTATTTGCAAAATACTTAAATCTGTAGTTCATCACTTATCCGGGTTAAAACTTAGCTTTTAGTAACTATTAGTAAAAATACTACTGAACGCATACTAAGCTTTAGAGTTGCATGTTGTTGAGATGGGGGGTGGTGTTAATATCTCACTAAGAGAACGGACTGTAGGGGATGGAACTGAGTTAGCAGTGTTCTGGAGATAGTGTGCCTAGTGGCTGCAAGCGGGCTTGAAGTTGAGCTGCCTGGGTTTAAATTCTGTTTTTCCATCTATTTCCTTGGCAAGTCATTTAACCTTCTTGTGCTTCAATTTCCTCACATTAAAATGAAAGTAGTGATAGTATCTGCTTCAGGATTGTTTTAAGGAGTAAATGAGATGATATATGTAAAGTGCTTAGAAGTGTGTGTGGGTTATAATCACTCAGTAAATGTTAACTGATTATTATGAAGATGAGATTGTTGACCTGTGATACCTTGCATGGCTTACCGTTACAACTTTGATTCACTTAGTAAATGTTAATATATACAGATGTGAAGATCTACATGCAAGCATGGGGTCAGAAACTGAAATTACAGATATTAAAATATGTTTATATTCTTGTCAGTGAGAAAGATATACATAAATGACTAATAAAAAGCAGCGCCTAAGGAAAGATAACCAGCAAAGTTTTATGAACTTTTAGAAGAGAAAGTAATTTATGTCAATAGAAAGGTATTGTGAGGATGTTACATTAAATGACTTCAGCCCTGGCTGGTGTGACTCAGTGGATTGAGCGCCATCCTGTGAACCAAAGGGTTGCGGGTTTGATTCCCAGGCAGGGCACATGCCTGGGTTGTAGGCCAGGTCCCCAGTAGGGGTGTGCGAGAGGCAACCACCACATCGATGTTTCTCTCCCTCTCTTTCTCCTTCCCTTCCCTTCTCTCTAAAAATAAATAAATAAGAAAAGCTATATTCAAAAAATAATAAAAAACAAATGACTCCATATATGATACCATTTGGACTGGTCTTTGAAAGGGGAGGAGGATTCTTAACCAATAGAAATGAGGTTAATCTCTAATCTGTCACCAGTGTTTAAATTGGGAAGTGTTAATTACAAAGAAGTCAACTTTCTTGGGAAGCCCCAAATCAGGATGAGATGATGTTAGAGATGTGAAAGGATTGTAAGTCATTGATAGGTTTTTTGGTTTGATTTTTTTTTCCCCTGATGGAATGCACAAGCATATCAAAGATGACTCCAGACTCTCTGGCTTGAAGAATTGTGATAATGGTAAAGGCTGTAATGTTACATAACAAAATAAGGATCGTGAAGCTAGAATTCTATTGGGAACAACAGACTCTGGCCTCGTTGTATTTGAAGTGCTAGTTAAAGAGATCCTGCTGGTTCCCATGTAACTGTTAGTTATGTATGTATGTGCAGTTCAGATTAGAAGTCAGTGCATTTCAAATAGAGACAGTTGTAGCTGTGGAAATATTGATACGTAAGATTGTTGGGGAAATAAAAGTTAGAAAAAAATATCTTCAGGGATGAAGCCTTATGGAATGCTCAGATTTAAAGGACAAAAGGAAGAAGAATCAGAGAGATAGGTTTGAGAAAGAGTAAGAAAGTAGGAGAGTGAGCCCTAGCTGGTATGGCTCAGTGAACTGATCGCTGGCCTGTGAACCAAAGGATTGCTGTTTGGATTCCCAGTCAGGACACATGCCTGGGTTTTGGGCCAGGTCTTTAGTAGGGGGTGCTCAAAAGGCAACCACACATGGAAAATAGGAGAGTGTTAAGTTATAGAAGGCAGACTTAGAACTTTGGGGAAGAGGATGTGGTTTTGGGTACCAAGTGGTGAAAAAAAACAAGAATAGAATGAAGATTCAAGAGAATGAGATTTGGCAATGGCAAGGTTATATGTGATCTTGACAATAGTAGTTTCAAGAGGTTGGGTAAGACAGAGGCCAGACTGCAGTAATTTGGGAAGCAATGAGGAGAACACAGACTATTGAGAATTTTAACAAAGAAGGAGAGGGGAATGATGGTACCTTAGCTTGAGGGGAAGCTGATCACGGGAAGGGGTTTTATTGATTTGCCTGTTTGGTTTTTGTTTGTTTGTTTTGTTTTGTTTTGTTTAGATAAAAGATTTTATTCTTTTTTTTTTAAAGATATTATTTATTTATTTTTAGATTGAGGGGAAGGGAAGGAGAGAGGTAGAGAAGCATCGATTGCCTCCTATATGCCCCTAACCCAGGGACCTGGCCCACAACCCAGGCACATGCCCTCACTGGGAATTGAATTGGCAACCTTTGAGTTTGTGGAAGGATACCCAGCCCACTGAGTCACACCACTCAGGGCAGATAGAGGAGATTTTAGTTTCGTTGGGAGTTAGGGAAAAGAGTTGGGAATTAATAAGGAACTTGAAAGATGTAAGGGAGAAGGGATGGAGCAACATCCTCGAGGATGTTAATCCTAAAATGGGATTATAAACTCAGGTAGTTGGTGAGCTTTGGACAGGGGTAAGGATGTCTGCTGCCTCCTCTCTGGTGGCTTGTTAGTTTATATTGAATAGTATTGGGTTGACCTAAAAGTCCATTACATTTTTTCCATAAAATAAAAGACACATTTTTTATTTTCATGGATAACTATTGATTTGGATATTTTGAGTACGTTGGCTCTCTCCCGCTATTGGCTTCTAGTGGGTAGAGGCCAGGGGCCCTGCTAAACATCTTCCAATGCATCAGACAGCCCCACGGCAAAGAATTATTTGGCCAAAAGGTCAGTGGTACCAAGAAACTTCACAAACCACTTTTGACGCATTTTACCAGTCACAGCACCTTCTCCATAAACTGCATAAATCTTTTTTTTTGCGTTTAAATTGTGTTTACCTTTCTTGAAATAATAAAGCATAATATGCTGAAAATACTGTGTATCTTCTTCCATCTTCAGTACTAAAATGGCTGCACAAAAATTCAACAATTTTGATGTTAGTTTTTTTTAATGCAGTTATGACAGCTGTCACAATACAGTCTCATAAAATTGTTTCCAGTGAAGTTAAAGACAACTAAGCACTACTAGAGTCATCGTATGGATAAAACAATGGACTTTTTTGGCCAACCCAGTATCTTCTCAGAGCAGTAGCAGGAAAAGCTTGTCTGTTAGAGTGAGAGGTTTGAGATTAAAGGTTAAAGACTGCTAAAGGATTTGGGGGTAGCCCCTGGAGAATGTAGTGGGGGGAGAGGGGCTCTTGTTCTCTGACAGACTGAAATGAGGAGAGGAGTGAGAGACTACATGTAAGGGCGATTCTTATGTACGGCAGATTCAGTAAAATGAGGGGACATGCTGGGTTCTCGAATGGCAGAGGTGGAGCGATTCTGATTGGAAACCAGTTGCAAGAATTGAGATGCTTGATGGTTGCTGCAGTAGAGTAGAACTAACGATTTAAATATCCCTCCTTTGGATTGCTGAATTAATTAATTGCATTGTCTTTGTCTTTATCATATGGGACTAAAAGAATGGGTCAAAGCTGTATGTACTGAGGGACACCACACGGGCATGTGCTGCTCTGACAATTTGATGTCTGTTTTTCCACAAGAAGAAGATGTCCTCGTGTTTTAGATTTAGCATTAGAAAATTTCTAAGTATGGAGAGTTGGCTGTAGTAGTAAAACTAACGTTCTTGTTTGTTTTCAGTGGTCACTGCAGCTTCTTTTCACACGAAAGACTCTACTAACAGACAACCTTTAACCAAAAGTCAGCCCTGTTTGACATCCTTTAATTCTTTGGACATTACTTCCTCTAAAGCAAAAAAAGGAAAAGAGAAGGAAATTGTAAAACTAAAACGGCCCACTGCACTTAAAAAGGTAAAGCAAAATCTGGGATGTTTATTTTACAGGATAAATAAAGGTTTCAGTCTGTTTTGCAAAAGTAATGTCATGTTTTAGCCAACAGATTATTGTGAAATGTTCATAGGCATCATCGTAAAGGCCATAACTAGTTAATTTGAGGTTGGGGATGTGTCGTCAGCATCTTGCATATCTTTCTATGTTGAACAGGGCTCCAGAGAGTGAATGTTTTCTATAGGAGGATCTTTTAAAAAGTTAAAACATTTAGCACCCCAAAACATCAGACACTAGGAATGAGAAGTTGTGGTTTCTAATACTAACTTCAGTGCTTATCATGTAGTTTTAGACAAACCTTACCCTCATCATCTTCATCTGAGATGATAAATAACAACACTGCTCTATTTAACTCAGTGTTGTTATTAAAGGGAGGTAATCCTGTCCAAGTAATTGAAGACTGGCAAGTGTAAATCCAAGGGAACTGTATGACCCGGTTTCCAGGCTTTTTATTTCATCTATTTTCAGGTAAACCCTAGGTTTTGCGAACCAGGATAAAGACCGAAGTAGATGTGGTAGATAGCTGCAGTATTACAGAGCATAATTGCCCCTCTTTATTTTGAATATAGTACCTCCTTCAGCTACGGTGACTAAAATTACATTTCACTTTTTGCTAGTCAGTTTTTATGTAGCCAGCTAAACATATAGCCATCCAAAATCCTCATGTCCATTTTTAAGTGAACCACTGTGCCTATGTAATAGTAAACATTTTAATTATTCAGTAAATACTTAAAGAGTGATCAGTAATTAAAGACTGATAATGACTTTTAGGTTATTTTGAAAGAGAGAGAGGAAAAGAAGGGCCGTTTAACTGTGGACCACAATCTTTTGGGATCTGAGGAACCAATAGAAATGCACTTAGATTTTATTGATGATTTGCCACAGGAGATTGTTTCCCAGGAAGGTAAGATTACCCCTTTCCCCCTTTTCATGGAATGGTGTAGAATATTTTACTTGATAGGTAAGCCATTACTAGTTATTCTCCTAATTGGAGGATTTGCTTTATATTTAGTTTTGAGAGTGGTTTCTCTTAAAGATGCTTCTGTAGGGCTATATGTAAAAAGCAGGGAACAGTGTTATATGGTAGGTTTTTGGCATTTTTGAGACTTAAATCCTGAATTTGTTGTAAAACTTCATAATTATAATCTCACCTATGCATCCTTTGCAACTGTTTCAGTTCTTTTCATTTTGTCCTGTATATCTGGAACACTAGCTCTCCTTCTTCACAGGACTGTTTTTAAGTGAATTGTTTTCTTGATTGTTTTTCTTGGCTTTCCTGAGTTAATGGGTGTGCCACAATGAATAGCGAACTGCAAAGCCTGTCGTAGTGCACAATCCAGTTGGTCACTGCGATTCAGCTCCATACAGTTGCCAGCATTTATGATTGCAGTTGGGACCTCAGCAAAACTATAGATTCCTTCTAAAGTTTACACTACTGTGGAAGAGAGATTTTAGGGAAGACCTGGCAGGTCCCTTTTTCTGCTGTTACATATTCATTCCTCAACATTTTCCAACCATTCAAATCTGATTTATATATAGGTTAAGTAGCAGTGTTCCATTGGGTTTAGAAAAATGAATTTACTTCTGAGGATTGTTCAGCTAGGACATATTTGGTTAGGATTTCCTTTTACTCCAAGTTAAACATCATTGCTTTTGTATTTAGGCATATTTACCCATCTGTTCATTCCAAAGGTGTTTATTGAATACTTGCTATGTGTACTTCAGTTACTGGAGTGGGAATGGGAAGGTCAGAAAACATAGTAGACTGATCTTGCTGTAAGAAGCTTATCACGTATGGAGATAAGAAACTATATTTATAACTGCTAATTAATGGACTGAATATACAAATACGAACTCGTAACCTGACTTCAGGTGTCGGGAAAGAAGTAGTAACTGAAGGAGGCAGTTGAGTTAGGAGGTGGCATCTAAAAGTGTGACTGCCTGAGCACAGAAGCAAAGACCAAGGAAGAGAAACAGGGATGGTGCCTGGAGTGGTGTGGAGGGAATGAGCGAGGTAGAACCATCGTTGCCAGAAGCAGTGGGAATTTTTATGCAGTTGTAACAATGATTTCTAAGAAATAGGGGAGAAATAGAGGTGAAGCAGATAGGTAATAGGATCGTCTGGTATAGAAGCTAATGCCTTGTTCTTCCATTTAAATTTCAAGGAATATATGTTTTAGATAATTTGGCCTTCTCTCTTCTGTGGAGACCTGTAGGCCATGCTTGATTTTTATTTATTATTATTATTATTATTTTTTTAGTAAATTTTGAGAAGGTAATAGGAAGAATTCATTTTTGTAGAGTATGTTATATAGAGTAAACAAGATATTTACTTATGATATGAACAGTGTTCGCTTGTGGAGAATTTCAGAGTGATACAAGAGACAACTGCCATTCTAAGTTGTACTGATTATACTGATTTTAATAGAGTTTTACAGCATTGGAAGTTTCTAGTCTTTACTCTCACCCCACATCTCTGCAGATACTGGACTGAGCATGCCCAGTGACACTTCACTCTCTCCAGCAAGTCAGAACTCTCCATACTGTATGACACCTGTGTCACAAGGCTCTCCAGCTAGTTCTGGGATAGGAAGTCCAATGGCATCTTCAACAATAACCAAAATCCACAGCAAAAGATTTAGAGAGTAAGTATTAGCCTCATTATTGAGGTTGAATAGTTTAAGTACCTTGGTTGTAGTTCTGAATCTGGTATTGTCATTATGACTTGGTAGGTTGAACAGATAAAACACTAAAAGACCTTTATGTTTTTTAAGAGTCCCTTTAATAGCTGGTTTCATGATATTTAAAGCATTTGCCTTCCATCAGCCATCAGTGTTCGTGTGAAAATGAGTGGACTGTAAATAGACTTTTTATGTCAGATAGTGTTTATAGCCTGAAAATTTGGCCTCTTACATCTATATATAAAATACCAAACTATGAGGTTTTTCTCTCTCCAAGTGCTTCCACTATTTTGTTTATATTATTCGCACTTCAAAAAAAAATCCTATAACCAATTCATACCAAGTTTCTAAGACCCTGTTATATGAAGTGAACCTATTACACAAAGCTGTTTGATTTTAAGCAGATATTTCTTAAGTTTTCAATTGCCCATCGGTGAATAATCTTGAACTAATAGTTACTGCTCTGAAGGATTTTGGGATTTTAACATTTGTGCAGATGAATTAATTTTACCTTTAAAAATAACATATGAACAGATCTCGGTGAAAGTAAGATCTGTGTGAATCCAAAGCACATTGCTTTGTTCCGTTCTTTATACTGTTCTTTTGAGCAAATACTTCTTGTCTTGATTTGGGGAGTTAATAAACGTCAAGTAATAGATGTGAAGCA
Organism: Tonatia bakeri; assembly: GCA_004024845.1. Classification (NCBI taxonomy): domain Eukaryota; kingdom Metazoa; phylum Chordata; class Mammalia; order Chiroptera; family Phyllostomidae; genus Tonatia; species Tonatia bakeri. The sequence goes on from PVIA01001837.1 coordinate 196,862, forward strand.
AAGGAAGCTGTCAGAGAATAAAATGCTATAAACAATTTAAAGAAAAACAGAATGAAGAGAATTGCATTTTTGATGTTCTGTTCTTTAATTTTGCATACTTTAAGTAGTCAGTCTTTCCTCAGTCTGTCTCGTTTTATCTTCCCTCTGAAGTAGTGTCATACTTGTACTTATTTAAACATCTTTCACATAAACATAAAAAAAAATCCCAAAGCAGCAGAGCCCCCCCGCCACACACACACATACACAAAGGGAAGGCCTGGATTTTTCCACTCTATAATGTAATTTAGAAGTAGAAATTTGCTTACCTGGTTATTCCTAGATTAGAAATTATATCAGTTTTCCTTGTTAAGTACTTGCGGATGGTAGAGATTAGGGATTAGAACTAGAAAAGTCGAGTATATTAAGAATAAATAGCTGTGAGGAGGGTGGTTCAATTGGGTGGGCATTGTCCAGAAAACTGAAAGGTCGCTGACTTGATTCCTGGACAGGGCACACAACTGGATTGCAGGTTCAGTCCCCAGTCAGAGTGCACATGAGGCAACCGATTGATGTTTCTCTCTCACATTGATGTTTTCTACCTCTTTTTCTCCTTCCCTGCCCCTCTCTCTCTAAAAATAAGTACAGAAAAGTTTTTTAAAAATAAACAAACTTGAATGACTTCCTTATTCCTGACATTAAGTACTATAGTGGTCTCACACTTATTTCCTTTCTGTTTTTTTGCATTGTAGCCGTAATATATCACAGAGAGCTTCATTTGGTTGCTTTGCCTTGTATGTTTTGGCTTGAATTTAATTACTGAGTTTATCCTCCATAGCTGTAGATTTTTGGAGTTAGAGGGACCTTTGAGGCCATCTTAGTTAACTCTGTGTAGTTATGGTGAGGAAAGCAATGCCTGGAGACTGTGGCTTATCCCGGAGCGGAGGATGAATTGTTGGCATTAGGGTATTCAGTAAGCTTCCACAAAGTCACATTTCTTCCCTACTAGAAGCATCTTTAATATTCATTGAAATGAAATAACCTTATATCTCCTTATCAAAAACATTACTTGTTTTTTTTATCTAATTCAGCAGGCTAACATTTGATTTATATCCTTTGAAATTTAATAATTGGGAGTTTGGATAGTATTTCCCTGAGATTGATCTATCTGTTATGTAAGAGCCAATTTGTTGTAATTCCGAAAAACTCTTGTTTTTCTAATTGACTAAAGGCATAAGAGATTTTAAAGATTTAATTTTTTATGAAAACCTCTTACTAGATCTATTTTCTCCCAGAGTAATTTTATAATTACAGAAAAGTCAATTAGGACAAACTGACTTATTTTTGGTTTCCTTTGCAGGTATTGTAATCAGGTTCTTTGTAAAGAGATTGATGAGTGTGTGACTCTTCTTCTTCAAGAGCTTGTCAGTTTCCAGGAACGCATCTATCAGAAGGACCCTGTAAGAGCAAAAGCAAGGAGACGGCTGGTTATGGGGCTCAGGGAGGTTACCAAACATATGAAGTTAAACAAGATCAAGTGTGTTATAATTTCTCCTAACTGTGAAAAAATCCAGTCCAAAGGTATGAATTTTTTACTTGAAGTGTTTTGATACTTAGTATAATTGAATTCAGAATCCACACAGTGAATTTTGAAGTGAATTCATATGATTTAGCAGAGTATAGGTATAAAACATAATATTGAGCATGAAGGAAGAAAATCTATTTCAGTATGAGAAATTAAGTAATAAAATTGAGATTGGATTGTAAAGAAACCCCCCACCTGCGAACACTGGGGAAGGAGGTAAGTTGGGCCAAGTACATGTGTCCTGTGTTGTAATGAGAGTGGGGACCAGTGAGAGTGCATTTCTTTATCTCTGCAAATATAGTCTACTTTTTCACATTTTTATGTTACCTTTCTTTGAGGGTCCTCTTTTCTTGGTTATCATTTGCCCTTCAGAAACCAGCAGTTAATACAGAGCTTCTTGTGTGAGCTGGCAAATAAGTACTTTGTACTACGTTGTGTACCCTTATTTGTCCTTTTTCATGAAGTAACCACTTTGGGTAGGCAGATACATCGAGTGGCAGTACCAGGCATGGTCTCCACAGGGGAGCAATCCCAGTGAAAACAGTAACATATAATAGTAATACATGTGATAGGTTGCTCCTTCCACTAAGAGATTGGCTAAAGGAATCAGCCACTATTAACAGTTCTCATTAACTTCTTTTGACAAGTGTTTATTGTATTGAAATTTGATTCCTTCTACACTAAATCCTATGGAGAGACAAAAATACTAGGAATTTGGAATTTAATTGGGGAGAAAGAAAATATGTCCATATGTAGTACACATTCAAATAGGAAAAGGTATGGAATGACATAAGTACCACAGGCCTTCATAGAATCCTTTGCTGCTGTGTTTTATGCTTTAACTATTGGGTGCCAAAATAGCACTATTTGGGAAGTATTAAAGCTCCTACGTGTGCACTGACTTTCTCAGGTGGCCTGGATGAGGCACTCTATAATGTTATAGCCATGGCACGGGAACAAGAAATCCCTTTTGTGTTTGCCCTGGGAAGGAAAGCTCTAGGACGCTGTGTGAACAAGCTGGTTCCTGTCAGTGTAGTGGGAATCTTCAACTACTTCGGTGCTGAGGTAAGACTTTGGAAGGCACACCCTTCTTAGCTCCCCCACCCTGTCCCCAGACAGTACATTTTCTGTTGACACGTGCCCGTGCTCTGGTTAAGCATTTGAAGAAATGAGATGATGACTCTCCAAGAATAAATGGAAAATTCTTGAGTATTATATTTTATTTTTTAGTGTTGAAACCTTTACATAAGTTAATCCTACAGTATTCTTAAAAGATTTTTAGCTGGTATTTATGCCACAGTGTTTTTTTCTTCTGGGTTCAACTATGTAATACTTGATCATTTATTTAGCTTATTAACATACAATATTTTAAGACTTTTTTATGAAGTTGATTCTACAGTATTTTGTGACAACACTGATGGACTATTGATAAACTCTACAAGAACTTTTAATATCACATTTAGTAACTAGAATTGAATCAGGAAATTTCCTCAGTCTTGTGAGAATTAAATAATATATGTAAGTTGCAGAGTATTTCATAAGGTTCTGTGGTTACCATACTGTTTGGAATTTGTGCTGATTGAAAGTGTATCTAATTCTGAAACAGTGGAGATACATATTGCTAATTATAGGAATAGAAATTGTAACAAAAAATGGACTAGTCAAAATCTTTCTTTATTTTAGAGCCTGTTCAGTAAGTTGGTAGAACTCACTGAGGAAGCCAGGAAAGCATATAAAGATATGGTTGCAGCAATGGAACAAGAGCAGGCTGAGGAAGCCTTAAAGAATGTGAAAAAGGTGCCCCACCACATGGGGCACTCCCGGAATCCCTCGGCAGCAAGCGCCATTTCTTTCTGCAGTGTGATTTCTGAACCCATCTCTGAAGTAAATGAAAAGGAATATGGTAAGTTGTTACATACTATTTTAAATAAGTTAAATTTTGAAGTAATTTTTTTATTAAGATCATTTGAAAATGACTTCCATGCTACCTTTTGTTTTTATCTTAGTGATTATTCAAATTTTGCTTAAAATTTTAGTTTATAAAATTGCAGTAAACCAGCCTTTAAATTAGGAGACTATTTAGTGCTGAGGCTTTCTGTGAGACTCTGAAAATTAGTCATATTTCCATAGTCTTCAAAAAGAAAGAAAAATCCCAAAGGATTTAAAAAGCAAAATGTACCATACTTATGACCTATAACAGTAAATTCTGGGACACTTTATTGTAATATTTTATACTCTGTTACTAAGATTTTGTTTTTACTAAATAAACAAAAGACCTGAACACTATTCAATCTGAGCTTACAAAACCTAGGCATATGACACTCCTGTAAAATCTTAACTATAGTCAGAAAGAAACTAAAAACATTTATATGATATATTCAGAATAGCATTATTAACTGCCCTCTGTGTCGTAGCAGTTCCCTTGCCTTTGAACTGTAATACTTCGTTTCTGTCATACTTTGAACTCTTAAATTCTCTACTTTCTTGAACCAGTTTCTGGGTGTTTTTTTTTTTTTCTTTTTAAAAATAATATAGCCTCCTCCCTCAACTTGGTTTTTGTCATTTCTTCTTTTCTCTTTTTAATCTATCTGAGAATTTAGCTTATTCGCACCTAAAATTTAACATGTAGAAACCAAGTCCTCATTTTTCTCCTTCCCTCACACTCTCGTTCCTGGTCTGTCTGTCACTGTAGGGAAGAGTTTGGGATGCTTTGACGGCACCGCAGGCTGTAGGCAATATAGCAAGTTATTGCGGGCCCCTAGGAAGCTGTTGGTCCAACAGTGGGTGGGACTGGCTTAGAGGCAGCTGTGTTTCTGTGGCTGGAGTGATGCTAGTTGAAAATAAAGAAGGTAAAGTGCCAGCTTTTTAAATGAAGTCACTTTATACAGTGATATGCCAGATCTCAAGGAGAGACCGCAAGATAAATTCCTAAAGCTATGGTTTTGGGTAAATGGCAGTGATTTGTATTTGGGCACATAGAAAAGTTATGAAAAGAAATTCTCAGAGATTCAGGAGATATTTTCCAAAAACACCAGATTTGAAGTGTTTAATAATTGAAGCCTTGACTTTTTCACACTTTCCCTGGGGGTTTAGGCATAATTGATTAATTTCTGAGCCTCAGATTCCTTTTTAGTAAAATAAGGAGACTTTTGTCTAGGTCATCTATAAAATTCCATTCAAAGTGAAAAGTCTGTGAGCTAATGGTTGAATGCTAAGAAAGGATTTAGAACCTTAAAGATGAGCAGATTTATCAGGACACTAACAAAATTGAGTGAAAGTAATCATAATAATGTTTGGAACAAAGCATAAAGTTATTCTATCTGTATTGAATGCATTCAGCAACAAACAAAACGCACTAATGTGGCTTAAGAAATTAGAATATTTAATTATGTTGCAATGTCATCAAGATCTCGGGGTCTTTCCTTCCTTCTGTTCTTTCATTCTCAGTCTCTGGCTTCTTATGCTTATCATCTCATGTTCAAAATAGCTGCTGTGGCTCTGGGCAGCACAACAGTAGTCAAAAGCAGGAGGTTCAGGCAGTGTGCTCCTAATATCAGTGAAGGAGAAATTTGCAAAAGACCTCCCCTTCTGTTTTATTTGGCTAGAGCTAATCATGTCCTTTTAACTGCGAGCAAGGGAGACCTGGCGAGAGAATATTTGGCAAAGGGGAATGGGACAACCGTGATGGCATAGGAACCGTTTCAATTCATTCCTTGGGACTGGGTTCAGGTCCATGCCAAGTTTGGGAGTTCCATTAGCCAGGAGGAAGAAAATGGGTAATGACTATTCGGTAGATAGCAGGCAGTGTCTTTTGTCGCCCTGGTGCCAAATTTCTAAAATGTTTTCTTTTAGTTTCCACATTTTAAAGTAAAAAATCTGGGAAAGAGGTGCTAATCACTGGTAGAATAGAAAGGCCTCTATGATAGTCCAGTCTTGTCCTTTGTGTACCCCTAGTTTTCTTTGCTTCTCTTTTCCTTCCACCTGAGTTGAGTTTACTTATGTGAAACAAACTGTCAAACATAAATCCCAAATAAACTGAGTTCTTTGAGAACAGGAACTTGGCACATAATAGGCACTTGATATACAAGGTCTGTCCAGAAGGTATTCATCCATGTAATATGAAAAATAGAGACATTTGTTGAAGAAGATACAAGAAAGATTATACATAGGACAGTGACACCTTAGTCCCCTTCAAAGTAGACCCCTTGGGACCTCACACAGTTTTCTCCCATTTGCTATCAGCTGCCCCATTGCATTTTCCTGAATTTCATTGACAGTCTGAAATCTCTTCCCTTTCAAAGGTGATTTTAGTTTTGGAAAAAGGCACACGTCGCAGTTACACCACAATTACACCAAATCTGGGCTGTAGGGGAGCTGAGTCACCTGGGGGATTTGATGTTTTACCAGAAAAATTCTGCATAAGACTCGATGCATGAGTGGGCGCACTGTCATGATGAAGCTGCCAATCACCAGTTGCCCATAGCTGTGGCCTTCTGAATCATCTGAATAGTTTCCACAGAGGAATATTCAAGCTTAACGCAAAATTTGATGCAGATTCATTGTTCTCATTCAGTCATTTTGAATGCGACAGCCACACAGTACATATGCTCATTCAGTGGCATCTACCACCCCCACTGACTAGTACACTTGAAGTTGCCGTTGTTCACACAAGTGCATTCCAGTCCACTGTCCTTGGCTGCCAAGGTTCCACTAATGTTGCACAAATTTTTCTTCTTATATTAACAATGGCTGTACTTTTTCCAGATAGACCTTGTATAATAATAGCTCACGTACTGAATTCTTACTATGTGCTAGGTACTTGTCAGTTAGCACTTCACAATTATTGAGGCATTTAATCCTTTGAACAACCTTATGAGATAAATATTGTATCACACTGTATAGACGAGGAAGCAAAGACAAAGGGAGATGAATAGCTTGTCACAGTAGTAAGTCTGACTCTGGAACCTGCACTGTTAGCCACTGTGATGTTCATTTCCTGCCTGTTGAATGAATTCAGTAGGTAATCAGTAAGCAGTTACGAGGGGAGGACAACCTCAGTGTCTAGTCCATTCATCCTGAGTTTCCTGCTCATTCTCTGCCACCACTTCTTCCTCTGTAGGCTCTTGAACTCACTTGCTTGTTCCTCTGCTGTATACGATTATTTAAGATGGACAGCTTGCTTGTGCGTGCTGACTGAAGGGAGAAATAGACACACCTTATCCTCTGACAGACCCACTAATGACTAGAAAGGTTTAAAAAAGATAGTTATCACAAAGCACCAGTAAACAGAATAGAAAGGCATAGAAGGGGTTAATAATCAAAGAAGAGCTTTACTGAATAAGTTTTGCTAAAATAAAACATTCAGAAGCGGGGTAGGTTTGAATCAGTACTGTTTCCAGATTTATTGAGGTTGTCGATTCTGCCTTTAACTTGCTTCCTAGTCTCTTCTTCACAGAGGAACTTGCAGATGTTCTGTTCTGGCTTTACCCTGCCTGCATTCAGCACTTCTTTGCGCCTCCATCTCCGTCCTCCAGTCAGATTGCTTCTGTCCCCTGGAGAAAGACGGCACTCTTCTACCTGCCATGTTTCTCCCTACTGTGTTTATATGTTTGCATGTTCATCAGTTGTTGATGAAGCTTCACCTAATACTTTAAGGTGGGAGCCTTGGCTTTCCCCTGTGGATATGTAATCTCAGTGGCTCTTTGATCACTGGGACAAGACTCTTGATGGCTAATTGCAGGGTTCCTTATCTCTGCTTCTGAGGCTGTATCTCCCTTTCCTCTCCAAAGGTGGCTTTCTGCTAACCTACCTAGTAGGTAAATGCCCAAGACTAAGTCTTGGGAGCCCTGCTCTGTCTACTGACCTCTTTCATTTTTCCTGTTCCTTGACTCATTGTCAGGGAGGAGGTGGGACTTTTCCAAGATGCCAAGGGAGCTCTTGCAGTACTTTTGAAGGAGGAAAAAATGTTGGAAGGGTATATAAATGTGCAACTGAAGTTTTTAAAAATGTTATGTCTTTTAAATTTTTTTTGCATGATGCATGTGTAAAAATTTTTATTTGGTCTTCCCCACCCATCCCAGCACTTACTACTGTACGCCAACCATAGGGACACACTGGTGAGCAGGAGTGGGAATGAGGAGGAACAAAGGGGCAGACAGCAGACACAAAACAAGTGCCTTGAACTGTATATGTGAAAACTGTTGTCAGAGTTCAAGGTAGTGACTGTCTCGTAGGAAAGGCTTCACAAAGGAGCTGACATTTAAGTGTGGCTGTCAAGGTTGAGTGGGAGTCTGAAAGGTAAAGGAGGAAAAACGTGCTGCATGGAAAGAGCAGCTTATACAAAGCAGAGAACTGTAAATAGAAAGAGTATGACTTCTGGGAATAGAGAGAGATTAGTGTGATCCTGAGCATGGAATGCATGGCTGGGGCCAAAGTGAATGGGGCCACAAAGATAGATAAGGGTCCCACGTGAAGGACTTGGCTACAGCCAGCGAAGGAGTTTAGATTACTAGGGTAAAAGAAAGCCGGTTAGACAGTGATGTGATCAATTCACAAAATCAATTAGAAAGATACTGTAGATGTACAACAAGGTAAAGACGACTTAAGCTAAGGCAGAAGTGACTAAGTTTAGTAGTTTTTGAGCTAGAAGTGACACGTACAGTTATGAGTTCAGGGGAATGAAGGCATATTGTAAGCGAGAAAGGTGAGGTGAAGGATTACTGTAAGATTTCTTCTGTTTTGAGATGGTGAAAAATATGTTATTAACTGACAGTGAACATATAGGAGATTTTCTTTTCATGAGGTAGGAGAGAGAATGGAAAGGATCTGTTTTACACTTTGAAGTAACTGCAGAAAAGGATGTTCCAAACCATGCACCCTGATTTCAAGTACGGAAAGTATGTTACACAGTTGATAGGGGACAATCAGGTTGAATATGTTAGTTCAAAAGAATGGGCTTGCTTTATCACTATAGCTGGATCACTATGCCTGTAAAATGTAACAGCAGCTATAATGCGAACAGAAGGGGTTTTTATTTAAAAAAAAATAAAAATAAACAAGTGGAATACAAAAACGAACAAGTGGAACTACAAAAAGCTACACAGTAAAGGAAATCTTCCACCTAAACAATGAAAAGGCAACCTACTGAATGGGAGAAAATATTTGCAAATCATATCTCCAGTAAGAGGTTAATACTCAAAAAATAAAAAGATCTCATAAGCAATTCAATTGCAAAAAAAAAAATTAAAAAAATGGGTAGAGGATCTGAATAAGACGTTTTTTCAAGAGAAGACATAGAGATGGTTAACAGGTACATCGTAGATGCTCACTATCAGCCCTGGCTGGTGTGGCTAAGTGGATTGAGCATAGGACTGTGAAGCAAAGGGTCACAGGTTTGATTCCCAGTCAGGGCACATGCCTGGGTTGCAGGCCAGGTCCCCAGTAGGGAGCATGTGAGAGGCAACCACACACTGATGTTTCTCTCCCTCTCTTTCTCCCTCCCTTCCCCTCTATCCTCTCTCTAAAAAGAAATAAAATCTTTAAAAAAAAAAAAAGGTACCATCATTAATCATCAGAGAAATGCAAATCAGAACCACAATGAGATTATCACCTCATACCTGTCAGAATGGGTATTATTAAAAAGACAGAAAATAACAAATGTTGGCAAGGACGTGGAATAAAGGGAATCCTTTGTAAATTGTAACCAAGGTAAATTTGTACAGCCAGTATAGAAAATAGTATGGAGGTTCCTCAAAATATTAAAAATAGAACTGTCATATGATCCAGCTATCCCACCTCTGAGTATTCATCCAAAGAAAACAAAAAACTAACTTAAAACGATACATGCACCCCCATGTTCATTGCTTCACTATTTACATAGTCAAGATAAGGAAACAACCTAAGTGTCCATCTTTGGGTGAATTGGTGAAGAAGATGTAGCACATATTCCCGTATGTTACATATACAGTGGGATATTCGGCCGTAACAAAGAGTGGCCGAAATGAAGCGTTGCGATTTGCAACAACATGGATGGACCTCGAGAACGTTATGCTGCTAAGTGAAATAGGCTAGACAGAAAAAGATAAATACTATATGATCTCACTTATATGTTGAATCTAAAAAAACAAAAACTAACCCCACCAGAGAAGGGGGTGGGTGAAACGTATAAAGGGGTCCAGAAGCACAAACTTGCAGTGAGAAACGAGTCATGGGGATGTGATTTATAGCATGGTGAGTATAGCTAATAATACTGCGTTGTGTGTTTGCAAGTTGCTAAGAGTAGATTTTTAAAAGCCCTCATCACAAGAAAGACAGTTTTGTAATTATGTCTGGTGATAGAAGTTGACTTACTATGGTGATCGTTTTGCAGTCTATACAAATATCAAATCATAGTGTACACCTGAAACTAATATGTTATATATCAATTATATTTTAATAATAAATACAATGGAAAAATATAAAATGGGATAAAAAGAAAATAAAGAGGAGTAGGAGAGCTGTCCTGTGTCTTCTGATTCCTAGTACATACATTTCTAGTTCTAAACTGACTCACGGTCATTAAAAATAATTTGGACTTATCCCACTGTATTATATATAATAATACTTTTATTTTTGTTTCTCAAAGTCACTTGGTAAGTGAGGCCCCATATATTATGAAACAAATTTTACACACGTTAGAAATGCATGGATGGCTTCTGTGCTTGTAAGTGGAAACACTAGTCCAGTTTCAGGCCAAAAATAGTTCTTAGATAACTTGCTAAGGGAGCACAGTACAAGTCTGTCAGATTAGAACTTTTTCAGTTGGACATCGTGGCTCTGCTATCTATGACTTGTGGATCCTTGAGCTCAGTACATTTCAAGGCCAAAAAATAAGTTAGGCATTCACTGATTTTCATGAATGCGTGAATATGATACATGAGCATCAATGAGCTTCTATTGATATAAGATCTTCTGAAATCTCAAACATTAATATACTTGATATTTGCCTCCTTGTTTTTTGTCTTCAATGTACATTTTTGAGAATTGTTTTCTCGCCCTGGCTGGTGTGGCTCAGTGGATTGAGCGCTGGCCTGTAAACCAAAAGGTCACTGGTTCTGTTCCTCGTCTGGGCACATGCCTGGGTTGTGGCCCAGGTCCTCAGTCCAGGGCACACAAAAGGCAACTGATTGATGTATCTCTTGCACATCATTGTTTTTTTGCCTCTCTTTCTTTCTTTCCTTCTGTTTCTCTAAAAATAAATAAAATCTTTTAAAAAATAAAGAATTGTTTTCTCTTTATAACATTTAAACTAGTACTGAACAACTTCAAGTTTATAGTTTTTCCAGTCAGTTGATGAGCCGGTAAATTTCTTCCCTCCTTTACATGTTGCATGATTATGAAACAGTGTTCTGGTTTTTTAAAAATCTGTTTGATATTTGCAGAAACAAATTGGAGAAACATGGTGGAAACTTCAGATGGATTGGAAACATCAGAAAATGAGAGAGAGGTTCCCTGTAAACACAGCTCATCTGAAAAGTCCAGTAAACTTCCACTTGACACAGCCCCTGTTGGTAAGCAGTCCCTGATAGTGGCTGCAGGCAGCACTACCTCAGCTCCAAACCCTGGGAAGTCGGCAGCGAGTGAGAAAGAGGAAGTGAAGCCAGATGACCTGGAGTGGGCCTCCCAGCAGAGCACCGAAACTGGCTCCCTGGATGGCAGTTGCCGAGATATTCTGAATTCCTCCATCACTAGCACCACCAGCACTCTTGTACCTGGCATGCTTGAAGAAGAGGAGGATGAAGATGAAGAGGAGGAGGAAGATTATACTCATGAACCCATATCTGTAGAAGTACAGCTCAATAGTAGAATTGAGTCCTGGGTTTCTGAGACCCAGAGAACGATGGAAACTCTTCAGCTTGGGAAAACCCTTAACGGTTCTGAGGAAGACAATGTAGAGGAGAGTGGGGAAGAGGAAGCAGAGGTGCCTGAAGTGCTGGAGCCAGGAATGGACAGTGAGGCCTGGACTACTGACCACCAAGTAAGTCCGGAGCAGCAGAAGCCCAGCAACTGCAGCCCTCTGGACAGCCAGCACTCCCACTCAAATTATGCACCCCCAAATCTTTAACTCAGGAAATGCCAGCTTTCTGTCTCCAGCTGTGTAAGGGTTACAGCCATTATCTTATATGCTTCATCTCAACATTTTGCACTGTCCAATATTTAATATATGTATTTAATTCTTGACAGAAATATTTTTGTAGCTGTCTTTTACTTGATTTGTTATGATCTACAGCTTAGCTTTTAAGTAGCATCTCAGTGTCTTTCTGAGAACTGTGTGGAAAATCCAGAATTGTTTCAGCTTACATTGTTATGGGAAATAATGATTTAAAAAAGAACAAGACCAAGTTTTAAAGAAAACAAGTTTAAAGTACTTACTTAGAGTCATTTTGAAAGTTAAAGATCAAGGTTCTAAGGATAGGAGCAGTTATCAGTATTTGCTCCAAGACTGTTTTTACTCTAACCGGTCTGGCCAAGACGTCTGGGCTTCTTTCAAAGAACTGGCGGTAGAGCTAGAAAATTTTAAAAATGTCTGAGCGAAACTTAAGTTCACAAGGTGTTTTGTGTTAAGGATTGATGCAACTTTTTTTGGCCCACAAATGCTTCTTTCAGAAGTTGCTGGTCATTGTGATCGACCAAAATTGGGATGGGCTAAAACGGAACCTTCGATACTTAGGTGAGCAAAGGGGCGGCCACAGTTAGAGCGGCCTCTCTTGTGCGGCGTGACCCGTGGTGTTTGGACAGGGAAACGTCACCCATGGTGGGGCCTTCCAGGTTTTGTCTCACATTTGCTTCTTACCTCAGGAACGCTTTTGTACATACTCACATTTGCATAAAGTTAGTCAGGTTTTTGACATTAAATAACTGATTGTATGACTGCAGCTCTTACATGTACCTAATCCAGAAACAAAGTCTTATACTGGTGTATTCTCTTGCATGCTTCTGATTCAGGACTTTCACTTTGAGACGTGGATTTGAAGGGGTATCCAAATTTGTCCTGAGTGGAAAACCATTTCACTTTAAAATATATATATTTTTGCCCCTTGCCTCAAGCACTTGCCATGTATCACTAATCATAGTTATTGATAGGAGGTCAGGGAAAGGAACTTCATGTAACGTGTAATGGTATCCTGGTATTCAAGGGCTGGAAGAGGAAGTTTTGAAGAAAAGAGCAAGTTCTAATTGTGCTGAAACTATCAGATTATTTAGAGTATGCAGCTGTACACAGGTATTAATACTTGATCGCTATTACTTATCCCTGCCCTTCTCTAGGAATGTGTATACCTGCTTGGGAGAAATACTGAGCTCAGTGTTTTATTCACTAGTCAGTCACCACCTGGTAGTGAGCGGCCTTTACAAGTTTACGTAACAGTGGGAGAATTACAAATTACCTGTTTTCCTGTCTTCTTTCCAGCTCCACCCCCAACTGACCAACACACACACAGACACTCCAGCCTTACACACAAGCTCCCATCAGCAGGCACAGAAGCGAGGAGGGAGGGGTATTTTCCCTGCCCTGGTTTTATAGGGCAAGCTTTGCCTCACAGAGGCAGGAGGGAAGAATTGGGCGGATTCTTTACTGAACTCATAGGGACTACTGTGCTATTTTTGATGTTTTATAATCTTGGCATTTAATTACTGGAGAGATCAGATCCTTGACTGATGATTTAGTGTTTGTGAATTGTGGAAGTTTGAGCATTGCTGTGTAGAAAACATCAGTCTGTCAACTTGTTAGTGTGCTGAAAGGGGACGTTACTATGCTGTCCTGTCTGACCTGTTCTCCGGAGCAGACGCCAGGGCGCAAAGCCTCCAGTACGACAGGAACCTGGCGTGAGAAAATGAAACCTCAGACATAGCAATCATGGGTTTGCATGCAGCAGATCTTACTGTCTCTATGCATTTGGAAATGTTAGTTGGTTTAAAGAAATGATAGAGTTTTGAACTACTGACAATCTTAAAAGTAAACTTAAAAGCTTTTCATACTTTTTAATGGTGTAAATTTCCTTTGATGTCAGTGATTCAGTAACTCTTGATCAAGGCAGTGGCTTTTCAGAGGTTTCTTATATTTTATATCTCTTCTGAATGAGAATTGTCATTTTAGATTTTTGACATTTGTATCAAAAGAGAAGTTGAGGAAATCTTTGAAACACACATAACTTTCCTTTTTGCTATAGACTTTAGAAGTGTTTAATTACGTGTTCAATAAACGCTCTTGCACAGGCAGTACCCCTGCCAGCAAACCCAAGGGACCACAGGCTTTTATATGAGACAGGTCACCTCCAGAGGAAAGCCCAAAATTGATTAAAGTGTTACTGTGTTGAAATACACTAAGTAAATATTAATAATGTCTTTATAATTTGTTTCCTTTAGATAAATTCTGGAATGTGTGTATATTATATACAGGAGAAAGTGTGAAGATTAAGGAAGTGTGTGTGTTTTTTTTTTGTCTTTAGGGGTGTGGTCTGGGGTCAGTGCCTCTTTGGACCTAGAGAGATCTAATGGTAAGAGTAGGGTTCATCATCGCAAAAAAACAAAAACCATAGTGACTTTTTTCTTAGTGTGTAGAAGTGGTCTTACTGGCAATAATTAATACTCGATTTTCATTCAGTACATAAGTATCTGAATTACAGTATGAATTGCACTCCCAGAACTAGATTTCTGCTTCAGTAGGTTTGTTTACTGTGAGGATCACTTCTCAAAAGACAAAGGTTCATATTAGCTTAAGTTTTGGTTTCAATATATTTGTAAATGATGTAATATATTTCTTTTGACTAAACATGGGGAAAATAATCTGTTATACATTGAGAAGTTTTTAATGGCTTTGAGTGGAGGTCATTTTTTGCAGGGATGGTATTTTATATGCTTTCAGTATTTGGAAAAGAATTAGTCAAAAGGAATTTACATAGTTTAAATATTGAGAAATTAATATCCAAATAATGTACTTGTCTGATTTCTTAATGAGCTGGGGGAGGTGGGTTGGGTGGTAATTGTAATGTGCAAATGAATAGTGAACTCTACATTCATTTTTCAGCTATTTAACATAAAACTGTTAAATCTTAACACATTGTTACTTTAATATATGTATAAATAAGTATTACTGTTTGTAAAGCTGCTGTTTGCTTTAAAAACCTGTCATTTAAGTATTTCCTGTATGTTGTGCCAACAGGTTAGAACATTAACTTTTCTGTTTAAAAACTTTATCATTTTTTGATTTAAAAATTTTTTTCTGTGAAATAAGTTATTTACAGGCATCTTCTCCCTCACGCCTTCCAACCTTCATACACATCACAGAATCACCCAAACTGTTTGGCTGCTCTGGTGCCAGAATCTTAAGTAATCATAAATTTTAAACTTGGTTGGCACACCACACCTTCAAAGTATTTGCATTGTTTTGTAATTTAATTTCTAAATATACCACATAAATTTATAATTTAATGTGTTAATTGTAATGCTCTAATAAAAAACTAGCAAAATTAGTATGAACTGTAACATAAAGGGATTTTCATCTTGTTCTTTGTTGTATGAAGGATAATTGTTATATCACATATTAGGGGTAATAACAGCTTTTTTGCACTATGTAAATACTAGTGAAGATTCTTCTGTAACTAATAAAATTATTATTGAAATGCTGTCTCTCATTTGAGAATAGGTATATAAGGAATTCATGACTTGCTCAGCGTGTAGGAGAAAGAAAAACAGCCAGGCCCATGGTGTTGCTTGGTGTTCTCATGGGTTTGCCAAAGAAGGTTGGAGAATCTGCAGGAAGGAGTTATTAGTAAAAATCTCCATTTGGGACGGATGGAGTGATGTGGGGCAGAGCCTCACCATGGAGCCAGAGACCGTCCGAGTCGGGAGAAGGCGCCCGCCGCTTTCTTTTTGTGCTGGTTACTTTGCGACAAGCATCGTCTAAGCCTTTTCCCAGTATTAGCTCGTTTCACCCTCTCAACAGCCTTGTGGGGATACTGTGAATCACCTTTTTGATGAAACAGTCATGGAGGTGTTAGGTAACTTATCCGAGAAAACGCAGCTGGTGCATGGCAGAGCTGGGATTCAAACTCAGTCCCGTGGCCAAGTCCGTGGACTTAACTGGGCTCTGTTGCTTCACAAAACGCTCAGGGTATGTAAACCAAACGGTGCTTTCCTCCACCTCCTGCGTGCGCTGGGGCTGACCTGGTTGCCTCATTTCCTGAGCCTCACCTAATCACTCTCCCTAAAGTAGTCCCAGACTTTGTCACTAGGTCACAAATGCAGGGAGTCTGAAAAGAATAGCCTGATCTGTTAGAAATTAGGTCATTAATCTTCATAATGAGAAGAAATGAATTTTTGGTGATTGCAGAGAGAAAGGCAAATACCCTCTCATTTACATCAGTACATTTCCTTTTCTATTTTTTGACCGATGTTTGCACCACTTCTGGTAAATCTTAACAATGATCAGTTTTCTTCTAACTGACCAGAAGAGGGTGTCCATGGCCCCTGAAAAGGGTTACCATGTAATAATTTTTTAAATGGGGAGAGAGGGAAGAGAAATAATCCTGGACTGTGGGCTTTGCTAATAGAAGGCTCTGAGCTCTGAGTCTAAGCTGAGAGCTCAGAAACCATATCTGTAAGTACCGTTGCCCTTTTAGGAAAAATTGTCGAAAGAATTAGCTGCATGTTAAGTAGTTCAATCGAAATTTCTAAATTAGCAATATTTTAGGTTGTCTTGGATTCTTTGGATGTTCTTGGATTCTTCTGACATGTATAAAATGTAACATCTGCTGACAGAATACTTACCAATGGCAGCCTTGTGGACTACAGGGCCAAAGCATGCTCTGCTGGATTTCCCACAGTGCAGAATTCGCAAAAGGGAAATGCTTCAGTTCTGGACCTGGTCTCAATCCCTATATTTCTGTCCACTCCACTCCCGTCTTTCCAACACCAAGTAATTGGCAACCCTATGGCAAGTAGACTCTTGCAGAAATGGGTTGACTAACTCCCTGGCTACCTTCATCTAAGGGTGTAGTGTGGAAGCAGGGGGCTGGCGTACGTAAGTACTGAGCTGCATAAAATTTGGAGCTCCCAGCCCAGCTTGAAGGTCTGAGGCTCCAAACAACCCAATTTTGAGTCGGTGAGCTATGGTTTAAAATCTGGAGTAGAAGAGTTTCCTGTGGAAGAAATGCGTGCTTCATCTCAGAAACATTGGCTTTGGCCATGGCCTTGAGTTACTCAGAGCAGGTAACAACCCCAGCCTTCCTATGGTGGGACTCTTGATGACAAGAGATGGCAGCAAACATGGTCCTTGCTGAGGTGTGCACAGACCCCCCTGTTCCCATACTTCTCAGTTTTCTCCGTGTTTACCTGAGTTAGAGTGTTTTCTTGCTTTGCACACCTTCAGCTTGAGAATGGGATAACGAATTAAAATGTAAGCAGTTAATTTTGTAAGCTCTGATTAGGGAGGAATGAGCAACGTTTCAAAATTACTGGTTTCTCAGTCGAGGGATAAGTGTTAAGAGACCATCACCCCTGTCTTGTTTTTCTTCACTTTCCTAAAACCAATGTCCTGAGGCAAATGGTGAGTTTCTGGCAAGTTCTGTAACACTTGTCAGGAACGGAAGAGAGATCTCTGTGGCTACTTTACAAATATCAAACAGTGATGGCCAAGAAAAAGTTTGTCTTTAATCTTTCCCTAATACTTAAGATACTCCATTTAAACTGTTTCATAATCTTTTAGATAAAGAGATCACCTGTGGACCACATGGGCCCGCAGCCTGTTTTGGTAAATGAAGCTTCGTGGGAATGCAGCCACAGCCCTGCATTCGCACGCCAACTGTGGCTGCGTTCCTGCCGCAGAACCGCAGGGCCCAGAAGCCTGGCGTGGCGGCCCGGCGGGGCCTTCACAGGAAGTCTGCCTGCCTCTGGAGCCGAGAGGGTGTCCAACTGCACCTCGTTCCGTGTGGTTTTTCTCCCAGGGCTTCCTTTTATTTCTGAGAATGACACATCTGGTATGTATTTACATACTTCAAAAATGCTTCACGCTTCGCCCAGTGGCAGAAGGCGTGTGGATGCCTGGGAGGGACACCATCGGAAACAAGCCCCCTGCTCTCTGATCGTACAGACGCATGGGTGGCTGGGGCTTGTTCTCCGTCTTCCACGCCTCTGCCACATCAGGCAAGGCACCTGATCGTCTGACTCTTAGCTTCTCCGCTACCAATGAGGGATGTACTGGTACTGGTTGAATTTGTTACAGAACCCTGAAACTTGGATCCTCCATGGGGAAACAGGCTATTCTTGGTCAAGAAGGGCGATGAGTTCAGTTAGGGCTGGGCACTTTGCAGAGGCCACCACAGCCAAAGACAGGCCAGCACCCCCATAGTGGGTTGGAGCCCAGAATGCACCATGGTAATTAGGCCAATCACCCTTGTTCCCTCAAAAAATCTGAACTGGAACCTCAGAAAGAGAGTAGAATAGGTACACTGAGACAGTAGAGAGGCCATGAGAACAACAGAGCAAGGAGCTGCCTTCTATCATGACAGCTTTGTGAGTTTTGCCTGTTCCTAGGCCTTTGATCCGCACTGGTTTTTCTCAGTTACAGAGCTTGTCTGATTTGGACACGCAACAGAGTCCTACATAGGTGACCAAAATGTTCTGGCTGTGTGGAGACAGGGCTCATCATAAATGAGCTGAGAATGTGCCACTTCATGGTGACCTGTGCCAGGAGTCTGCACGTGTCAGGGTGGGAGCTGGGTGCATAAAGGAGTGTCCCCAGGCCGGCAGTGGGGATGCCCGCAGCTGGGACACAGGCTGGGTGAGGCGGAGCACTCCCTCCAGGCAGGGCTGTGGGTGCGGGAGCCCTTCAGCAGCTCCAACGCCGCCACCACCACCACACCTGTACAGGATGTCCCGCCCCACGTGAACCAAAGCTTTGAGATCACCCCCGACCCCTTTCCCTCTTACCTGTCAGGAAATTCTGCTACTTTCACAGCAAAATGTATCCAGCATCCAGTGACTTTTCTCTCCTTCCTCTCCTCACTCTCCCAATCCCATTGTTGCAATAATCTCCCCCTCCCTTCTCACCCTCCCCCATTGTTTCATTCGTGTCCTGGGGTTGTTCTCCACACAACAGCCCTAATGATCCTGTTAAATGTCTGAACAGATCATGTCTGTTCTGAACAGACATGGCTCCCACATCACCCAGAGGAAAACCCTTTCCTGTCTGCAGTGGCTCACAAGCCTGTGCACGCACACCCTTAGTTATTCCTTTGGCCGCATCTGCCACACCTCCCTCCAACCCCACCCTTGCTCACTCTACTGGCCTCCTTGCTAGATCTGGAACGTGCAGAGTACACTGCTGCCTCCAGGCCTTTGCACTGTCTGCTCCCCTTGCTGGGAGGTTCATTTACCCCCTCCTACACCTCCTTTGGGTCTTTGATCAAGTGCACCTTCACAGTAAGGTCTCAGGGGAGTCGGGGTCCACCCCGTCCAAAATTATAACACTCTCCATCAACTGATTCCCCAATCCTGCTCCTTCCTCATTTGCACTTATCCCCAAACCTGTTCTCTCCCTCTTTCCCCCTCCCCCCATTTGCACTTATCAAGCTCTAACTTTCTATTGAGTTATCTTGTCTCCCCACCTCTCCCCGCTACTAAGCTCTGTGGGCAGAGACTTTGAACTGTTACTGCATTAACCTCTGTCTTTAGCGCAATGCCAGGCACAGAAGGGCACTCGGCAGATCTTTGTTGAATGAGTGCATGGGAGAAGGCTGCATGGCGTAAGGAAATTGGCCTCTGCAATGCAGCCACATGCTATGCGGCATTTACACTGGTACTTGCTGACTCCCCGGCCACTCCTATGTTCTCACGTTTGTTCTGAGTTTGGGATTGCAGGAGACACTATCCTGAATCTCAAACAGAAAAGCCTCACCCTAGAATAGGGGATTCCTTGAGTTTCTCCGTATTTAATGGTCCTATGTTGCTTATTGCTCGGAATACATGGTAAGTTTAGTGACTAATGATTCCTATGTGGAGGGAGGTGACAAGTTGCCCAACGTTTCTATGAGGTTAAGTGGGAAGGGGGCAGGAATGCATGAGCCCCTTCCAGTGTTTATAATGTTTTATTTTTAGGTTGTATGAGCAGGACGTGAAAATGTGGTATATTATTTGTTAAATTTTTATACACTTGAGGTATCTAATGAGAATAACCAAAAGAAATGGCCAACTTAAATGCAGCCCTTGTCTCTCCCATAACTAACTGACTTCCCAGACTGTGCACTGACTTCAGAACACTGACAAAGAAAGCTGGTGGTAGAAATGAAACTAGAAGTCCATCTGAAACCTCTGTCTTGATTGATTTAGCAAATAGTTATGATGTGATAAATAGCCAGTAGCTACACATTTTATCTTTTTTCTATGAACCAGAAATTGTGCCACTTCATCTGTCACCTGGCCTACACCTCCCCACAGTGATGAGAAATGTGGCTCACACCTATGACTCTCCCATCTGCTCTCTAGCTGGAGCAAGGTGCTTTAATCTTCATAGAAAGATTGAAGATTGTGTTGGCGACCCACTTATCTGGTTTCCTTAGTAACCAGAGCACAGCATTTAAAGTGACGGCAACTCTCGCTCAGAATAGAAATTGAGTAAGCCTGATCCTGGTGCCCCAGATCTGCTCAGGGCTGCTTTAACTTCCAAAGACTCTTCCTCACCTGGCTATTTGTGGGAGCAGACCTCGAAAGGGGTAACTGCCTGGAATAAAATCATAGCGAGAGCTCTGGACCTGTGTCCATAGCCAACTCACTCTTGCCCGTTTTAGTGGCCCTGGAAATGTTGAACAAAGTCTTTTAACTTAGGAGTTTAAGAACACTGATCTATGTTCTTGTAACTTTAACAGCAATATAGGTATGCTGCCACCAGTTTTCATGTAATCTGAGCAAGAAGCAAGATGATGAGGCTGCCCAGCTTTTAGGAAAAGCACAAAGAAAGAAAATTAAAAGAACTTTGAAAGCAAATCACTGTTAAAGAACTATGGCCAGGCATCTATTATTTCATCTATTATTTGCTTAGTATGTCCCTTCTCTGCGGAATGGCACCACCCCTGCCCCACCCCCACCCCACAGGTGTAATTTTTTTAATTGTAGCAGAAACAGTTAACTGATTCTAAAACCACTGACTAGTATGGAATCCTAAAACAGTTAATCCAGTTTGGGCCAATGGGTCTCATTCTTGGGATTTTCAGATTCGGTCAGTTGGTTTTGGGTGCTTGGATTTTACCACAGTGCCATCCAATGCCATCAGTGGCAGTTGAAAAACAAAGTCTGGGTCAGTGTTGAGCAAGTTTTCTGACCTTGCAGAGTGTCAGAGCCTCCAATACCCTACTGCCTTCGACTCCCTGTGAGGGGAAAGTGTTACGGTCAGTCAGGCAGCACTTTTCTGGTGTGCTGGACTGTGGCACACGAGTTCTCCTTATTTACTCGGCCAGAGTTCTGTCTCTGTGCAAACACTGTGACCATCCCGGGGAAACAGCGTTCACGTATCGTGCATCAAAACACGCTGCCTAAACTGCGAAGGTCCAGGAGGGTGGGGCGGCTGGTGCTCAGAGGTTCTCAGCCCCGGGCGGTTTCTTCCCAGGGGTACTTTTGGCAGGTCTGGAAGTATTTTTGATTACCACAGCTGGAGAGCATGCCACTAGCATCTCTTAGGTGGGGACCAGAGAAGCTGCTAAGCATCATACAATGCACAGGACAGTGCCCCTCTCTCCCTACAACAAAGAATTATTCGGCCCAAAATGTCAACAGTGCAGAGTCTGAAAAACTGGGCTAACTAAACGCCAAGATGCCAGATCAGCCCGAATGGGTTCAGGGCCCCAAGTCAGTGGGCATGTGCTCACATGGTGCAGTCAAATGCTCTTGACCTCTGCTTCTGGCACATGTTTAGACGTTCTCTAATGTTCCAGAGTGGACTTAGCCAGACACACTCAGATCTGGACAGAACAGGGCTCCCCACACCCCACTTCCTGGGGGAGAGGATGAGGAGAGCTCACCCCGAGCTTCTGATCACATGCCAGCGCCTCCTCCCATGCAAACCCCCCCACTTGTTTTCTCCCATCACATGTGGAGGCGTGTGTGAGCAAAAAGGCAGGGATGCACCTCTGGCAAAGGAGGCTGTGAGAGAAAGCTCCAAGAAAAGCGTGAGTCTGGTGCCAGCAGAGGCCTGGACAATGAGCACTTTGGCCCTGACCACACCATTCAGTCTACTAGCAAGAGTGGTTGGGGCCGCCTTGTAGGACACCACAAAGTGGAACCCACCACCTGCCCTGGGAGCAGCATCCCCGAAGCAGATGCATTAAAGCCCCTGCAGGTTGCTCCAATGGGAACCACGCCCCTCAGGAGGGTCTCGGGACAGGGTCTAGGAAACTCCCGCCCAGCCTCTGTCTTCCTGGAGAGGAGAATGGAGCACAAAGCCCATGCTGGACTACAAAGGATTCGCTCTCTTGTTAAAATCATCACGTCCTGGTTCGCACCAGAGTCAGGGGTTCCTCAAATGTGGGACTTCATGTTAAAACAAAGACAGTCCCAGATCATTTGTGAAGTGGTCACCCCAGTGTTCAAAGACATAGGAGGACAGGTCATGAAAGGAGCACCCTTTATTACGTTTTAATTGAATTACTTGCTGCTTATGTGCCCATGACTCAGTTAGGTGCCCGGTGGACTGAGAGAAGTACAGGCAGTCCTGATTCACACGCAGCTGGGCACACAGAGCTCAGACCATTTTCCCAGACAAACCATTTTAAAGTGCCAGTGATACTCCCAAGCTAAACCCTGGAAGCCCCGAGTGTAAATCACACTGGAGTTGAAATGATAGAATCCCCTCCTTCCCAGCACACACAACTACAGGAAGCAATGCTTTTGCAAATGTAGTGTTTCTGCTACGTGGATCAAAACTGGGGTTGTGCTTTCCCCTTTTTCCTGGAAAAACTGCATAACTCAGGCTAATAGGTACACAGGCACAATTTCCTGGCCCCTCCTACCAATGACACATGCATGTGGACACATACATGTGTGCACACACATGTGTGCACAGCACACATACACGGTCTGTTTCTTATCCAAACTCCCACCCCAGTGGTATAGTGAGAATCAAGGTGCCCTGGTGTGATGTCAAGCCAGTGGTCTTTGCCCTGCTGGGCTGTGTGTCTCTCAGGATGGACACTCTCCTCTCTGTGGTCTCCAGATGCTGATGGCAGGGATAAGGGAACACAGCAGACTTTCAGAGTCTGTGGAATGGAGGCCCATGGCTGGCAGCGTGTGGGTCAGGGTGACGAGAGCTGAACCCCAGTCAGTTTCCAGGACGCAGGGTCTTTGGTAAGGCGAGAACCAAGAGATGATTCAGTTCAATTCCCTCATTTGCAGGTGAGGAAGCGGAGGCTTAGGGAAGTGAAGGAACCTGCCCAAGGTCACTTAGACTTTCGGAGGCTTGTCAGGGGAACCCAGATGTTCCAGTCCCCAGCCTTTTGCTACTGCATCCTCTGCCTCAGAAACTAGAAAATCCTCTGGGGTCCTCTGCCACCCCCAATTCTACTTTTGAAAATAGATTTTCTAAGAAAGGCTTTATGTTCTGGCCAAAATAACTACGCTTGCTAAATTGGGATCATAGAACTCCTGAGGCAGAGCGCGCAGGACTGTGCCACCCAATGACACTGCAGACGCCGCACCTCCCCTGCACCCGGAATCTTCCTCCTACCAAGCAGAAAACAGCACCAGGCAGCACTGCCAACCAGCAGCTGCTTCTACCATCGTCACCACACTTACCTGCACCAGTTGGAGAGGGCTGCCTTGCACCTGGCCATCTTCTTACCCCTGCAAATGTTCTTAAACCCCAAGAGCCATGGGACTGCTCCCTGTGGGTGTGTGACAAGAGTCGGGAGAGGAAATACGAATGCTTTGCAGAAAGATTTTATTCTGGCGCTTAACACTGCTCCAGCCAGAGATGTCTGCTGAGTGTCCCAGCCTCTTTCCTAACCTCGAAGTGCCAGGTGTCTCCCTTAAGGCCATGCTGCTTCATCCAAGGTCCTCGGGCTTCCAGGGCAGGTGGGTGTGCTCTGGATATGCAACTGTGATGCAGCAATGCACTGAACGTGCAGGGCTGTTAGCACCTTGCAAGATGCTTTTGCGTTGGGCCCTGTGACAGGTAGGCCAGACATTCCATTTTATGGACAAGAAACTGAACACAGTTTTGATTCTTCAAATTTATCCAGTGGCAGAGATGAGATTAGAGCATGGGTCTCTGGATCCAGTATCTTTCCACCAAAAGTGTAGAAGTCTTTTTAAAAAGTCTAATTTCTTCTAAATAGACAATGCCTACACATCATTCAAAATCCAAAGAGATTTTTAAAAAGTGTACAGTGCAAAATAAGTCTCGTCCCTGCTTATCAGCTCCCCCCAAAAGCAATTCCCTAGAAACACAGCCTCCCAGAATTAATCTATGTACATGTGTGACCATATAAATAGAATTGAGATAGCTTTTATTCACATAAATTTGTATTTGCCACTTCGGCATGTGGAGCTGCCTTGCACAAGGGTCAGTGTTGCTCACGTGGTCGGGGGAGGGCAGTCTATCCTTCAGTAATGTGCATCCCCCCCTCCACCCCGAGTCAGGCTGCTCCAGGGCAGAACTGGCACTGATCCCATACATGTGACATAACCTTTCTGAGGTGGAAGCCTTCTCATCTGACAAATGGACACAATAACTCATAACACATAGGTAAGAAAGCGTGCATAACATGTTTAGTACATAATACATGTGTTTAATAAATGGGGACAATTTCCTGCGTGCCTACTATGTGTCAGACACTGTACTAGGTACAAGAGAAAGGAGATGAATAAAAGGGACTGTTGGCCCTTAAAGTGCTTAGAATTTAAAATAGGTGACCCTGCTCTAGCTGGCGTAGCTCGGTGGATTGAGTGTGGGCCTGCGGACCAAAGGGTCGCCTATTCGATTTCCAGTCTAGCACACATGCCTGGGCTGCAGGCCAGGTCCCCAGTAGGGGGCATGTGAGAGGCAACCACACATTGATGCTTCTCTTCCTGTCTTTTCTCTCTTCCTTCCACTCTCTCTAAATCTTTTAAAAAAATAAAATAAAATAAGTGGCCCTGGCTGTTGTGACTCTGTGGAGTGAGTGCCAGCCTATGAACCAAAAAGTGATCATTTAGATTCCCAGTCAGGGCACATGCCTGGGTTGTGGGCCAGGTCCCTGGTAGGGGGCACTGGAGAGGCAATTACACATTGATGTTTCTCTTCCTCTCTTTCTCCCTCCCTTCCTCTCTCTAAAAATAAATAAATAAAATCTTTAAAAAAATAAAGTAGTAGAAGGAGCTGTAAGCAAACAAATTATAGTATAGCAGGATGGGTGGTAAGCAATTAATGCGGAGGGTAAGATCATAGGCCTTAGATCCAAACTTGAGAATTCCTTTGGGAGGACAGTCCACCAAGCCTTAGTGTGCACCTACTGATTAATTCACAGATGTGATGGTGAAAAGAAGGGGATGTGCTGGATCTGGAGTTCAAATCCCATCTTGGACAAGTTACTTTACTTGCCTGAGTTTCCTTGTCTATAAGACAGGATTAATGATATAGAGTTGTGAGGATTAAGTGAAATAATGCACAGCACTTAAAACATTGCCTGGCTTATGGTAGACATTTAATAAAGAGTGATTTTAGTAATTACAACATCTAATTTTATATATGAGTAAATGCCATAGCAGGAATATATACCAGGTGCTAAGGCAGCACAGGGAGAGGATAAGTATCACACTGTCACGAGAACCACAATGGTAGCCCCTTCCCTTGGGATCACCACGTGCCAGCCCTGTCCTTGGCATTTCACCTGTGTCTCAGTGCTCACAGCCTCCCTGTGAGGACAGCATTGCTCCCTTCTTTTTATATATTTTTTATTTTATTATATTTTATCAATTATGCTATTATAGTTGTCCTTATTTTTCCTCCTTAGTCCCTCTCCACCCAGCACCCCCACACACACTCCCTCAGGCAATCCCCCCAACATTGTCCACATCCATGGGTCATGGGTATAAGTTCTTCAGCTACCCCATTTCCCATACTGTACTTCCCATCCCCATGGCTGTTCTGTAACTACCTGTTTGTTTCTTAATCCCCTCACCTCTTCACCCACTCTCCACCACCTGCCTCCCATCTGGCAACCATCAAAACGCTTTCTGTATCCATGATTCTGTCTCTGTTCTTGTTTTCTTAGTTTGTTTTTAGATGCAATTGCTGATAGATGTGTATTTTATTGCCATTTTATTGTTTATCATTTTGATTTTCTTCTTTTTCTTAAATAAGTCCCTTTAACATTTCATATAATAATGGTTTGCTGATGATTAATCCTTTAGTTTTTTATTCTCTGGTAAGCTCTTTTTTATTTTTATTTTTTAAATATATTTTATTGATTATGTTATTACAGTTGTCCCATTACCCCCCCTTCATTCCCCTCCACCCTGCACACCCTCTCCCACCCATATTTTCCCCCTTTAGTTCATGTCTATGTGTCATAAGTTCTTTAGCTTCTACATTTCCCATACTATTCTTGCCCTCCCCCTGTCTATTTTCTACCTACCATCTATGCTACTTATTCTCTGTACCTTTTCCCCCTCTCTCCTCCTCCCACTCCCCTGTTCACATGGAGGGTTAGCAACAGGGGAGTGGTAAGCTCTTTATCTGCCCTTCGATTCTAAATGATAGTTTTGCTGAGTAGAACAATCTTGGCTGTAGGCTCCTGCTTTTCATGACTTTGAATATTTCTTGCCAGTCCCTTGAAGCCTACAAAAGTTCTTTTGAGAAATCAGCTGACAGTCTTATTGGTACTCCCCTAGGTAACTAACTTATTTTCTTTTGCGGCTTTTAAGAGTCTCTCTTCATCTTTAACCTTTGGCTTTTTAATTATGATGTCTCTTGGAGTGGGCCTCTTTATCCATCTTGTTTGGGACTCTGTACTTCCTGAACTTGCATGTCTATTTCCTTTACCAAATTGGGAAAGTTTTCTTTCATTATTCTTTCAAACTGATTTCCAATTTCTTGCTCTTTCTCTTCTCCTTCTGGCACCCCTATGATGTGAATGTTGGACCTCTTGAAGTTGTCCCATATACTATCCTCAGTTTTCGGATTCTTTTTTCCACTTGTTGTTCTGATTGGTTGTTTTTTGCTTCCTTATGTTTCAAATCATTGATCTGATTCTCAGCTTCATCCACTCTACTGTTGTTTACTTGTAAATTATTCTTTATTTCAATTAGTGTATCCTTCATTTCTGACTGGGTCTTTTTTATGCTGTTGGGGTCCTTGCTAAGTTCCTTGAGCATCTTTATAAACAGTGTTTTGAACTCTGCCTCTGATAGATTGCTTATCTCCATTTTATTTAGCTCTTTTTCTGGAGTTTTGATCTGTTCTTTCATTTGGGCCATGTTTCTTTCTCTCTTCATTTGGCAGTCTCTCTGTGTTTATCTCTATGGATTAGGTAAAGCTGCTATGATTCTGTGTCTTGGTGGTGTGGCCTAATGTAGTAGGTGTACTGTAGGGTCCAGTGGCATAGCCTCCCCTATCACCCAAGCTGGGTACTCGAGGTGTGCCCTTCATACGGGCTGAGTACATCCTCCTCTTCTAGTTGAGCATTGGTTGCTTTTGTTATATCAATGGCAGGGATTTACCCAGGCCAGTCAGCTGCAAGGACTGGCTGTGGGCACTGACCACCACCCTCTGCCCTTCTGGGAGATCAGCTGTGCAGGGGCAGAGTGGTGGTGCTCTGATGTAGTCTGTAGTTGTCCATTAGGTACAGTGTCCCTGGGGTTTCCCTGGTGGTGCAAGCCAAGGCCAGCCTCCACCTGTGTTTTGCCTGGGTCACCCTGCCTGAGCTATAAAACAATCTGAGATGGCTGCTAATTGTGCTGGGCTTGAAGATTCCCAGGTTAAAGCCAAGCTGTGAATGTAGTCTGGCTGCTGCTAGTGCAGGGCCTGGGGCTCACTGAGGCCAGCTATTGCTTATTTGATAGGATTTAGGGATTTGTGAAGCATGAACTGAGACCAGCCATTCATCTGGAAAAGCAGCTTGAGTGGGCCCATAAACTGCATGGGACAGAGTCTTTGGGGATCTTCAAGGCAGGTCAAATAGTGTTAGCCAGATTGATGGAGTCTCAGATATGTCACCAGTTTACTGGCTCCATGTGGTGAGGTTTTAGCTAAGGAACAATGGCCTCTGCTGACCTTAATCTCAGATACTTCTGTTTCTCCCTGTGTACCATTGGTACCTTCCAAGCTGTTATTCCAGTGCTGGAGTTCAGATGGAGTAAGTCTGAGTAGGTGAGTCTGTATGTGGGTTCTTTAACAGGAACTGCTTGGGGCTCCAGAAATTTCTTCCACTGTTTCAATCCTTGCTGTTTTTTGCAGCCAGAAGTTGTGTGGGGACTTATCTTTTTGGTACTGAAATACTGGGCTGGGGGGCCAGATGTGGGGCTGGGACTCCATGCTTGAGATTGCCTCCCGAATTTTTATCCACCACATGTGGGTATGGGACCAGCCCATTCTGCATCTTTGCCCCTCCTACCAGTCTGGACGGTTGTGTTTTCTTTAATACCATAGTTCTCAGACTTCCATTCAGTTTGATTTCTGATGGTTCTGAGTGATGGTTGTTCTA
The DNA here is from genome assembly GCA_004024845.1 of Tonatia bakeri. NCBI lineage: Eukaryota > Metazoa > Chordata > Mammalia > Chiroptera > Phyllostomidae > Tonatia > Tonatia bakeri. The sequence goes on from PVIA01001837.1 coordinate 225,128, forward strand.
GATTTTAGTTGTATTTTTGATGTGGTTGTGTGAAGAGATGAGCCATGTCTGCCTATGCTACCATCTTGGTTGGAAGTCCTACACACTTTTCACAGAAGGAAACCTAGGCTTAGAGAATTTTTCCCAAAGAAGAGGCAGAAATAGAAACTCTCTTCTCATCGTCCTCTTATCATCTGGCTTCCCAGAGAGGAGAGTCACTAGGATCAGAACATCAGGGGACTGGGGCATTTCCGGGGCAACATTTACTGCTTGCTCTTCAGCTTATACTGACTCCTGCTATGTCCAGGCCACTGGGCTGGGCCTGGGTGAAAGCAGGAGCAAACGGGCAGCCCCAGCCCCCTAGAGCTCCTCCTCTATGAGGAGACAGACCACTAAACCTCAACGCACATTCACTGATTCACTCGCAGTTGTGATAATGAAAAGAAGGAGGCATGCTAGACCGAGTACAAACCCAATTCAAGAGGAGATGGGGCTCCATCTCTGTCTGCTCTTGCCTCTGCAACATCTGTCTAGGTTTTGGGGAAAGACTGGAGGGAAGAGGAATAGAGGAGGAAGTAATTGGGAAGCTTATTGAATGAAGTGGGTGGCCAGTCCTTTCTCAGCCCCGCATGCACAGGACAGCCCCTCAGTGGGCCTCCCATGGCTGCCACTATGACGAGTCCTGGACATGAGCAGTGGCCTCTCACACTGAGGTTGTGAGATGGGTGAATGGAGCTCCTGCTGCCGCCGTCATCACTGTTATTGTTATCCTTTGCATCACTTATACAGCACCTTCTAGCTTACCTTGCTCTTTTTATCCACCATTTCACACAATGCTGATGTGCAGCTCGGGTGTGGGTGTGGTGGGGGGAGGTTGGGAATGGCTCCTCCCTGTTGCTACTCCTCTCACTCTATTTTCTGCCTTCTGAGGTACACAGGGTCAGTGTTAGTAACCCCATTTTAGATAAGGAAACTGCGTCTGTGAACATGTAAGTGACTCGCTCAAGTTCACAGCTCATATACAGCTGAGCCGGAAGGGGTGTGTAAGATTCTTGTGCTAAAATGCTGCGATGTCATGTGTTAATCCCTTGTCAGTCCCTGCACAGGTTCTGCCCTTACCGAAGAGCCTCTTAGCTCTACATTCTTTACTTGGTGGAACCCCCATCAGGCCTGAGGGAGTAAGGTTCTCATTGGCAGAGGTCTCCTTTTCTATGTTCCAGAGACACTGCCCCACCCCATCTTTGGTTCCTGTTATGGACTGAATTGTGCTCCCCCATATTTCATATATTGAAGCCCTAACCACCAATGTGATTGTATTGGAGATGGAGCATTAGGAGGTGATAAAGGTTAAATGAGGACATAAGGGTGGAGTGCTAACTGGATAGGGCTGGTGTCCCTATAAGAAGAGGAAGAGGCATCAGCAAGCTCTCTCTCTCCATGCGTGCACAAAAGAAAGGCCATGTGAGGACGCAGTGAGAAGGCACCCATCTGCAAACCAGGAAGAGGGGCCTCACTGGCATCTTGATCTTGGACTTGTACAAAAATAAAAGTCCATTGTTTAAGCCCCCCAGTCTGTGGTATTTTGTTATGGCAGCCCAAGCACACTCTTATAGCCGCCGTGACCTCCATCTTAATGTCTTCTCTCCACCTCCATCTTAAGGCATTGAGTCTGGGTGATTTACCCAAGTTATTATCATCCTGCCTTCTCCCCATCACTGCTTATGCTCTTCTGCCCCTTGTTTCTCACCTTCTCAGTTCAAATCTCTTACTTTCCAGTTAGCTTAACTAATTTGGCTGTCCTCTGTTACTCCACATCTCATCAGCTAGTCCAGGGCTAAAGAAATTTCTAAAGAAATAGCCTGTGATCCTGAGAAACAGGTTTGTTTTCATTAGTGAACATCACAAATTATTAAAATGATCATGGTTGCCCTTTGTCTTGGCTGCTTGGGAGCTCAGTCTTACAGTGACAGCCTTCTCAACCTTCTGTCACTCTACACAGTCATTGTTGTCACCTGGATTTCCTTCTTGCTTGTCAGCTTCACTTGGTTCCTCCGTGTACAAGGCAAAAGAGTAACTTTACAGTTGTTTGCCTGGAAATAATAAAATAAATAAATAAATAAATAAATAAATAAATAAATAAAACAAGAATATACCGTTTTGTGTACTCACAACTGTAAACCTACTTTGCCCACCCTGTACTTATTTCACAAGTTACTGGAGGAGTATGTCCTTGTTGTAAAGATGAAAAGAACTCAGAATTACACAGAACAAAACTTGAAAGTATTCATTTCATATTCATGGTGTAGTACTCTATTTGTGCAAACAGCCTCACATCCCTTTGGAATGACATTAGGAATAACAAAGTTTTTAAAACCAAACAGCAAACTTTATTTGAACGCTTCCTACAATGCTGGATACATTCACACATCTTTTAATTCTCACAGCAACTCTGTAAGGCCAATATTGTATGCCCACACAATATGAGGCCATTGAATGAGGTTGGTAGTTGTCGAAAGTCACAGATAGCAAAGCTAGGAATGAAACTCAGGTCCGGGATTCAAAGTTTGCGTGTTGGCTGCTTTATTTGTTGTCTGGTTTTTGGCTGTTTCACCTCTCACGGCAAAAAGGAGGATTACAGAGCTGCCCTGCTGGGGTGTGTGGATGTGGCTGGGGAGCCTTGTGAATTGCTCTGCATTACTGCTATTGCCCCCTCTGCCTCAAGCCATGAGAATTAGGTGATTCAGCCAAGAACATTTTTTCTCTTCAAGTGCCAGCAGATGGCTGATCTTGTGCCAACTCCAGGAGAAGACTCAGCAAAGGTCAGGTATAAGAAGGGCAGCCTTGAACCTTCTTCCTCCGCCGACCTTCCGTGCATGTCAGCCGGCGGCAGCTATCAGGTTAGAACCCCGAGGAGCATCTCTTCGACAGAGGCAGTGCCCCAACTGCGCTAGGGAAAGCTGGGCAGGGTCTGGGGGAAAGAAAGCTGATCACCTCGCATTCCTGTCCCACCTGCACCCTTCCCCCACGCCCTGACAATGGCAAATTCTTACTGCTGTGTAACTTGTTTGCCCGGGTCTCCTTCCCGGCCACCCCTTCCTGTAACTGGCACTGGCTTCTCCCTCCTCCTTGGCCCTGGTCAGAGGACGAAGCTATTGACACAAACACTGACCGCTGTCCCGCTAGCAGGCAAGCACAGTTCTATTTTCATCTGAATTCCCAGCATCTTGGAAAAAGAACTTGGCCATTCCTGCCGACCAGACCCCCGACGAGGGAGGGAGCCTGCAGGCTCCTTCTGTAACCTTCCTTTGACTTGGACTCAGAAGACAAAGGTGAACTTGAGTGCTGCAGGGACACAGCTTCCCTTTATGCTCCCACCAGGGCCCCCGGCGGTCTCCTCTCCCGCACTGAGGCCCTTTTGTCCTGGCGGGGCACCCACAGCCTGACTACCCACACTGTTAAAGCGCAGTTTCAGCGCCCTCACCCCCTCCCGCATGAGTTGCTGTGCCTGGAGAAGGGCTTTTGAGTTTCGCGAACGCACACTGGCCCTTTTCTTCTCAGGGCGCCTACAGCTTTGATGCTGCGCGCCTGGCAGCCTGGCACTCCGCTGGTCTTTTTCAGGGAGGCCGTGCGAAAGCGGGGACAGGGCACTCTTGCGACCTCCGGGCTCCCCGGGAGATGCGCCCAGCCGCGGGCAGCGCGGAGCCCAGCGGGCAGCAGCTGCTGCCGTGCTCCAGGGAACCGCTGGGTAGGCCCGGGAGGAACCCGCGCGTGCCCGAGTCCATCCGGGAAACTGATCGTCCCGTTGAAAACAGGCATGCACTTTGACCCAGCAGTGCTACTTCTAGGAACTCATTCTGTATACCAGGGTATCAGGTTTGTTTTTTTTTCACTGTTAAAAAAATGCAAACATGCAGAGAGGTTGAAAGAATGGTACAGTGGATACTCATACCCTCATTATATAGAGTGTGCAATTCACATTTTGTATGGAAGGATTCAGCTACAAGAGCTAGCACAGTCCGGTAGTGTGTGTGTAGAAACCTAAATGCTTCCGCCCCCTGTCCCTGGTTAAATTATGGCACATCTGCACAATGGTACTATCTAGCAATTAAAATAATATAGTATATTTAGTGACGTGGAAAAAATGTGGTGTTTTAATGTTAAATGAGAAAAAATAAGTAGAAAACCGTATGCATAATATTGTTATTTTTGTTTGAAAAAAAATGTTTATGCATAGCGGAAAAAAAGCACCCTAAGGTTATATTTTAAAATGTTAATAGGATTGCCACTAAATTAGGATATGGATGGATTTAATTTTCAGCTGGCTTATTTTATTTCTTTCCATGAAATGCCTCTGTGTAAAGGGAAAAGGGGGATTTAAAACATGTAGTCAACTCAAGAGATGGGCAGGTGTTATTCTAGTACCATTTATCTTTTCTTTGTTAAGATTTTATTTATTTTTAGAGAGAAGGTAAGGAAAGGCGAAAAAGGAGAGAAACATCAATGTGCAAGGCTGCCTCCCACACGCTCCCACACCAGGGACCCAGTATCATACAGTGGACCATTCAGTTTGCAGACTGGCACCCAATCCACTGAGCCACACCAGCCAGGGCAGCCCCACTTATCCTGACGGAAGTCCTGGGCTGTCCCAGCCCTTCTGTACACATTCCTGTATCACACTGTCCTGGCAATTCAGAGCTCTTTCAACCCCACACAGTTTTCCACACAGGAGCACCAAGCCCTCCTTTTCTCTGCTGTTCCCACTGTCCTGCAGCAAACCGGTTTCTTCTCTCTCATCACTGACACTTACTTAGGCCAGGGTGGTTCCTTAGCCACTAAAGAGGGAGAGTCCTATCATGCTGTATCCTCTTTCTGCCACTGAAAGTAGAAGTCTTCAGGGGCGAAATTACCCTCCTTAAAGAGAGGGCCAGGGGTTAACCCAGAGGTGCTCTGCTGCCCCTGGAACCGGAGGTCTTTCTCTGTGAGAGGTGTGGCCCAGTAGACTCCCAGGGGAGTGCTGCTTCAGGGTGGACTCCTTGGGAAACTTCAGGACCAGCCGGACGATGTTGTCATCAGCACTCAAGCAGTGGCACTTTCAGAGACCACAGTAAATAGCAGTTCATTTTGTGCCATACTTTTAGTTCATGAAGTGGATTCACACACTCTGTTGCAGTGGTTCCCAGAGCAGTATCAAAGAGTCGGAGATAAACATGGAGTTGCCAACTTTTTTTGAAATATTTTATTTATTTATTTTTAGAGAGAGGGGAAGGGATGGAGAAAGAGAGGGAGAGAAACATCAATGTGTGGTTGCCTCTCTTGCACGCCCTACTGGGGACCTGGTTCACAACCCAGGCGTATGCCCTAGACTGGGAATTGAACTTAGGACCTTTTGGTTTGCAGCCTATGCTCAATCCACTGAGCTATACCAGCCAGGGCAGAGTTGCCAACTTTGACTGTAAAACCATCTAAAAGAAACTATTGTTTATGATTACCATTATTTTATAATAAAATAGACATTTTGCCACACACAGAGAGTAGAAAAGACCATTTCAAAATACAAAACAGGTGTTTTAAATTGAGGTAATATGGGTTAATAACATTGTATAAATCCCAGGTGTACAACTTTATAACTCCGTATCTGTGTAGTCTATTATTGTTGCATGCTCACCACCAAAAGTCTCGTTTCCATCCGTCAGCACATAGTTTACCCCCTTTACCCACTTCATTCCCCTCACTCCCTGCCCCTCTGATAACCACCTGTTTGTTATCTGTATCTATGAGTTTGTTTTTGAAAATACAGTATTTACATTTAATTTTATAAAAACTCTTACAGTAAGGTCCACCTCTCCCCCTAGGGTAATTTAAAATTACCACTATCTTTATATAAACTGACAAAACCTTTTCATAGACAAGCACTGGTTTGGGAACCAACATTTGGGAACCTTTCTCTACTGTTTGTGACCCCCACGATCGTCCACTTGCCTGTGCAGGAAGAGTTTCGGGCCGTCAGCTGAGAAGTGGTTGAATTAGAACTCAAATTCAAGCCTGCCTTCTCCAGAACCAGGGGTTCCCCTCGTCCAGACTGTGTCTGTGTACCCAGGTTGCCTTTGTGGTTCTTCTAGGAAATAGTTGCTTTTCAAAGTCTTGGGCTAAATTTGGGTCGCCAGAGTAAACCCAGGGGCTCAGATTTTACCTTTGATCTAAAAATCATTGAACTCATAAGAGGGTATTCACCTTTCAGTGAGATTCCTCCCTAGTTGCAGTTTGCTTTACCAGCAAAGCTTTGTTACTGGTGATTTTAAAGGGAAGAGCATGTATTTGAATCCCTATCTGGTCTCGTGTATCTACTAATTGATTTTTGAAATTCCTCCAGTTTTATCTCATCCGTTGATGTGTTTGAAAAAAAAATAATTAAAAAATTTGAAATAAGGTAAGAAGACAGACTGTAGGTCTTTTCAATTTTATACTGAAGCATTGTTTAACAGGGTCAGTCAAGAATTATTTAATGACCCAGGGGAAGGTAGTATCTTTATTTTACTTTTCACTGTTATCTTAGTTACAGTAAAGTTACATGTTACCTGGTGGAGCTTGTCTGGAATAGAGGCAAATACTTTTTACCTGGTAGAAACAGTAACCACAAAGGTTATGGTTTCATCTCTAACTTGGCAAAACTACTTTATAACGCCTTTCCTGGTAGACTGTAAAATCCCATCTGAACCAGCTTTACCCTATGGCTGGTTCATTCCCTCTTTGATGAGCTGAATAAAATCTACCTAAAGGTGGTCACCGCCAATACCACTGTAAGATGTTATCTGTTGTCTCCTTCAGTGCGTGAACAATCTGAACAGGTTTTGAGAAGTTGGAAAATTTGATACTTGAAATCTGAGGAAGATGAGGGAGAGAGTGCAAGGGGTGGAGAGATTAACCAAAATTCTCAAGACAGTTGTCCCAGAATACCTTCATTTTGTCACGTAATTTCTTTGTCCCTTAATATTAGCCAGTAGCATGGCTTACTAGAAATAGGGTTTATAAGGAATAATGATTGGAGAAGAGGTTGAAAAATTGGTTGGGATTAGCCATGATAAAGGGTTGGAATTTGATCCTGTGAATCATAGTAGTCATAAAAGATTTTAACCTAGGAACTGATGCAATCATATTTTTTAATTAGAAAGAAAGATAATTCAGATAAGTGTGTATTAGGTGGATGGAGGGAGAGTCTTGGGGAAAGATGACCAGGGCTCGACCCATATGTGAAGTTATGTGGATGGACAATGAAGTGTAATGTCAAAATCCAGTTCAAAGATGAAATGAACAGACTTGGTGATGAGATGTGGGGTCTGGGATGACAGGGGGATGGACTGGAAGATGCTGCTTGTGATCAAGATAGAAAGGCTGTAGTTTCGCCCTATTGAGTTTGAAAACTGTCTTGAAGAAGTTTGAATCTGGAACTCTGAGTGTGGGCTAGCAAGAAAAACTGAGGTTTAGCAGTGCATTGGTTATTAATAGAATCTATGGACATGTGTATGATTGTTGAAGGAAAACATGCATTGGGAAAGCTCTCCACTACGTTGCTGTCTAGAGAACAATGGTGTGGTTCACCGAAGGCCCCTCTTCAATTACAAAATGCCGCTGCCACGAGCAGCCCACAGAGCAGTGAGCAGGCCCTGGCTTTTTAGAGCCACGAACAGCCAACAGCCCAAGACTATGGCAAAGAATATACATTCTTCACACCCATCTTACCTTGTAGAAATGGAGACTCAGGAAGAAAAAGCGAATTTCTTGTTTTTTTTTTAATTTTTATTTTTTAAAGATTTTAAGATTTTATTTTTAGAGAGATGGGAAGGGAGGGAGAAAGAGAGGCAGAGAACCATCAATGTGTAAGAGATACATCAACTGATTGTCTCTCATACACCCCCAACCAGGGACCTGGCCCACAGCCCAGGCATGTGCCCTGACTGGGAATCGAACCGGTGACCCTTCGGTTCACAGGCTGGTGCTCCATCCACTGAGCAACACCAGCCAGGGCAGCAAATTTCTTAAATGCCTGTTTCAGGAGTGGAACCTCAGACTGGAAACACCTCCTAGCATTAACCCTGCAGTCCTGACAAGCACAGATGACCTGGCCCACACTTCATACCGCTCATGTCCTGCCCCCTCCTGAGAAGCCCCACAAGAGCAGAGAGTATGGGATAGTTTGTCTACCCTCTTTGGTGCCCTTCCCCAGCCCTGCTTTCTGCAGGGACCTCTGTACTTCACCTGTAGGAGCAGCATTATTCCAGGCTCTGCAAATGTAGAGTGCCATTAATCCCCATGTATCCGTCACCCGGCTTCAGCCATTACCAACATGCAGCCAATTTCGCTTCATTTGTGCCCCACCTCTGCCACTTTTTCTCCCCTGCCAGATTATTTTAAAGTAAATTTCAATGCTCACATCACTGCTTCAATCAGTACTTCCATATGTATCTCTAACACGATAAGGACCCTTTTGAAAACACAACTTAAGGAAAATTAAAAAAAAAAAATTTACTTATTTATTTTTAGACAAAGGGGAAAAGAGGGAGAAAGAGAGGAAGAGAAACATCAATGTGTGGTTGCCTCTCACACACCTGCAACCAGGGACCTGGCCTGTAACCCAGACATGTGCCCTGCCTGGGAATTGAACCAGTGACCCTTTGGTTTGCAGGCTGGCACTCAATCCACTGAGCCACACCAGCCAGGACTAATTTAGAGAAATTTTTAAGAGTTCTAGATTAGAATGTATGGGCTCAATATCCATTCAGCTACACTATTATTTGGTTCTGCTCCTCCTTTGGGCCTCTGCTCTAGTACAATAATAACGACTATCTCATATGATGGCCTACTATGTGCCACACATTCATTTAGTCCTTATGGTAATGCCACATATCAGGTAATATTATTATCACTTTTGAGCAGCTGAAGAGAGACTGGGGCTTTGAGAGGTGAAGTCATGGGCCCAAATGGAACAGATAGTATGAAAGGAAGATTCAGAGACACATTTTGAATGGAAAAATTGTTTACTGTATAAGGAGGTTTTGCAGGGAACCCAAGCTTTAGAAAGACTGGCATGCAAAATATAAAACGCAACGCTATTGAAAGGGAGAAACGCAAGATTGACGAGTCTGCAGTGAGTCTGTTCACGGAGGAGGAACGACAACGCTCCGCCCTGAGGATCATCGCATGCGCAGAGGCCGGCGCACAACTTCAGTGCACAGCCTGCAAAGCCACCTAGTTAGGGAGTCCATAAGGTATAAGACAGGCTTCAGATATCATTTATTTGGGGGGCTAGAGTTAGAGGGGGCAAGCTTTCTCCCGTTTATATATTTACTCATTTATTTTGGTTGCCGCTGAGGCTTGTTTGTCTCAGGGTGTGAAAATTCTTCCCCCTCCCACTCAGTACGAAGTGTCTGTATTCATTTCTATGGCTGCCAGAAACAAACAAAAATAAAACCACAAACTTAACAGATTAAACAACACAGATTTAATATTTTAACTTCCTTTAGGTAAGTCCATCCTCAGGCCACTTAGGTTCACATCTGTCCCACGTGCAAAAGTATATTCACCTCATGCCAAGGTCCCCAAGGTCTCAATCTATTATAGCATCAACTCGGAGTCAAAAATCTCATCAACTCAAAAGTCCCAAATCCACCCTCTATATCAGGTGTGGGAAGGAGCCATTCTGGGGACCTGTGGACTGAGGGAAGAAACTGTCTGCTCGCAAAATATAGTGGTGGGGCAGGCATAGGACAATGGTTAGAAGTATTCCAGTTCCAACGGGAAGAAAATTGAAAGCAAAAAGAGAGACATTCTTCTCAAGTAATTTCCAAATACAGCTGAACAAATTCCACTAGGTTTCAAGGTCTTGGAATAATCCTTTGGACCTGTGGCTCTGCGCCCTGGGCGGTGTTTCTGCTGACAGGACATTCTCAAGAACCTGGTGTGTCCCTCATTGATGTCATGGGGATTTACTTCATTAGACAAGAGTCTCATTCCCAGACCTCTGAGAGATAATCCCACCTCTATTTTTGGCTTTTGCTGCCATGGCTGAGAGGACAGGCCTTAAGCTCTCTTGTGTGACGGGAGGGTATTTGTGAGGCACACGCTTCATCTAAGAGCCTTTCAGAATAGTTTTATACTCCGACCTTCTGATCTTTCAGAGGTGTCGTGCCCCTGGCTTTTCCTGCAGAACACGTATTCCTGACAGCGAATCTTAATTTTAGCATCTTTTGAAATCCAGACAGTCTGAGAGTTTTCAAAACTATCAAATCCTGGTTCTTTTTTGTGTGTGTAATGGTTCCTTCCTCAGTTTCTCTCTCCCCTCGCACATTTTACTTCCCCCTGCAGTTGCAAGGAAGCCTGAGAAATTAAGTGTTTAGTTTTCCCTGGTAGAGGTGGGCAAAGGAAAAAGGAGGTTTGGAAATGAAGTTTGGGTTAGCCAACTCATAGAGTTTAAATCTGTCCAAGGCTCAGCCTCTGCCTTTTTCTCTTGCCAGTCTGTAATTAGAACTGGATCCTGCTCCTGAGTCAGATGCCTCCTGATGACTGTACTCTGACCCCAAGTCCAGCACCCACTCACTCCTTCCTGTGAGGTACCCCGAGCCCATGAACCACTCAGACTGCCATCAGCGTCGGCTTGGGTGCACTTCCTGTCGCTGCCTGATGCTGGCCCGGGAAGCACCTGGTCACTTCTCAAAGGCCTATAGACCCTACCAGTCTCATGCAGAGGGAAGCTTCTGTTCTGACAGCACATGTTTTTCCATGGTTCATTTAAAAAAATGTTTGTTTGTTTGTTTTTAGAGAGAGGGAAAGGGAGGGAGAAAGAGAGGGAGAGAAACATCGATGCTCAAAAATTACATCAATTGGCTGCCTATCACATGTCCTAACAGGGGACCTGGCCAGCAACCCAAGCATATGCCCTGATAAGGAATTGAACCCTCGACCTCTCTGTTTGCAGGCCAGCACTCAGTCCACTGGGCAACACCAGCCAGAGCTCCATGGGTTATTTTTAAGCTTCATGTGTGTGTATGTGTGTGTGTATAATAGAAGAGGAGAATAGCCACACTAACCAAGAATATTTTCCTCCTGTGCTACCTTTACCACACTTGAGCTTAGCCAAAAGGCTGAGAAGCAATACCCTATCCTAGTGTTACAATCCATCTAGGTAGATGGTCTTCCAAAAATGATATGACAGCAGGGATGCTGCTGTCTCCCGCAGTGTCCATTCCCCACTCCTTCCCTAGCAACAGACTCTGGTTTGGTGTGTGGCAGCCATGCACTCAGACAAAAGGCTCCACTCTCAGATGAACACTTTGTTTTCTCCTACAGCTTGGTGCAGCCATATGACTAAGTTCTGGCTAATGTGTTGTCACTGGAAACATATTACTGGGTTTCCAGGATGTTGCTTTAAAGAAAGTAGGCATGTCCTTCCGTGTCCTTTCATCCCTTTTGCTGCCTGGAATGCAGCTTAAATGGCTGGAGCTCCATCAGCCCTTTTGGACTATGAGGAGAAGAGTGATACTTTAAGGATGGCCAAGAGCTGATGCTGTGCCTGGACTTCCCATTTCCAGGGAAGTAAATTTTTTGTTTAAACCATTGTTCTTTTAGGTTTTTATGTTATTTGCAACTGAACCTGACCCTAAGTAACTCATCTATTCTTTATCTGCATGATGTCTAACTCTTTACATAGCACTTCCTAGGACATTATCTCATTTTCCCAGATGGGAAAACATCTGTTTCTAGCTGGTCCTGGTTCCAGGAGAGCCAGTTAGGACCAACAGCAGCCGTCAGAGAGCTGTTTACCTGCAAAGGTGGAAGACTGAAATAGCCATAAACGTTTCGGTCAGAAGGTAAAGGGAAGTGTTGCTTTAACGGCAGCTCTGGGGGACACAGACCTGCCTCCATTGCTGTGATGCGCGGCTCCGACTCTCAGAGACTCACCCCTTCCATACCTGTCACTCCCCCATCCTCAAAATGCTATTTTGGTCTCTGATAAGAGCTTCATATACGTATTGTCTTATGGATTTTTTCCCCCTGAAATGCAGCTCCCACAGTGTTTTCCGCCCTCACTGACGGGCTGTTGGACTCATCCTCAGGGAAACTTCTTCAGGAGTAGCTCTGCTCTGTGATAGAAATGGTATTCGGTGTCTGGTGCTATGGCACTCTGATGCCACCTGCTCCATTTTTGTTCTAAAGTAGCAATCGGCCTACATTCCCCCAGAGTTATTTCTGTCTTGTTCTGTTTCCACCTCCCTATGCTCCCTAGCACACCCTTCCTCCACCCCAAATCCCACATTGGGTTATCTTCCAAAGCTGGGCAGGCGTTTTTGCCCAGGTCCCCTTCTCCCCAACTCCTCTAAGAAATCCTGGTGGGACCCGGCTAATACTATTGTGTTATGTCTCATCCTGACCAGCTCTCCCTTGAACCTGCCCGTTCCTTCCAGGAAGCCTGGTCACAGCTCGCTGGTCCTTAAACATTGGCATTTTGGTTCATAGCAGGTTCTCTTGGAGCAGGGATGTCTCAAAGCAAAGGAGGCATATACCACAGTGGCCTAAGCAGAGCCTTGCTTTCAAGGAAGTGATGTGAGGGGGTTAATGGGGCTCTGATGGTTTAATGACAATAATGCTTTTCTTATCAATTATTCATGCTCTTACTCCTGGCAATCCTGTGAGGTATTTAGGGTGAATGGTATAGATATGATCTCCAAGGAATCTGAGAGAGAGCAAGCACTAACAGTTAGTGAGCGCCAAGTGTGAATTAGGTTCTTGCACGTGCTGGCTGGTATCCCCGTGGGCAGGACATGCGGTTAGAGTGAGTTGGCGCTTGGTTCTACCCTAGACCTGCCCCTGACTGGCTGTGGGGCTGAGGCAAGCCAGTAAACCTGGTGGCTTACTGTGAACTCAGAGCCTCAACTGTGGGCTCTCCTGCAGTGTGGAGAGGACAGTCCTGGGATCTGGACTTGAGCTCTTTGGGGCCCTGGGAGGCAGCAGAGCACAGTGGTTACAGCACAGGCTTGGCAGCCAGGCAGAGCTGCTGGAGGGGCCCCAGCATCATCGCTCAGCCACCAGGGGACCTGGGCCAGGTCACTGAACTTGCTCTGAGTCTCTTTCCGCACGTGTAAAGCTATGATGAAAACAGTCCCAGCCTCCAAAAGTTATTATAATTATTAAACAAGAATGCAGGTGTTAAAGGAAAAAAAACAACCCCACAGGCCCCAAATAACATCACTTGTGTTAAAAGCCCATGATACCAAACCTAGATTTCATACCTGATCTAGTTGCAGTTTCAACCTTTCCCAGAAACAGAAAATTCCGTACAGGTCTTAATCAACCTGTACGGAATTTTCTGGCCAAGCGCTAGTAAGGAAATCTGTCTCACTGGCCCTCTCCATTGCCCATAGAAAGAAGGGGCAACCTACATAATAAAAACCCTTCCCCTTCCATTTCCTCCAAGAAAATATGTCCCCGCCTCCAAACAATCCTTTCTTTTCTTTCTGGCTGATAGATCCCTTGCCTCATCCTGCTTCCTGGAAAGACCTCCATTTTGTACAACCCCTGAGAGACCTTTCTAGCTGCTAGTTGGGATGCTGCCCAAATCATTTAATAAAATCAATTAGATCTTCAGATTATTTGGTTGAATTTTTTTTAACACGGGTAAACTGACTCACGGTCCATAAATAGTAGCTTTTATTAATGTCATTTTCATCATTACTATTTGAAAAAGATATTCTATGTCCTGGAAAAAAAGAGAACCTTCTGCTTTGCCCACCCACCTACCTGGAATAAAAACCCATCCAATGAAGGAGCCTTTTCCCGGACTGCGGGCCAGTGTTCTAGCCCCTGTCGTTGTGCTGAGAGCTGCCCTGCTGGGCTGGCTTGGCCTTGAGGCTGTTCCCCAGCTCCCCAGCTGCAGTTCTGGGTTCTCTCACCCCCATAAAAGGCCCTGGCAGAGCTGCCTAGGACAGCCAAGTTCTCTGGTTTTCCCAGGGACAGCCGCAGCCCGTGGTGGCCGTGGCTGCTTTCTTACCTTATCTGGCCCCACCTGGTTCCCCTCTGCTCCAACCCTCCTAGGACTTACTCCACCTGAGGAATGTGGGCTGGTCTGAGCCCCTGGAGTGTGGCTGGTGAGGTGCACACCTGGGCACCTGGCTCTCTTGGGCACCCTCCCCCCTCGGGCACCCTTCCCTCCAGCCATAAAGACCTCAGCAAGGATTTGCACCAGCCAGGTGGGCTTCTATTGTTCCAGGCCCACAAAATTGTTACAAAAAAAATTTCTGTTTTGGACAGTGTTGACATTCTTGGCTTCTAATTTGTGCAGATGTCTCTCTTAATAGCCTAGACAGGTGTACATAGACTGTAGGGGGTAAGAGTACCAGCTTCCAGAGCAGGTGGCCCTCGTTCAAATGGCCTTCCTTTACACAGCCTGACAGGTACTTATGAGCCAGGCTCTATGTAGAGCATGGTGGCAAGTGCTTTATCGGAACTGGGATGAGCTTGTGAACCCTCATAATATGTCTAGTAGAGAGCTACTCCTAACACATGAGGGCATTCAGGCGCAGGGTGGTAAAGTAACTATCTCAAGCAGCATAGTGTGGGGCTTGTGGTAGCAAGGAAGGAGTCCCTAGGAGGGGAGGAGAGAGAAGGGGAAAAATGAAAAACAGCAAGATCACTTCCCAACCTTGTCCAGAGCCTGCCTGTTTGGCCCCAAGGATGTGACTTATAGCTGATTTAACTACACCCCTCAGCTTTGCCAGAAGGAGGTGTTGGGGCTGGGAGAGGAGGTCAGTAAGGATTGATGGCAAGGTTTCTGAAGATGCAAAAGGGCCTGCCGGAGGGAAAACACATCCTAACAGTTTTGGCAGACAAGAGGTGAAGAGGCACGTCATTTCTGTGGGGGAGCAGGAAGCCAGCATGGACGCCTTTTCGGCCGGTCATAAGCAACCACTCAATCCAGAACCTGTGTTTGGATCCCAAAGGAGCTCAGGCCACGAATGTCATGAATACACAGGAGCTGATTGGAGCCTTATGGGCAATAAGACAATGAAGGCGGCATCCCTGATTCCTGTGGTGGCCAATTTTTCAATGAACAATTTCAGATGCAAGGGCCTTGGCCCACCAAGAAACGTAACCTTCAGCAGAGATTTTTCTTGTTCCTTCCGATAAGTGATTTCCACATCCTCCCAGAATTCAGCAGTTTCCTCTTCTTCATTCCTGAAAGAACCTGCATTTCCCCCTCCTGGCTTCCTTCCTGGCTTCCTGTGTGCTAAGCCTCTTGCAGTTGTCATCACGTCTTCAGAATGCATTTGATAGGTACAGGAAGTTGCACCAGATGGGAGATGAAACCAGCAATCAATAAAAAAAGAACTATGTTTCTAAGAAAAATGCATCACTGGCTTCCCACAGGAGTTATGTACCATATGTCCTAATATCTGTAGAACAATGGATCTAATTTTTAGCTCTTCTGCTTGGCTTTCCTGGCCATCTTCGCAAAGAAGGAAATAGACCTTTTAACCTGCTGCTGCCCAGCTGACTAATGATTTATAGCAAATGTTTGCCTTTCCTTTTAACCCCTTCATCGGACATCACAAAACAGAATCTCTGCCTCCTCTCCCTCCAGCTTTATTTCTCCTGGCTACTAGCTTAGTGTATTTATGGTGCATGAGTCACCACGCTGCTGCCTGATTGGATAAAAACCAAGCACCCCTGAGCCCATCAGTCAATTACAGCTATTCTCAGCTTCATTCACAGATTTATTAGCTTGCACACACAGACAGAAATTCATTCAGCAAAGTTCATTCATAAAAATTTCAACACTCTGCGTATCATCCCGCACATCTCAGCCTTCTGCTGCCAATGCGCTCCCGCTGCCGACAGAGGCTCGGAGACTGTGCAGGAGGGAGGGGCGCTCTGAGCGCGGGCGGGCCGGCCGGGAGGGGGTCTGAGGAACACCGAGCTATCGCAAGTCCTTGAAATAATGCCGAGCAGCTCCGGTCACTAGTATTGCTGGCTTGTGGCCTGGACGGGATGCAAGACGGAATCTTTCAAGAGAGGGCAGCCATCAGAATCAAAGAACTCAGGCAGAAGGCCCTTGGGCTCCTGTACATCTTTTCTTTCATTTTTTTTTCAACTGAACAATCGTTGGAACAAATAAAGGGTTAATAGGCCAGTCATTGCCCCGCCCTGTGGGAACCGGAGGGAGCAGGTTTGAAAGTTCCTGTGCGCAGAGGGGTGGCTGGAGGTGGGGGCGCTAAATAATTCTGCTCGCTCCCGCACCGCTGGCGATGCGGCGGGACCGGGTGGCCGGTGCTGGGTCAGTTCTGCGCCGAAGAGTTGGCCTTGAGTGATCCCCGCCTCCACGAGCCTGGACACAGGTTTTTCCAGCGAGGAATCCGAGGCGAGAACACCGGGTGCTGCCGCCTGGGTCAGGGAGGGACTGAAGGCTGGGGAGGCGTTTTCCCTCTCGGATGTCATCCCTAAGGGCTCGGGAGCAGCGGTGGAGAGGTGGCCTCCGAGAGTTGCACGGGGCGTCGAGGCATTTGTTTTCTGGGCCGTTTATCTAGCAGACTACGAGACGATTTATGCAACAGTATCCTGTTTCAACACTGCCAAGGCTATGCGAGAACGCGGTCAGGACAGCTTGGCAGGACTCGTGCTGTATGTAGGACTCTTCGGGCACCCAGGGATGCTGCACAGGGCCAAGTACAGCCGCTTTCGGAACGAGTCCATCACGTCCTTGGACGAAGGCAGTCCCGGAGGCTCCGTGGGGAGCAAGGGATCACCGCAGCCTCCCTACCCCGCCCTGGCACCTCACTTGCCGGCTGAAGATGCCACCTTGGTGTCCCAGGAGAGCCCCACCCCACTGTGCACCTTGATCCCGCGTATGGCCAGCGTGAAGCTAGCCAACCCAGCTACCTTGCTGAGTCTGAAAAACTTTTGCTTGGGTACCAAAGAGGTACCCCGCCTGAAGCTCCAGGAAAGCCAGGATCCGGCTCCCAGCAGCCCGGCTTCCCCCGAAACCAGTCTAAATAGGTCCGGGTCTGCACCCCCGCCTCAGCAGGACGTGGTGAGGCACAGGGCAACCGCCGTGACTCCCGATGCCTGCCCGCTTCCGGGACCTGGGGCGCCAACCCCGGGGAGCAGGCAGGACAGGCACTTTCTGCAGCACCTGTTGGGCATGGGCATGAACTACTATGTGAAGGTAAGTCCATTTCTATTCCCTTCTCTGTACTCCTAAGAACTCCTGGGGGAAGGGGCAGCTTCTCTGCTTTCTGCAGGAGCTGCACATCACTTGGCTATGGACTAGCTTTGGACAAGACACTGTGCAGCTGGACCAGGGAAAAGAGGGGAGCTGGGCTTTCAGGTTCTGCAAATACCTGGCTTGTACTGGGGTCGGACAACTTTGGTTCAAGGGAATGAACTGGTGCTAACCTGCAGGTAGTTGCCAGGTATAAGGGCAACTTCTCATAGGGACAGCCGAGTTGGGGCCTTCTTGTTCACCCTGGACCTAGCATTCTGGCCAGGAAGGGTCAAGAATTTCAAATCTGATTAGTGACTGAGACCTGGTAGGTAATACCGGCTATTGTATTTTTGTGCCAGAAGAATACATGGTGTGTAAGGAACCTGAATTATTTAAAAATGTTAATTCAGCATTTAACAAATGCTTCTCAAGGCCAAGTCTGTAGCCTTGTATGAAGAGCTAATCCAAGGTCTTTGGTGCCTATTTGTGACAAGTAGGCCTTGTCTGTGAGCTGTGTGCAAAATCAAGATCCTTGCTGGCTTTGCATCTGGTCTTGCCTATTCCAGTTCCGGGTAAAAGAAGAAAAGAAGATTTGGTCCCTGCCCTTCTGGAGCTCACATGTCAATTGGTATGTTGCGACCAATGAATGCATGTGAAATAATGAGAGAAATATACTTAGCAATAGATATCTAGAAATTCAGAAACAGGGAAATGTTGTGGTCTGGCATTCATTCACACTAGAAACTCTTAGGAGAAGGTGCATCTTGGAAGAGAGAACAGAAATGGGTTGGCAGAAAGGAAGAGATTCCAGGCAGGGCAAAGGTTTGAGCACAGCCCAAAAGGCAGATATCACTGTGGTGGCTGTAGGGGAGCATCGCTTAAGCTGGGCTTAACTGAAGAGAAGGGGGAATGCTGGGGGCAGCAGAGAGAGTGGCTGGTTTGTAGTTGGTGCTCAAACAAATACTAGTTGAATAAAGCCATGGATAGGCCTTGGGGAGGAGGGAGCAGTTGATGGAAGCTCTTAAATGCTTATGAGGAGTTTTTAAACACTGATTGGCAAACTGTGACTTGATGAAAGTGGTTTCAAAAAGATCAACCTGCTGTGGCTGGTGTGACTCTGTGGACTGAGTGCCGGCCTGTGGACCAAAGAGTCACAGGTTTGAGTCCCGGTCAGGGCACAGGCCCGAGTTGCTGGATAGGTTCCCAGCTGGGTCTGTGGGAGAGGCAACCAGTCGATGTACCTCTGGCACATCAATGTTTCTCTCCTTCCCTTCCCCTCTCTAAAAATAAATAAGTAAAATCTAAAAAAAAAAAAAAAAGATTAACCTGTGGATTTGCTGGAGATGGACTGAAGCAAGGAAACATTAGAGATTGGAAGGTCAGTGAGAAAGATGCTCTGGAAGTTTAGGCAAGAAGAGTTAAGACATGGATGAAGGTGGAGGCGCAAGAAAGGAGATGAAAAGAGACTCTGAGAAGGCTCACAGTTTGGGGGGATGGGTCAGTCCTCTCAGGCCACAATACAAATGTCAGAATAGACAACGCTGATGCGGCAGCGGGCAGACCGGTGGGTTTGTTAGTGCTGTTTATGGAAGCTGTGGAAGACTACTGATGGAGGAGGTTGTGAAGAATCAAAAAGTACCTTCGATCTTAAGCTTCAGAACAAGATTAGTGATGCCAGTGATAGAAATTGAGTGAACTGGGGAGACTCGTGCCTTTGGCTCTTGACATGTTACATTTAAAGTAATGATATCTAAGTGGTACTCATTTGTAGGTTGGCAGTCATATAAGACTAGCACTCAGGTGAGAAGTCTCATCTGAAGGCGTAAATTTGAGAGCTGGCCCAATAACTGTGTGACAGACAGGCAAGCCAGATCTCTAGGCAGACCCATAATGGACATTGGAAGGGTTACAAAGAGAGCAGGCTTGGAGCAGCCTTGGCAAATGGAGAACTAAAACCTCTAAGGAAGATACATTTATGGGACACTCAGCTCTTGCCCTCCACCACAGTGACATGGCTCATAGTGGAAATAGTTTCATGTATCTACTAAAAAAAATGTTCATGGGCACATTCTCGTTGGTCAGGCTTCAGTGTCCGCTGGGTCCTAACAGGAAAATGAGTGACTCTCCAAACCCATGGTCTCGGCGCCTGCCTTCCGGTCACCTAGACCATCCTCTGCGTTCTGCTGTGCGTCTCCTTCCCTCCTGTACTGCCTTCCACCGCCCCGCACCCATGCACCTGCACAATTTCAAATGTGAAGAGTTGCTCTGTGATCCCCACTGTCCCTGGGGAACGCCTCCACTGGCATTTTACGTGTGTAATGAGGATCCCATCTGTCTTTTCCCGGCAGTGCTAACTGACCCCAGGAAAAGTGCTGACCCATGACCCAAGTGAACCACACCATTTTTGCTGTTAGTGACACAAGATAGCAGTTAACACCTCTCTCAGGACGTTAAAATACACAGAAGAGCCTACTTTGGTAATTCTCATAGAATCCTAACTTTGAAAGATGGAAGGGACTCAAAAGTTATCAAGTTCAATGCCTCTGTGGGGACACTGAAGCCCAGACAAGTGATTTTTTTAAGGCCACAC